>CM031570.1:5085999-5501515 GCA_018467065.1 Ephestia elutella
TTGTTTGTTTGTTTGTTTGTTTGTTTGTTTGTTTGTTTGTTTGTTTGTTTGTTTGTTTGTTTGTTTGTTTGTTTGTTTGTTTGTTTGTTTGTTTGTTTGTTTGTTTGTTTGTTTGTTTGTTTGTTTGTTTGTTTGTTTGTTTGTTTGTTTGTTTGTTTGTTTGTTTGTTTGTTTGTTTGTTTGTTTGTTTGTTTGTTTGTTTGTTTGTTTGTTTGTTTGTTTGTTTGTTTGTTTGTTTGTTTGTTTGTTTGTTTGTTTGTTTGTTTGTTTGTTTGTTTGTTTGTTTGTTTGTTTGTTTGTTTGTTTGTTTGTTTGTTTGTTTGTTTGTTTGTTTGTTTGTTTGTTTGTTTGTTTGTTTGTTTGTTTGTTTGTTTGTTTGTTTGTTTGTTTGTTTGTTTGTTTGTTTGTTTGTTTGTTTGTTTGTTTGTTTGTTTGTTTGTTTGTTTGTTTGTTTGTTTGTTTGTTTGTTTGTTTGTTTGTTTGTTTGTTTGTTTGTTTGTTTGTTTGTTTGTTTGTTTGTTTGTTTGTTTGTTTGTTTGTTTGTTTGTTTGTATAATTGTTACATAAGTTTTCTCAAAATTTTCATTTTTGATACAAGCTTTTATAGTTACCTGGCCGGTCTTGGGGCATCAAATGCATGACAAAAATATAATATCCATCTAGGATTTCCAATAGCAATTCTCCGACTCCATCTTCATACCCAAAACCCATCATCATAATGAGAAAATAGAAAATGCTCAAGATAACAAAATAAATGAACCCAACCGACTAGGTATCTTATCAATTTCCATCATGGAGTTCCGATGGCACTCCTCAAGCTGATGGAGCTTCTGTTCATGTTCAGGGGTCGTCCACCATTGGGTTTTGACAGTTCAGGCACGTACTTCGTTTCACAGATGGATGGATACACACCATGTACACATACAATGATTAGATGTGTGTGTATCCGTCCACACACACTATTATAAAAAACATTTGGAATGTATAGATAATACAAAAAAATATATATTGGCAAACTGTGTAGGGATTGCATGAGTAATTAACCGGCATTTGCCGATAAGCTCAATTTTTAGAGAAATATGTTAAAATTTTAAGATAGGTACCTACATTATCATTTCCTGAAGTCCGGGGTAATCTGTGTATATGATTCAAGTAAAATTAAATTATAATTTTGCTTTATGAAATCTTTGCCGCAATATGGCTTTATGAGAATAGTTTTATATGCCGAGTGAAATATGAAATTGTATATTTAAGTGATTCCCTATTCAGATTTACCAGAAATTGAGGGAGTTAATTTGAGAATGTTCGATTCGGGATATCGTGAGGTATCTTTCGTTTTAACTCACATCGTTTTTTCAGATTAGATAAAATATTGAATATGTGCTTTTTTTTAAAAAACAAGTACAATTTTATTACCAAAAAAAGTTTGTGAAAATAATTACATTTTTTTATTTTTTTATTCATTGCGACTAGAAAGTCGCGGTTTGCCGTGTTGACCGCTATACCACAACAATTTGTATAAAATGTTCTGTGTTACCTATTTATGAATTGTACTTACTCATTATTATTCAATACTAAGGGGTAAATATTAACAGCTGGCAACAGTGAAGGTGTCAAGAGTCAATCCATCAAAAATATGTCAAGAAAACTAAAATAAAATGATAAAGTAGGTTCCTACCAAAAAAGTTTTATACATTTTATAGGTATCTACCATAGAGCAACACAGACAAAACCACAGACATATAATAATAGTAAGCAGACTGAACATGTCATTTGAAATTGCATGGCAAAAACACACACTAAGATTATTATTCACACAACGACAGAATACAGGGTCGGATCTAAGATAGGTAATTAATTATATTCGGTACAGTGTAGCAAAACCAAAAATTTTGAGACGCTGAATCTTAAGCCGTGCGCGGTATGCGGACGGATCTGCATCAGCTTTTTACGATGGGAAATTCTATCCCTTTTGGGAAAAAATACTAGTCATTAAATCAATAAAATTTATTTTAAATTATTAAAAATCACGTGCAATGAAACATTGCAATGATGTTAATGGTTGCTGGCGTCCATTCAATGTCCTGGTACTCGTAGTACGTAAGAGAAATACTCCCCATAACAGTTCTCTTTCTTGAGGTATTATTTTCTGGCATATTTTCCTTGTCCTGAAATAAAATTCACTGTCAGTATTTTTATAAAATGTGCATTTTAATCTTCAAGAAAGAATTCCTGAGATTTTTATAGAATAGGTACTAAATTCGTATATTTGCCTTGATTCGGTCCAGCCATAGTAAACAAAACTGGATCCGTCAAATGATCTATGCTATTTACGAAATTATTAAATTACTTGTAGTATTTCTTATGAAATGGTTATAATTAATACACTACTTTATAAAATAAATAATGATATTGCTGATAAATAGCTTCAAAAGTCTAATAATGGTTATTGTTTCAAAAATAACACGAAATTGTATATTATCATTGGGCACGTCAAAAAAACATGTATTGCTTACCGAAGGAATGATATTCCACGAATATTTTTTTATGAAACACTTCCACATATTGTACACGTTGCATTTTATCATTTCTATTGATTTTAAAAGCACAAAACAGTAAAAAATAATTTTAAATATTTATGACAACTGTGACAACACAACAAATATGACAGTTAAGGATCATTTCGCATGAAAAATCCGGCTTGGATGATAAATCTTTCAGTGTAGTGGTTCGTGTTGCAATACATTGCAATGCTAAGGAAGGAAAGGGACAGAGTTATGTGACAGTCCTTATCATGAACAGGATGCAAATATTGTCAAATATCATCAGTGTGTGTGTGAAATTTGTGTTCCTTCTGCTTATATTTTAAAAAAAAATTTACTTCTGTGGACAAAACGCGAAAGTCCTTGTATAGTATCAACCATGGAACGAATAAGATTGTATCTAACTCTAACTCCACAGAAATAAAAATATCTACAACAATTTTTAAGCTTTTCACAAACAATTATAAATATAACAATCAATATAATCAATGTAGGTACATAAAGATCAAAAGAAGAGTTACAAAATGACTATGCGCGTTTTCTACCACAGATTTTTTTTTCTACATAATATCATAGATAATGTGCGATACTATACTTCGAGCAACAAGGACTTCCGCAGGCTGGAATCCGGGTATCCATAAAGTTATTATATTGTACCCCCATGGGTAACATTATTAGTTATACAATACCAGTAATATTCATATATTAGTTATAAAATACCTAGCGGTCACAGAAATATTTATTTTTTAGATAAAGTACTCTTTATTTAATAATTTAAGTCTGTGCTACCCACAGAAATATAAATAAAAAAAAATTGTTTCTGTGGTGCTACCGGTATAATAAGTTTATGGTTGTCTGCTTTTTGTAAAAAGAAAATACTCTATTGAAAATTCTACTTTGGAGAGATTGCAACCGGTATTTATCGTTAAAGACTTTGATTCGTGAAATATTCATGGCTGGAAATAAAATATCATCTACAAAAAAATACATTAAATTTTCAAGGAAGACACAATGATGTTTACCCTAAATTTTCAGGAAAAGCGCAAAATTATTGTATAAATGTCCCCAAGTCCGAAAAATATAAATCCAATTTTTTATAAACATTTTTCGCTGCTGCCCGGTAACACTTTTATTGAATTTTGCATTCTATGTACTCTAACAGTTTTTTTTTCTTCTAACTAGCTTATCTAACTTTTAACTAATATTATAAATGCGAAAGTTAATTTGTTTATTTGTTTGTTACCTCTTTACGCTTTATTTACCTGACCAATTTTCCTGAAACTTCGCATACATATAGTTAGAAGACCGGTAGGACCAGAAAGACATGGTACCTTTCATCCTTGGAGCACTGTTCCCGTGGGAAATTCACGCAGGCGAAGCCGCGGGCAAAAGCTAGTAAATTATAAATGCCAAAAAAAGCAAGTAATATTTATTTGAATTATATTATATACTAGCTTTTGTACGCCGCTTCGCCCGCGTGATTTCCCACGGGAACAGTGCTTTTTCCCGGAACGAAAGGTACCATATATCCTTCTTAGATTTTCGAACTATGTGTACCTATGCGATATTTCAGGAAGATTGGTTCAGTAGATAAAGCGTGAAGAGGTAACAAACAAACAAATAATTAACAAACAAACTCACTTTCGCATTTATAATATTAGTTAGGATAGGATTAGGATTAGTTAGGATTTAGGAAGGTACGTAGTATTGGATTAGTATATTCTCTGGACAAAATTGACAAACCTACAACTTATTTCATTTGTAATGCTTGGTAATTTTTTTAAAGAGGTTGCCACATTTGACTGACGTGATTTGACCACAGACATAAAATACTCTAAAATAAAATATATCCAAGCTTGATAATATGTCATAAAATACATTTAACCCAAAACATTTTCAAGTAGCAAAATATGTTAATGTAATTGGTTATTTACCTACATTTTACCTAGTACATTTATAAAAGATAAAAATAAACAAATAAAGCTCTATTTCAAGGTGGAATGCACAGATGGAATCAAAAGCTCGATGTAACATTAAACCATTGCTTGATTCATAAAATTACAAGATTCAAGAACTGATTTATCTCCTAATTATGGTCTAAAAAGAGAAGGAAAAGGCTTTGACTATTCTGCGTAACAAGAGATGTATACACTTATACCTATTTACTGTATATATACATCATGTTTTTAATAAATAAATATATGTAAAATATGACTTGTTATTTATTTAAGAAACCTACTATGTAACTATGATAAAAGTACAAAATATTGTGCATTAAAAGCAAATGCACGTAAGCCTTTCCTACGATAATATTTGATTTATTTCTTTCTGTGTAGTGATCAAGATTATGGATCAGCCACTTGTTAAGCACTATAGGCTATTTTATTTAAATTATGTACTTTCTCCACGCATTATTATAGTCAGGCGCTAGAAAGTGCTACTAGATTGACAAAAGCTTGAGAACAATGCCTTTATTTATTGATATTCTATATAAAGTACTCTCATATAGAAATCAGATATATAGTACTAATTGCATGCATCTGAGATGCTCAAAAATCCAAAAATAGATATTCTATAACGTCTAATAACGTACCTAACTCAATGATATAAACATATTAGACGTGACGTATTAGTTGGCTGTTCTCGATTACATACAATATTTTTCAATTTAGTAATTGAAACAACCAATCATAGGCCAAGAATGAAGGTTCGTTTGCTGCACGTAGTTGCTCCGCGCTATCTTGAGCTGACGGAAAAATATCATTGAAAGTGCTCGCTTTTCCGTATCTTTCGTTGTCAAAAGCAAATGACAAGCTGTCGAAAAATGCAGTTGTGTGTGTAAAATTTTCTGAGATTCCTGTGATTGGATGATCGACGATCGTTCGGAGTGGTGTGTAACTGTCTAATCGACCCGTGAGTTGAGGTTGGATGCGGTTTTGTGCTTGTGTGTATTCGGTAGGAATACACACAAGCACAAATCACGTGGTTTCACGTGTCACGTCCAGCACGTAAGGCACTTGGGAGACGACCTTCAGCTTAAGCTCTTGTTCATGATCAGACCTTCATTATCAAGAGAAATAGAAAGTACTCATGATGACAAAATAAACGAACACTCTAAAAGCTTTTCATAAAGAATTTTTTGCTATTAAAAGTATTTCTATTGTATTTTAAGCCTGGACATACAAAATCGTGTTGCCAAAAAATCTTAATAATATTCAAGTTTAGAAATTATTTTCCGAAACTGACTCGATTTTGACGAGTCGAGTATAATGCATAGCCGGCGCTTCGCTTCGGTGTGCAATACCTACAATTTTGTCAAGTGGTCTACGACTTTCGATTTTCCCAACAAGCTTGGGATCATCCGCTACGAGCGGTATCAGGCTTGGCGGCTTTCCAACACTGAGGTGGCGGAAGCAACGGTTTCCCAGTATGCCACGCGACTAATTTTATGTCCAAGTTTTTAGGTACGTTTCAGTTTGTTACGACGAAAAAGTCAAGTAAAATTGTTAGGTACCTACAGTTATTAAAATCCACTATATTTTAAATTGGATGTTTGTGTGTGGATGTTTGTTACTCATCCCACAAAATCTCCTGGTCGTAGATATATCGGTGATTTTTTTTCATTGGAAAAGAATACGGAATGGCATATAGGGTACTTATTATTCCGAAATTTCAATGAGATTATAGGAGTTACTGGATTCCGGAATCAAGACTTTTTTATTTTTCAATTCGGATGGGTAATTCCTGAGGTGCAGCCTTCAAACTATCATAAAATAAACCCTACAGTAGGTATTAGTATAGAAGTATAGATAGGTAGAAGGTGAAGGAAAACATCGTGAGGAAACCTGCACTCTGGTTGATGATTATCAGCTAGTGTGTGAAATGGAGAAGGCAATGGCAAACCACTCCATTAAAAATTCCCAAGAGAGTCGATGTGTGTATTTCATTCCATATAATGGCTACGACCCTCAGTCATGAGGAAATACGACTAAAGAGAGAGATAGATAGATAAGTTTTCCATCTCTATATTCGTTTTTGCCAAAGCGACACAAAAAAACGGTTTATCACGCATCGTAAAGAATCGCATTGCGGTGATAACAATTTGGAACAGTTCAGGGGGTCTAAAACAGCCACTTTGATGATTCGGAATATATTTAAAATGAACCTTATTGAACTACTTATAAGGTTCCTTTTAAATATTTAAGGAAATCAGAAATGAGTCTTTTCATCAAAGTCGCCGCTTCGACCCCCCAGCTCATTCATGGGAAACGGCCAGGCTGTAACTGGTCTTTTTCAAAATGCCCTCTTTCGGCCTTATTTAAGTTATTTGGGCTGTAACTGGGCGCTTAGAAAAAGCCGTATTTGGCCTATCTCCGTTCAGCAATAAGCCCGGGATTACTTCCCGAGCGTTGGCGGATGTCCAAAATGGGGCTAGTTTTCATACCTACTATACTTGTACTGATAGAATTTGTTTTGCTACTGCCATATCATCTTCATCATTGATAGTGATAGTTCGTTTAGCTGTAATGATAAATTATTACATGTTTATAATTCCAGTAACCAGTCTGTCTGTAATTTCAAAATATACCTATGCATAGATTTTTTTTCCTGTCCGTTTGTAATCTTTAAAACAGCTTGTCCGATTTGATTTTATTTTCTTTGGAGGGTTAAAAAAGTTACAGAGTAACAGATAGGTAGGTTTAAACCAGGACTTTCGTGATAAAAAAAAAAAC
This sequence comes from Ephestia elutella, assembly GCA_018467065.1. NCBI lineage: Eukaryota > Metazoa > Arthropoda > Insecta > Lepidoptera > Pyralidae > Ephestia > Ephestia elutella. Next base: position 5,093,276 of record CM031570.1, read on the forward strand.
AAAATAAATTCATGCAGGCATTCAATAAATATCATCAAAAACATTGCACTCTGTGAACAGTGTCGACTTCAAATATATTTTTGGTACCTGGGATACCTGTGTTGCTGACTGTACCACACAGACATTGGACAACCGCCAAACAGTTGTCGGAGTCGCTAATCTCTAGCTGATTGCCACGGATTTGCTCCTGTGTGTTATCTTGCTCTCTCTGTCTTGTCTTGTCTTGTCTTGCTATTCATTAACAAAGTTTTTGTCCATAATGTCCATAAATTTACTTACCTACTTACTTCTTTACTACAAAGGTAAACTAAGGTAGCATTTTTGCCCAATAAATTAAGTCATCTGTATATATATAACTCAAAGGTGACATAGTGATATAGTGATCTATCAACGCACAGCGCAAACCACTGGACGGATCGGGCTAAAATTTGGCATGCAGGTAGATGTTATGACGTAAGCATCGGCTAAGAAAGGATTAACGCGAGCGAAGCCGCGGGCAAAAGCTAGTTTCATTCATAAAAAGGTAAACACTAAATATTATTTTCTCGATAATAATAGGATATTCCCTATTGCGTGTATTTTTTCAGATGTTTTAATGTTGATTTACATCATCTTAATGTACGAATGCCAAATTTTGATGCAAAAAAACTGCTTTAAACTAGTATGGTGATAAGAACATTATTCAATTAGCTGTACTAAGCATGATCTTAATTTCCTGTATCTACATAACAATAGTAAATTCCGTTCTAACGAAGTCGCGGGCAAAAGTTAGTGAGTATCCTAACATGAATACGGGTCAAGTTCCGCTTATGTCAATCACGCAGATGCCCATGATTATAATTATTATCCTTCACTCACCAATGATCAAAGTAATAACAGCTAATCATCAGCAATTAACATATATATTTGTGATATTGAATATGTGCTAATATACCTAATATTATACTTCAATATTACATCCTCGAGATTTAATACCAAGTAGTACGTGTCTTTCCATGTACTTCCTTCACACAATATAAAGCATATATTCTATAAATAAATAAGAACAAAAACGAACTTTTTAGCTCATCATACATTCACTCATTGATACAGTTCCTTCGTTCACCGACTGTTAGCTAATGTCATTCGTGTTTCGTGTGCGCACCGTCACACATACTCTCGTTCAAATTATTATTATTTTTTCTATCTATCAAGTTTAATAAGTTACTTAACACGCGGAAAAGAAGAGAAAACATAAAGAAGATATTATGGTATCAACTCGCCGCGCCATAAACTATGCTGCTTGGAGGAAAAAGTTGAATCGCTTCAAACGATATGAAGACGACAATATTAGCCAACCTACCCTCGCAATAGCTATTTTTAAATTTACTTATTGAAAAAAGTATTAAAATTACATAATACGCTTGGAAGTGTGGTCTGACAATTGTTATCAACAATCTAAGAAGATAAAAATCATGGTTTTCTACCATCTTAATGTGGTTATACGAGATATTGTTCAGGTATAAACTATTTCTTTCCTAACGTCATCAGTACAAGATGCAACAAGGACTAATGCAAAAAGCATTAGGGTACAAAAATGATCCGGGACCAAATTATTACTTCCCTAACGTGGTAATACGAGATATTATCCAGGTATAGTACGAGATACTACGAAATATTATCCAGGACCAAGCTATTACTTTCCCTAACGTGGTAATACGAGATATTATCCAGGGATAGTACGAGATGCTACGAGACATTATCCAGGACCAAACTATTACTTCCCCACAGTGGTAATACGAGATATTATCCGGGGATTTTATGTTTCTAAAGTGGTAATACGAGATATTATCCAGGAACAAAATTATTACTTTTCCTAAAGTGGTAATACGAGATATTATCCAGGATTAGTACGAGTTACTACGAGATATCATCCAGAATCAAACTATTACTTCCCTAACGTGGTAATACGAGATATTATCCAGGGATAATCTATTACTTTCCTAACGTGGTAATACGAGATATTATCCAGGAAAAGTACGAGATTCGGATCTGCCAGTTCCGATCGGATCCAGTACAAGACCTGGAATCAACATCGATGAAAAATGAAAGCCCTTGGCGGCCGTACCGGATGAAATAATATAACTATTTGGACAGGTCTCTGAACGCTGGGGAAAGATCCTGCTGGAGAAGTAATCGCTGTTGTGTCAGTGGCTGCGAGAAATCGGGATAAGAGGTAAGAAAGTGCCCAAGGCCAATTTATTAGGTTCAGGCATTGCTTGATTACTCATAAGTTGACAAAAGATTTGATAGAATCAAATTAAGATAAGTCTTCTTGACCTACAATAAGAAATAAAAGTTCAATTTACTGTTAATCACTGGTGGTCACATAAACATTTTTCAATGATACAATATTTAGAATACATCTAAATTCGTGCAACTTTTTATTTAATTATATGTATTATTATTACAAATTACAAAATAACATATTATGACAATATGTTGCGTTTCAAAAACCACTGAGATCATTGGTTTTTTTTGTTCCTGTATCATTTATCAACTTAAACCCAAATATCGCCAAATCATGTTGATGTTACGTTGTTGCTGTATACTCATATCATGATATGAAATATGAAAATGTCTTAAGAAATTGACATATGAATCCAATCAACAAAATAAGCAGCCCGCACCTGAATTTCTAACAAAACCACTAATGAAGTTGAGAAAACACACGCCTTCCTCCAACATGACGTACACAAAGGTACGAATAGCTTCAAGCAGCCAACACGCCAGTGTCTGTAGCAGTGCAGCGTTGCCAGCAAAGAGGAGCTCGACTGCACGCGTCTGCACGCATCAACAAGTCGCGTGATCACCGGCGCATTCAGGTACCTACCACACGCTGGTCATATTCAGTACTTTTATAATAACTGGCGAACAATTATCGACGATCAAGTATTGCTGTTCTATGTCAATGTGTGTTCTAGAATACTGAACTAAAAATAGTCTTTTTCCTGAAATTAAAATGCTTAACGCCTTATTAACTTGTAATCTCGGTGCCATGCCACCCTAACATGAGTTACCAGATCAATTCGTTTCTCCAGAATTTTTAACACTAAAAATTAAAGAGCTTTTGATTTATGTTAAATTAATGAAAGTTAAATGAATCCATCAATTGTCTTCATTTTAAAATGGAAACATATGTACCGTATGCCGACTAATATCCCGCATTGAACATATGGTAATAACTGACCGTAAATATGTCAACTTTCTGGTGACCTTTCACTTATAAGCCTAAGATTCAAATTCATTCAATTATATGAATTTAACTACTTACTTTGGGTCTTTGCTAGGCCCGTACATTTTGACCAAATTTTTTGAAACCGCTTTAATCTTTGCTGAGAGGCCAAGCTGGCCATTGGTAGCCTATTTGTTAAATTATTATAATAATTTGTATCGGCTTAGACTACACATCATATAAATACATGAACCCTGAAAGCTTAACGCTCCCTTTTGGTTCAGTAGTATGAAAATATAAAAATAAAGGAAGAAATATTTAACCTATGCAATTATGCAAGTCCTTATGTTCATATTTTAAAGGAAAAAAAACAGAATTTCTAATTTAGTTACAATACTTCTAAATACTATTTTGCTTTTACAAATTCGATCATTATACGACTTCATCGGTACCTTCAAGATTGCGTACGGTTGGATAATAATAACAATATTTCATTGTTCACCTTTTTAACATACAGTTATACCTTATTATACATGAGTAGGTATATTATTATGTTTGTTGTTTATTTGTAATATCTTTATTGTACCTGCTACCAAGGATACACAGTTAAACAAAAATGAAAAGGGCAGTGGAATTATTGTGTACTTATGAAAAAAAAATTGAACTATATATAGACTAGCTATGCTTACAATTATGTTTGGTTTGAATAAGTACCAAACGCTTTGAGCGCGAGAAGTTTCTTTGGCTTCAAACATGTTAATATAAATATTGTAATTACTTTATACTTTAATCATTACCTACTTTTCTTAGTAGTAAATAACTGAGGTAATACAGGATTTTTTCTTATTGTCAACGTTTTTTGGTGGGTCTATATTATCGAAAAACATTATAATTTTGGAACTAAAAGTTCTTACGAATTATACTATGATTCTTTCTGTGTTGGCGAGGTCATTCGAGGTAATTTGAAATGACTCACCACATTAATTGTTTACAACTTTTAGGTGCGTTCTTTGGATTGCAACGTGATACACGTTGTTAGCATTACATTAATTACAAATTACAGGATTTAAATCCTTTGTGGAAATAATAAAAAAAAAAAAAAAATTGTTGTGTATTGCTCAGAATCGACCACATCTCTGTTATCTCTTACAAAGGATGGACGGCATATAATTCTTCTCTCTAACGAGAGAAATACGAGGCAATAGTAATGTGAAACACATATATATACATATATTTGCTTTTTACATACGTCATAATCATAATCATTTACCATGTTTGATTAGCTGGTCATTGACCTATTTGCACCTAGGGTTTCCGAAAACGGGACCCAAATGCTTATGAAATCGACGCATTTAACGGACGTCGGAAATTGCAATAAGTAGGTATTTCTTCTACGCATTTCCACTTTTCGCTTTCATTTTTAAAATACCGTAGAATAAATTATTGAAAAAGAAGGCCACGAGATACGGCTCGTACATATTAGCCCAATAATGGCATCACCTTTTTGTTGGAAAGTTTGCAGTTTCTGAAATATCGTTTATGAGACCTAATAAAAACCTTTCATTATCATCTTCTAGACAACTGCACCCTCGTGGTATAGCCGTTCCTTGCATTACATTGGCCGACAAGCGTATAGGCAATGATATTCTTAGTCAGTATAACGTTACTTAAGACGATGGTTTTCTTTTGTCAATTGAATAAAGTAAATTATTATTCTACGCCTTCAAATTAGGATTATATATTTTAATTCAACAAGTCGAAAAGGGTGCTCAATATTATGGACTTATTTTACCTTAAGGATAAAATTGATAAACAATAATCAGAATTAATAAAAAACAATTAATTAGACTGTTTAAAAGTATTTTTAAAATAAAAATATAAACCTGGGATCCCGACATTGTTTTACAATATATGTGTAATATCTACACGAATTATTCTGTTACAATTGATTTATCAGCCAAAACACTTTTTTCGCGTATCAACAGGACAATGCGTATAGACGCTTATGCATGCTTGACATAATTACTATTAATTGGTACTATTAATTACCTTTTAGAAAGAATCGTATAATAATTTATTTCTTTGTTTTAATGATTTAATTATATCCTCCGCTCCTAGTTATTCCAGTTCGGAACTCAACATCCCATATTTTGATAAAAATATTAATTAGCTATTTGAAATGAACATTCCAATTTCGTTTATTGTCAAGTACTAATACATTAGGTATTGTAAACCTAATTTGGAGAGAAAAATAAACTATTTATTTATTAATTATTACGTAAATTAGTATTAACTATAATCATAACGTCACCTCTTCAATGATAAGTCCATGAATAAACAAATCTTACGCGAAAGTTGCGTACATGTGAACACATTCACCGCGTAGCGGACACACAGGTGACCAGCCGGGCTGGACTGTCCATCGACTTGATCAAGAGGACAGTGGGCAAGACTGAAAACTCTCTTTATCTTGGAAAGTAAAGTAGTTATATAAACTGCCTTTAAATGAGTTAGATAATACACCATTCGCTAACACAATCCTGTCAAATCAGATTATTATAAAAAAAAATAAAGTGTTGAATAACCTTTTTCTTTCATTCTGCAACATATTTACGCTAAACATCTACTTGGTATTAAATCTCGAGGATGTAATATTGAAGTATAATTTATGGTTAAAAGAACTTACCTAAGTGAATTTCAACCAAAATTATGCGAAATATTACATCCGAAGAGATTTAATCTCCCACCCATCCCGTTTGACATGCTCGCTCGTAGAACTCTGCTACCATGTCTTATGTGCCCAGGGTTGCAGAATGCAAACAGCAGCTCTAAAAAGAATGACATTAGCTAACAGTCGGTGAACGAAGGAACTGTATCAATGAGTGAATGTATGATGAGCTAAAAAGTTCGTTTTTGTTCTTATTTATTTATAGAATATATGCTTTATATTGTGTGAAGGAAGTACATGGAAAGACACGTACTACTTGGTATTAAATCTCTTCGGATGTAATATTTCGCATAATTTTGGTTGAAATTCACTTAGGTAAGTTCTTTTAACCATAAATTATCACTTACCGATCGTAAGATTACAATTATCTACATTACATTGCAATCTTATCGATATTTTAATTAAACATAAATTTATGCAATTTTAATTTAGGTCCTTTAGTTGTTTGTAGCAAGTATGTGTCTGTGATCGTATTTAATCTTTTTAAAATGATTAAATTTTTAATTTTGTGCGTTTTGCTGTGCTCTGTATCTGCGCAAGAAACAACTGAAGATTTATTTGAGTTGAATATTCTGCACTATAATGATTTTCACGCCAGGTATATTGAATTATTATTTACATTGTCATAATCATCAAACAGTGAAGTGAAAATGTAAAATGTATAATTAAATAATAGAGCAGAGTGACGAAATTTGTTGCGATCAATATTAATAAAATTAATTATTAGACTTTTATTTTATAGTTATTTAGTGTAACTTTACAAGTGGCATTTTTATACAACATGTGTTTCTCCATTTTTAAAAACTGCAACAAGCTTCGTATTAGTCAGTCGTATTTCTGTTACACAAAATTCTACGCATTCTATTTTCACCTTAACAATATTTGACAAATAAATTGATTAATTGGCTTTGATCAATCAATGATTGATTGGATTGTAATCTAAACATGAAAGGTAGCAAACCTTTCATGCTTACAATATCCTTGTTGGTAGAAAGAACACTGAAAAAAATAATTATATACAACCAAACTTTTATCAACCCATAACACAAAAAAGTGTCTACATACCTTATTGCAATATGTAACCAAACCCAGTTGGCTAAAAACAGTTATCTTTTTATTAAAATCAAGTTAAAGTACTCTCATATAGAAATTAGAAATGGTGAAAAAATTCTATGCGAGCAGCCACCATATCTAATTTCTATATGAGAGTACTTTAGTACTAACTGCATCTGAGATACTCAAAAAATCCAAAATAAGTAAAATCAAGTTAACTTTATTAGCATTTTGTCAAACTTTGGTTATTCCTCAAATAGCCAAAGTAGTAAGGTTAAACCTTTTTTTGAGTGAATGATCAACAATTTGTTTAACCAGCAAATCATCTTTAGGTTCGTAGAAACAAGCCCAGCAGGCCTCATCTGTGATAGCACCACCGAACCATGTGTCGGGGGGTTTGCCAGACTGGCCACCGCGGTCCGCGAGGCCATGGCGAGGGAGCCACAGTCCTTGCTGCTCAATGGAGGGGACAGCTTCCAGGGGACCATCTGGTACAACCTGCTGAGGTGGAACGTCACTCAGGAGTTCATGAATATGCTGCCCCATGATGCTCATGTGAGTTGGTACCTCTATATATAAAAATTCTTCCGTTAATGACTGAGTGTCTGACAGACAAAGCACACACAAAACTACAGGACGTAGGAAGCTGAAATTTGACATGCGGTTCCTTAGGGAGTATAGGGGAACTGTAAGAGAGAATTTGCCGAAATTCCTTTGGACACAAAGTCCTGGGCCAAGCTAATATCATAGAGCGTGTGCAAATGTCATAGAGCACGAACATGTTATGTCATTATAAATAGTTTACAAAAGTTTAAATGAAAGAAGTTACAGAAAAGGGAAAATACAAAAGGAAATCTGAAATCCGTGTCACTTCAAGTAGTATTTAGTAGCAGAATCTATAATAACAATTTATTATATATTACAGGTACTAGGAAACCACGAATTTGACAATGGCATCAGCGGAGTAGTTCCTTATTTGGAATATCTGAATGATCCAGTTGTGACTGCCAACATCATTGATGATGATGAACCTACAATCCAAGGCTTGTACGAACATAGCATCATCGTGGAGCGTGAAGGACGCAGGATTGGGATCATCGGAGTCATTATTGCTACTACTAATGTTAGTATTATTTTAATTTTCTTTATCATTATAATATACAAGCTTTTACCCCGGTTTCGCTCGCATGAATTTCCTACGGGAACAGTGCTTTTTCCCGGGATGAAAGGTACATTATGTCCTTCTAAGTCTGTGTATGCAAAGCAAATTGGTTCAGTAGAACCAATTTTCAATTGGTTGGTCATTGGTTGCGTGAAGAGATAAAAAACAAACACACTTTCGCATTTATAATATTAGATGGGTTTGTGAATTGGAATAATTTGAGGTAAACGTAGCTCTATATCGTATATTTTGCGGCCTTGGGTGGATAGAAATGAAGGGATATAAATAGCTATTCCATAAAGCGCCAGACTCATTTTGTAAGAAAATCAATTTCAAATATTTTTGTGTGTAAATATAATATTACTTGTAAGTACATAAATGTAACCAAGTATATTACTTCTTGTGAGCCATATGAATGTTACAAATATTATGTGGTGTTGACTAAGACGCTCGTCTTATATTTATAATATTTATTTATTTATTTTTACATCCAGAAAGCCAAAATATTTGTGACTCAATCACGCAAACTTTACTGGACGGATTTCCATAATATTTTGGTACACTGATAGAACATAAACTGGAATAGCAACAAGCTAATTATTTAAAAATAAAAAACACGACTGACATCTTACATAGCCTATGTCATTCGGGCTAATGCAAGGAATCTAACAATACCTCTCACATCAAAATCTGTTAAGCCGTTCAGGACTTATGGTGGAATAAAGAAATTACATACATACATACATACATACATGAACCCTGAAAACACAACACTCCTTTTTTGGTCAGTCGTGTAAAAGGGTACTTTTTCTGCCACATCGAAGGTCAGGGTTCGATCCCCGGTCAGGTCAAGATGGAAAATGATCTTTTTCAGATTGGCCTGGGTCTTGGATGTTTATCTATAATGTATTTGTCATAAAATATAGTATCGTTGAGTTAGTATCCCATAACACAAGTCTCGAACTTACTTTGGGGCTAACTCAATCTGTGTGATTTGTCCGTATATATTTAATTATTTATTATCACATAATTCCTATGAAAGCAAAGACAAGGGCGCAGCTAATGTATAGCACGCTGGAATTTGTCAACAGGAATTGGCATCTACCGGTAACCTGATCTTCACGGATGAAGTACAAACTGTGAGGCGTGAAGCTGAACTGCTGCATGAGCAAGGAGTAGATATCATCATAGTTTTATCACATTGTGGTCTCGACATAGACAGGTACTTAATATTGATACTGAATAAATAGTTTAATTTATTAGTTTATTTTTGACAATTTGTGTTTTACAATGTATGTTTTTGGAAATAAATAAGGATTCTATCACTGAAAAAAAAATACAAAATAAAATTGTTTTTTTTTTTTTAATAAATAAATTCTTTATTGGGAAACAAAACAGTTAACACAATTAACAATTATTGTTACTTAAATACAAGTACATCTTGAAAACTTATCTAAACAAGGTTTCACCAAAATCCACACTAGGAGAACCTGTGTCGTGGAGTTGGCGTCTTCCCATCAATGGAGCTTAATAAAACATAATTAAAATTAAAATAAAACATAATTAAAATTGTTTGTCTGTTCACTATTGCCTTGGTAATAGTAACTAGCCTATAGAATTTAAAAGTGGCGGCAATTTGAAAATGGCCTCAAAAATTGTATATTTTTAAAGAAGTTGGACCAAATCCCGTAAGCCGAAGTTATTATATATTAGTAATTTGACAATGAAATGGAGTTCTGTCGCCATTTACACATCTTTTCGTCCATAAGTTACGCGTCCCTTTTGTGTAAACCTGTGACCCAATTAAACAAACTAATTTTATATACTTTTTTTTACTTCGCACAGAGATATTGCTCTCAACGGTGGTCCCTACATAGATATCATAGTGGGTGGTCACAGCCACACGTTATTGTATGATGGTGAACCACCAGACACGTCAGCCTTCGTTCCCCAAGGACCCTATCCGGTTGTTGTGGACCAGAATGGGAAATCTGTGAGTATGATTTCATTTCCATTCACATCAGTAAAAAATGCTTTAATTGTTTCGTTATTTCTGTCAACAGAAAACAAAAGTAGGGAAAAATATTTTTTTTATTTCTACACGCATTTTTGTGGAATAATAATTTGGCTGTACATTACGATGAATCCATAATAAGTACTGGGAAGATATTTTTATCTTCGCTCCCGTTAATCCTTTCTTAGCGGATGCCTACGTCATAACATCTACCTGCATGCCAAATTTCAGCCCGATCCGTCCAGTGGTTATGGCTGTGCGTTGATAGATCACTATGTCATTCAGTCAGTCAGTCACATTTGAGTTAAATATATATAGATTTAATTATTACCAACGGAAAACTTCATACGAATTTCGATGAATTATATACCAATTTAATCCTCGCTTAACATTTAGGTCCTAACCTACCTATTTTATTCATCAAGAAAAGTAAATGTCAACAGCAATTTCTCTTTAGCTTTATCTTACCACATATGTCTGAATAACGGCTGCTACATATAAATCTTCCGAGAAAGTTATCTAATTGACAGTAAAACCTACACCGAATCCGTAGCCTGATTATGAAGAGCGAAATGGAAAAATGTTACGGAGAGAAAACGACAGGTTTTGTACAAAGAATCAATGAGAATACGAAATGAATTACTAGTATTTTTCAAATAACTAGCTGTGTTTGTGGGAATTTAAAGTTTTTTTTTTATGCAAGCTGGTAAAAGAAATACAGCAAAAAAGTCTAGCACAGCTACAATCATAGTCTGAGTTGCATAAGTGATTTTACGCACAGATATGATGAACTTTCATGCTGTCGCTTTGTTACGTTTCAAAAAGCATGGAAATTAGGGATTACTTCGAGTAACTTTTAAATATCAAGGATTTACGTCTAGCAAGATAAAAGCCGCCACAAGAACCCTTCTGCCCCACCAGCCCGAACCGATGTTCCGCACTCTATATGTCCCGTCCAATGCCGTTTCAGCTTCTATATTAGTGACGTTCGTTCTCTTGCGGATTTTCATATTTCTAATGCAATATATCACACAAAGAAATACCAAGCATAGAATTTCTCCATAATTATGTCGTTGGACGACTTACTTTGAGCCTTCATAAGATCCATTTGTAGGGCTTTTGCCCGCGGCTTCGACGTGTGGTGTGTTTTTTGCCGGGATCAGTATTTATTCCCGGGATGAAAGGTACCTATGTCCTTCTCAGTACTTCTAACTATGTGTATGCGAAATTTCAGGAAGATTGGTTCAGTAGATAAAGCGTGAAGAGGTAACAAACAACAAACACACTTTCGCATTTATAATATTAGTTCAACCGACGAGAAAAGTCGGCGTAAGTAACTCAATTTAATCTTTCCAGGTCCTAATTGTTCAAGCGGCAGCCCACACCTTATACTTGGGTGAAATCAAATTATTTTTCGATGCCTCCGGCAACCTCGTCAGGTGGCAAGGCAATCCGCATTATATTGGTAATGAAATTGAACAGGGTAAGTCGATATTGCTTCTTGATAATATTTGATATGCTTACAGTCTTCGGAGATGATTTGGCTTACGATTGGTTGTAATAAGTTATTTAAGACTGTTGCCAGACGGTTTGCTGATATTGTTTTTATTCTGACAAATATATTTATAGATTGCACAGTTTTTGGTAGAAATAAAAGACTACGTCAATTCCCTTTGGCTGAATTAAACTCTATGTGTACATTATATGATAATATCATGAATGATACATTATATGATAATGATACGTTAACACTGTTCCAGTAGTTTAGGCTGATAAAATTGATATACCTACTTAGATGTTTTTATTGAATAATATTTGAATCTAATATTTGAATTCATTGAGTAATACTCTTAATCAATCAATCTATAATTGATCGATTTATTGATTAAATATGTACTTTTGTCAATCTAAAAAGTATTTTCCTTCAGCTTGTACGTACAGCCACCAACACTATTCTTATAGTTTTTTATAGTATATCTACTAAAGTTGACTAATTTAATTTTTAAGTTAAAAAATCAAATTAAGGTTTTTTTATCGTATTTTAGCTCCCGATGTTCTGGAGAAGATAGACTACTACTTACCGTTCGTGACTGAGTACGCTTCCAGAGAGCTGGGCAGGTCACTCGTGCACATGTCATCCTACTGCACCTGCCAGGAGTGCAACCTGGGGAACTTCATCTGCGAAGCGTTCTTGGACTCTGTGAGTTCATTATCAGCCTTCCGTGACCCACTGCTGGGTATAGGGTATAGACCAACATATCAATTCATATTTGATGAATTTTATTTCAGGTTTTAGACAGAGCTGAAGGAGATAAATGGCACCACGCTCATTTCTGTGCCATCAACCAAGGCGGCATCAGAGCTGATATAGGCGACGGAGGTACGAACCATGATATAACAATGAAGTCAACCGACCATTTTAACGAACACGCAGTGTACACAAATCGCTTTTTTTCCATGACCACGGAGGATGTATTTTTTTAAATAATTTATTTATTTATTAGGCACATCAAAAACATAAACAAGTAACATTTACAAAAACATGCTAAAAATAACTCAAACCTTATGTTTACATCAATTATAGATGTGCACAACATTCAATGTAAAGCATTGTTAAGAATTTGTTTGAAATGAGGTACTTACAGCGAGAATTTAAATTACTTAATAATAATAAAATGTCCTCGCCAAAAATATAAACAAAATAAAATAAAAATTTTGCAACGAAGTAATATAATCACTTGTTATTTAGACATCTTGTAGTCTTTGTAAAGAGACTAGTCCCTGTAGTAGGACCACTTGTGCTACAGGAATTTTTCTATAAAGTAAAATGGGTCCAAATACAATAAGTAAACTTAAATTTTACTTCCCAGTGATAACATACGAATCCATGATCCTATCCACGCCGTTCGAGAACCGAGTGGAAGTTTTCGACCTCCGCGGCGACCACATTATGGAAATGCTGGAATTTTCCGTCGCTAACGACCCGTACCCCGGCGCCAGGATGCTGCAAGTATCAGGTATGATCTGAATACGTACAGTACGACAAGAATCTTTTTGCACGTGGTAGAAAACGGAACTAACGTCTAAACTAATAAAATTTCTTATTTAAAACGTAGGTGGCGCTCTCACTCACGTGCAGAAAGATCCTTGTCGCACTGTATGGTAACTTGCATTCATTGTGGAAACTTAGTTTGAAGTGGCAACACTGAACTTGTGAGTTGAATATCTTGCAATAGTTACTTACTTACTCTTTGATTTTACTCGTACTTGTTACAACTGCCATGTAAGTAATGACTGTTAATAAAGTATGTATTATTGTGATAAGTTGGCATCGAGTGGGAACACTGAATTATCTCGTGAGTTGAATAGATATTCAATTATATCATAAAGTTATTATTGCATGATTGCAATAGTAACTTTATGATATAATTTATGGTTAAAAGAACTTACCTAAGTGAATTTCAACCAAAATTATACGAAATATTACATCCGAAGAGATTTAATACCAAGTAGTACGTGTCTTTTCATGTACTTCCTTCACACAATACAAAGCATATATTCTATAAATAAATAAGAACAAAAACGAACTTTTTAGGTCATCATACATTCACTCATTGATACAGTTCCTTCGTTCACCGACTGTTAGCTAATGTCATTCTTTTTAGAGCTGCTGTTTGCATTCTGCAACCCTGGGCACATAAGACATGGTAGCAGAGTTCTACGAGCGAGCATGTCAAACGGGATGGGTGGGAGATTAAATCTCTTCGGATGTAATATTTCGTATAATTTTGGTTGAAATTCACTTAGGTAAGTTCTTTTAACCATAAATTATACTTCAATATTACATCCTCGAGATTTAATACCAAGTAGATGTTTAGCGTAAATATGTTGCAGAATGAAAGAAAAAGGTTATTCAACACTTTTTTTTTTTTTTTTATAATAATCTGATTTGACAGGATTGTGTTAGCGAATGGTGTATTATCTAACTCATTTAAAGGCAGTTTATATAACTACTTTACTTTGCAAGATAAAGAGAGTTTTCAGTCTTGCCCACTGTCCTCTTGATCAAGTCGATGGACAGTCCAGCCCGGCTAGTCACCTGTGTGTCCGCTACGCGGTGAATGTGTTCACATTTACGCAACTTTCGCGTAAGATTTGTCGCGGTTTCGCGAGGTTCGTCCGAGCCGTCAAGAGGCGCACATCTAACTAGAACCGCTGCGTGTATTTAAATTCCAAACCGAAGTAAATACCTTATCTTTATCTACCAAATAGTGAAATACTTGAAATATAGTTAACCATTGCCCATATTGTGGATTAAAAATTTCAAAAAGTGTTGGAATAGTGAAATTATAAACAAAATAAATACGAAAAAACCGTTGATATCTCGACGTTCCTGACCTACGACAACCCGCGCATAGCTCACTGGCGTGAGTCACCTCTTCGCTTCGTCGTGCTGCCGGCCGCCGGCCGCGCTCTGCCCCTGTACCACGCTAGCGATCGAAGATAAGTACCTCACCGTGTACCAAGTTCTTACTCTCAACAATAACTATGTCAACAGATAACACCATTTCCAAACTCTGTGCGGGATGCAACCAAAAGCTTCCTAAAAGGGAATGTCTAACCTGCGTCTACTGCAAAAATACGTATGATCTAGATTGCGCCAATGTGTCGCTCCAGCGCTTCAATAATACGATGACCGCGGCACATAAACAAGCATGGAAATGTCCAGCCTGCCACTGTAAGACGCCTAAAACAGGAAACACAGACATACCAGCATGTGCGTCAAGCGCCAATACTGAACCACAACGACCAAAGCTGTCTACACAATATACTACCCACACACCAATTATACATAACGAAACCATGACTTCGGAAGATTTGAGTATTATTGGAGATACGGTTTCCCCAGAAAGTTTGAATAAAACTGTTGAAATTGACATACGCAGAGAAATAACATTACAAAATCTGAGTGAGATTATTGCCCAAAAACTTCAAGAAAATAACAAAAACATCATATCACAATTACAAAATACTATACAAAAAGAAATACATAACGCAATCAATGAATTAAGGGACGAATTTAAAACAGAAACAACTACTTCGAAGATAGAAAATGAAAACAGGAAAATAGAAATAGATCAACTACAGAAAAAGATAGATAAACTAAACAAGGACACTGAACACTTACAAAAGAAAATCATGGAGTTGGAAACTCAAGGGATAAGTACTACCACGTCTTCATCTGAAAACAACTGCAAGAAAATAGTACTCTATGGATTTGACGAATATTATAAAGAACCTGAGCGCAACTTACATAATCGGATACACGGATTGTTTCACGATTTGATGCGAGTAGATTTAACCGGCTACATCGAAGAGACCTACAGAATAGGCCGATATAATGAAAACGGAAAGCGGCCACTCGTAATAGAGCTGATCAGTAAACGAATGACTAAATACATAATCAGCAACAGCCATTACCTTTATGGAACGGGATTGTCAGTATCAGATTTTTTGGACGAAAACAAAAGAAAGGAGAGAAAAATAATGCGAGAAGAAATGTTGTCAGCCAGAAAAAAAGGATTATATGCAGTCATACGAAATAATGAACTATTCATAGAAGGAGAAAAAATTGATATAAAACAGAAAGGACACACAAACTCACAAGAATCTTTGCCAGACACACATAAGACACAAGAAGAAACACACCCACAAAAGAAATATTACCGGCAAACCAATGAAAACAACGGCCGAAATAATTCCTTTCGTAAATCTACCATTTAAAATTTTATATCAAAATATGCAGAGTGTTTGTAATAAGCAAGACCTATTAGATGCTTTTCTAGACGAGAATTCAATGTATCAAGCAATATGCATCTCGGAATCTTGGATAACAGAAAACAATGAAGACCTAATACAATTTGACGGATATAAAAAAGCAGCTTCTTTCAGGAGAACAAAGCAATCAGGAGGAGGCGTCTGTATACTACTACAAGACCATATAGAATATGAAGAGAAGTTTGATATTACTAACTTGTCACTTCAATATGTAGTAGAAGTCTGTGCTGTGGAACTCGTGAAAGAAAATGTAATTATAATATTATTGTACTGGAATGGATTAGATGAGGTCGCGTTCTATAGACAGCTAAATAAAATACTAAACGTCATAAATAAAAAATATTGCAAATATAATATTGTTCTTGGTGGTGATTTTAATATAAATATCCTACAGCGCGATAACCAAACTTTAAAACTATTAGACCTAATGTTAGAATATAGGTTCACACAACACATTGATAAGCCGACTCGAATAACTTCAAAAACAGCACGCTGTATCGATCACATATATACAAATTTTGACAGTAAATACATCCTTAAAACAAATGTAGAAGAACTAGGTTTCTCCGATCATGCAGCTACTAGTATACATCTAAAAATACCATGCCAAAATGTTAATAAAAAAACTTGGTATACCGAGAAACGTTTGTATAACCGAAATACGATTTCTCAATTTAAATTACATTTAAGTTCAATAAACTGGGATGACGTATTAAAACTAAATAACAATATAAATGAAAATTATCAGGCATTCCATGACATATTGAATAATTTATTAAATGAGCATATACCAAAGCAAAGAATCAAACTAAAAACAAAATTTAAAAAAGGTTGGCTAACAAATGGAATAAAAAAGTCTTCCGCAAATAAGAGATTGTTAAAAACATTTGCACTAAAATCAGATAATTTGATCATAAAACAACATTATAAACTATATGAAAAAGTTTTAAAAAAGTCAGTAGTATGTTCAAAAAAATTGCATTATATAAATAAAATGAAATTATCAAATAATAAAACAAAAACTATGTGGAGTATAATTAGGAGAGAACAAAGAAACATAACACTAAAGATAAAATAAATATTAAACTAAAATTAAATAATATCCTGCACTCGGACCCCAAGCAGATAGCAAATTGTTTCAATAACTTTTTTGCAGCCGTCGGAGAGCCAGCACCAGGCAGCAGTCGCCCGAGCGGCCGCCCGGTAATAAACCCCTCGGTAAACACTATGTTTCTCGGCACCGTTGAAGAACGAGAAGTGAATAAAACCATAAAAAATCTTAAAAATAAAAAAAGCTGCGGAATAGATGAAATACCACCCAGCCTATTCAAAGACTGCGCAGATGAATTAACACATCCTCTCACAGTGCTGATTAACCAATCTTTCAGAGAGGGCGTCTTCCCAAACTTACTTAAAAGAACAATAATCAAGCCAATTCATAAAAAAAACGAAAAGACGGATGTAAATAACTACCGGCCCATAGCCCTTCTACCTACGGCTTCAAAGGTATTTGAGAAAATTGTTTGCGATCGCATCTACAAATTTTGCGAAAAATATAAAATATTTGATGAGTGTCAAAATGGTTTTCGCAAAAACCGTTCTACAACATTAGCGGTTTATAAATATTTACGCGAAGTAATTAAACTATTGGATAGTAAACAATATGGCGTAGGAATACTATTAGACATGACGAAAGCCTACGATAAGGTACAACATGACATATTATTAAATAAATTATATGGAATAGGAATTCGCGGCACTTTACTCGACTGGTTTGCATCATACCTAAAGGATAGACAACAATTTGTCGAAATTGAGCACTTTGATTATAAGTCTGGCAAAATAGTAAACATCCGCTCTGAGGAAAAAGTAATTAACGCATCTATACCCCAAGGAAGTGTAGTGGGATGTCTCTTATTTTTAATTTACATAAATGACCTCCCCAAAATGATACATGACTCATGTATTTTATTTGCGGATGACATTTCACTTTTAACTTCCTGTCAAAACGAAACAGGTATACACAACAAACTAAATTCTTTACTTACCAAAACATCAACGTGGATGACGCAACACAATTTGGAAATAAACTTTAAAAAAACAAAATTAATATGCTTCCACCCCCACCAAAAAAAGTCTTTAGATTTAAATTTCACGTTTAACGGAACTAAAATAGAATGCGTAAACCAATTTAACCTTCTCGGCATAACCATAGATAGCCACATTAGTTGGAAAACACACATTAACAAATTAAGATCAAAATTATCAAGTTTCGCGTATGCACTTCGTGAAATCAAAAAAACAACTGACCTCAATACAGCGTTGAGCACGTACTATGCCTACGCGTATGCCTGGCTATCCTACGGTATAATATTGTGGGGCAATAGTGCAGATGCTCCCAACTTATTAACCATGCAAAAGAAATTAATTCGAATACTAGTAAATATCAAAAGAAACAGAAAGCTGCAAACCACATTTCAAAAAATTAAATATACTTACCCTCCCCAGCTTATATATATTCGAGATATGTAAATTCGTCCGTAAGTACCCAGAATTATACACAAGACGCGGAGATGTAAATTCCAAATATACTATACGACACAAAAATATGCTGTTACTACCAATTAGCCACTTAAAATTAAATTCAAATAGTACATTTATAATGTCAATTAAAATATACAATAAATTACCAAAACAAATAAAGGACGAAGAAAATGATAAACAATTCTATAGAAAATTGAAAAAAATCCTAATTGATAAAGCTTATTATAATATAAACGACTACTTAAATGACAAATTCTAAATTTTGATAATACCTACTAATCAATTAATACCCAATAATACCTATTTTTTTTTTATTACAAATTATTAGTTACATGAAATTAAGATTTATATTATGCTATATGATGATGATGATTTTTATTATGTTATTAATAAAATGAGATGATGCGACCTCCTCTTTTCTACCCAAGTTGCTGTGCCCGACAGGGTCCATAAATGTACTATCATTTATTTGTCACCATATCAACTTTATGGATGCAATAAAATATTGAGTATTGAGTATTGAGTATTGAAAGATTTGTTTATTCATCGACTTATCATTGAAGAGGTGACGTTATGATTATAGTTAATACCAATTTACGTAATAATTAATAAATAAATAGTTTATTTTTCTCTCCAAATTAGGTTTACAATACCTAATGTATTAGTACTTGACAATAAACGAAATTGGAATGTTCATTTCAAATAGCTAAGTAATTAATATTTTTATCAAAATATGGGATGTTGAGTTCCGAACTGGAATAACTAGGAGCGGAGGATATAATTAAATCATTAAAACAAAGAAATAAATTATTATACGATTCTTTCTAAAAGGTAATTAATAGTACCAATTAATAGTAATTATGTCAAGCATGCATAAGCGTCTATACGCATTGTCCTGTTGATACGCGAAAAAAGTGTTTTGGCTGATAAATCAATTGTAACAGAATAATTCGTGTAGATATTATTACACATATATTGTAAAACAATGTCGGGATCCCAGGTTTATATTTTTATTTTAAAAATACTTTTAAACAGTCTAATTAATTGTTTTTTATTAATTCTGATTATTGTTTATCAATTTTATCCTTAAGGTAAAATAAGTCCATAATATGCACCCTTTTCGACTTGTTGAATTAAAATATATAATCCTAATTTGAAGGCGTAGAATAATAATTTACTTTATTCAATTGACAAAAAGAAAACCATCGTCTTAAGTAACGTTATACTGACTAAGAATATCATTGCCTATACGCTTGTCGGCCAATGTAATGCAAGGAACGGCTATACCACGAGGGTGCAGTTGTCTAGAAGATGATAATGAAAGGTTTTTATTAGGTCTCATAAACGATATTTCAGAAACTGCAAACTTTCCAACAAAAAGGTGATGCCATTATTGGGCTAATATGTACGAGCCGTATCTCGTGGCCTTCTTTTTCAATAATTTATTCTACGGTATTTTAAAAATGAAAGCGAAAAGTGGAAATGCGTAGAAGAAATACCTACTTATTGCAATTTCCGACGTCCGTTAAATGCGTCGATTTCATAAGCATTTGGGTCCCGTTTTCGGAAACCCTAGGTGCAAATAGGTCAATGACCAGCTAATCAAACGTGGTAAATGATTATGATTATGACGTATGTAAAAAGCAAATATATATATGTTTCACATTACTATTGCCTCGTATTTCTCTCATTAGAGAGAAGAATTATATGCCGTCCATCCTTTGTAAGAGATAACAGAGATGTGGTCGATTCTGAGCAATACACAATTTTTTTTTTTTTTTATTTTTTTTTATTTATTATTTTTTTTATTATTTCCACAAAGGATTTAAATCCTGTAATTTGTAATTAATGTAATGCTAACAACGTGTATCACGTTGCAATCCAAAGAACGCACCTAAAAGTTGTAAACAATTAATGTGGTGAGTCATTTCAAATGCACTCCAATTACCTCGAATGACCTCGCCAACACAGAAAGAATCATAGCATAATTCGTAAGAACTTTTAGTTCAAAAATTATAATGTTTTTCGATAATATAGACCCACCAAAAAACGTTGACAATAAGAAAAATCCTGTATTAGCTCAGTTATTTACTACTAAGAAAAGTAGGTAATGATTAAAGTATAAAGTAATTACAATATTTATACTAACATGTTTGAAGCCAAAGAAACTTCTCGCGCTCAAAGCGTTTGGTACTTATTCAAACCAAACATAATTGTAAGCATAGCTAGTCTATAAGTATATAGTTCAATTTTTTTTTTTCATAAGTACACAATAATTCCACTGCCCTTTTCATTTTTGTTTAACTGTGTATCCTTGGTAGCAGGTACAATAAAGATATTACAAATAAACAACAAACATAATAATATACCTACTCATGTATAATAAGGTATAACTGTTTGTTAAAAAGGTGAACAATGAAATATTGTTATTATTATCCAACCGTACGCAATCTTGAAGGTACCGATGAAGTCGTATAATGATCGAATTTGTAAAAGCAAAATAGTATTTAGAAGTATTGTAAATAAAAATTTTTTTTTTTTTTTTAATCCTTTAAAATATGAACATAAGGACTTGCATAATTGCATAGGTTAAATATTTCTTCCTTTATTTTTATATTTTCATACTACTGAACCAAAAGGGAGCGTTAAGCTTTCATGTATTTATATGATGTGTAGTCTAAGCCGATACAAATTATTATAATAATTTAACAAATAGGCTACCAATGGCCAGCTTGGCCTCTCAGCAAAGATTAAAGCGGTTTCAAAAAAATTTGGTCAAAATGTACGGGCCTAGCAAAGACCTAAAGTAAGTAGTTAAATTCATATAATTGAATGAATTTGAATCTTAGGCTTATAAGTGAAAGGTCACCAGAAAGTTGACATATTTAAGGTCAGTTATTACCATATGTTCAATGCGGGATATTAGTCGGCATACGGTACATATGTTTCCATTTTAAAATGAAGACAATTGATGGATTCATTTAACTTTCATTAATTTAACATAAATCAAAAGCTCTTTAATTTTTAGTGTTAAAAATTCTGGAGAAACGAATTGATCTGGTAACTCATGTTAGGGTGGCATGGCACCGAGATTACAAGTTAATAAGGCGTTAAGCATTTTAATTTCAGGAAAAAGACTATTTTTAGTTCAGTAGTCTAGAACACACATTGACGTAGAACAGCAATACTTGATCGTCGATAATTGTTCGCCAGTTATTATAAAAGTACTGAATATGACCAGCGGCGTGTGGTAGGTACCTGAATTGGCGCCGGTGATCACGCGACTTGTTGATGCGTGCAGACGCGTGCAGTCGAGCTCCTCTTTGCTGGCAACGCTGCACTGCTACAGACACTGGCGTGTTGGCTGCTCGAAGCTATTCGTACCTTTGTGTACGTCATGTTGGAGGAAGGCGTGTGTTTTCTCAACTTCATTAGTGGTTTTGTTAGAAATTCAGGTGCGGGCTGCTTATTTTGTTGATTGGATTCATATGTCAATTTCTTAAGACATTTTCATATTGCATATCATGATATGAGTATACAGCAACAACGTAACATCAACATGACTTGGCGATATTTGGGTTTAAGTTGATAAATGATACAGGAACAAAAAAACCAATGATCTCAGTGGTTTTTGAAACGCAACATATTGTCATAATATGTTATTTTGTAATTTGTAATAATAATACATATAATTAAATAAAAAGTTGCACGAATTTAGATGGATTCTAAATATTGTATCATTGAAAAATGTTTATGTGACCACCAGTGATTAACAGTAAATTGAACATTTATTTCTTATTGTAGGTCAAGAAGACTTATCTTAATTTGATTCTATCAAATCTTTTGTCAACTTATGAGTAATCAAGCAATGTCTGAACCTAATAAATTGGCCTTGGGCACTTTCTTACCTCTTATCCCGATTTCTCGCAGCCACTGACACAACAGCGATTACTTCTCCAGCAGGATCTTTCCCCAGCGTTCAGAGACCTGTCCAAATAGTTATATTATTTCATCCGGTACGGCCGCCAAGGGCTTTCATTTTTCATCGATGTTGATTCCAGGTCTTGTACTGGATCCGATCGGAACTGGCAGATCCGAATCTCGTACTTTTCCTGGATAATATCTCGTATTACCACGTTAGGAAAGTAATAGATTATCCCTGGATAATATCTCGTATTACCACGTTAGGGAAGTAATAGTTTGATTCTGGATGATATCTCGTAGTAACTCGTACTAATCCTGGATAATATCTCGTATTACCACTTTAGGAAAAGTAATAATTTTGTTCCTGGATAATATCTCGTATTACCACTTTAGAAACATAAAATCCCCGGATAATATCTCGTATTACCACTGTGGGGAAGTAATAGTTTGGTCCTGGATATGTCTCGTACCATCTCGTACTATCCCTGGATAATATCTCGTATTACCACGTTAGGGAAAGTAATAGCTTGGTCCTGGATAATATTTCGTAGTATCTCGTACTATACCTGGATAATATCTCGTATTACCACGTTAGGGAAGTAATAATTTGGTCCCGGATCATTTTTGTACCCTAATGCTTTTTGCATTAGTCCTTGTTGCATCTTGTACTGATGACGTTAGGAAAGAAATAGTTTATACCTGAACAATATCTCGTATAACCACATTAAGATGGTAGAAAACCATGATTTTTATCTTCTTAGATTGTTGATAACTGTTCCGTTTTCAACGTAAACTTCGTTTACTTTTCAATTCGAATTTCGCGCGCGTTATCGACGCACTTGTCAATCATCATGATTCGTCGTGCTGCAGGCGATTTAGCCAATGGAGCGCCCGGATTACCGCCGGCGCATGTACTATCCTACCGGCGTCTTGGAATACAGCGCCATAGGCTGGTGGCAGAACCAGTAAACCATTCTGAGTCTGGACGTTGAATCGAAGGCGCGCGCGCACCAAACATTACATCTTTTTTACTCAATTATCCTAATCAAACTTCAAGTGCTCAACAGTTTTTTTGGAACTTTATAATCGTGTGTGGCTGGCCGGCCAGGTGTCTAAAGGAAGAACTATTCGTGAGGAATCGTGCTCGAAGCCTGCCTACATGGTAAGTGATCTGTGCATTGTTTCTATTGTCTAAATCGTCTGTAACGCATATTAACGGCGAATGCTCCCAGCATTCGATCCAATGTGGTGATTGACAGTGTACAAGTGCTATTTATCGAGTCAATTTAGCCACATTTTTTGGTGCCGAAACCCGGGAACTTTGGATACCTACCTTCAGTCTGCCGCCAAATACCAATTCGATTTAGTAATTGCTACTTCATTTACCGTATTCCACGCTTATTATACTTACTAGTACAGCTAAAACGAATAAACATAACATTTTGTTTCAATTACTAATCGGAAAACAAGTCTTTGTTCCATTTTGTTTTGTTGAGTACCTTACCTACCGTTTATCGATTTAAGATGGCTTCCATCAGTTTCTAGAATATTTGTTGAAAATAAATTCTTTTGTCGTTTTATACTTATTAGCATAAAATTATCTACCGTTTTACCGTTCGCAATAATACAATATTGCAAATCCACCTTCTCATAATTTTATGTTGATAGTTCGTTATAACTCGACTACTTTTTTCCAACCGTTCAACGTTTCCTCTTGATATTTATTTATCGAAAATTTATTTCGTTTCAAATTACGAAATATTTTTTATCGTGACGTTGTATCGTTTATCGTATCATATTTTCAACGAATTTTGGTGCGTTCACATTTTCATTATTACCGTTTTAGGTTAAAAATCATAGTTTTTTGTTTTTACAAAAAAAACTGATTTTTATTTTTTTATTTACCGTACATTAACGAATATCGCAAACCGTTTTTAGTGTTCCTAACGCTCATTTAATTCATCCTTATCAATTTAATTTATTTCAATTTAAAACTCAGGTGACCGAGGTGACAATATTACCTGTTGTCGTGTAATACCGCCCCAGTGATTCTCGTCGATTCTTGTGAACGCGGTCTCGCTGAAGACGTTCGCAACTAAACTTTTTTATCGAATCCGAATATTTGTTGCTATCAGGTTTTATTGTTTTGATATTAATTATGTCTTTACTATCAAGGCGTAAATCTAAACCTACTATTAAAAAGGGTATCGAAAATACGTACACTATTAATAATTTGCCCAGTTTGCGACGTAAACGAACTATAGCATATAATCGCTTAACGAAGGCTTTGGAAGTAGGTACCTTAGCCAATACCGATGAATCACAAGTAGGGTTATTTCTTTCATATTGTCATGAAATAAAAACGATTGCTGATAGTTTTCATGACTCCCATTTTATTATTTTGGACCTTCTTAAGGATGATGCCGATGAGGAGGACGATGAACTTCAGGATCGATTTGACGAATTGTATTTTCAAGTGTTGGCAATTCAACGAAAATTTGAACAACGTTCATCTCAACAAGCTGACACTTCGAAACATAATTCATTGACCGGTTCGCACAGTGGAAATATGCGGTTACCAAAAATTTCGTTGCCAACTTTTTCCGGTGCTATCAAGGAATGGCCTGAGTTCATTGCAACTTATAACGCGTTGATACATGATTCTACCTCCTTATGTAATATTGAGAAATTTCACTATCTCGTGTCAGTTTTAAGTGGTGATGCTTTATCGTTCATTAGAACTTTTCCTGTTGCAAGTGAACATTATTTAAGTGCGTACGAGGCTCTCAAGTCCCGTTATGAAGATAAACGCGAATTAGCGTTTACGTGCTGGCGTGATATCTTGGACGTTAGTTTAAAGACTTCGAACGCTCAAGATTTTCGACGCGCCTTAGACACGATCGATGAGAACTTAACAATTTTAAAAACTTTAAAATTACCTACCGATAAATGGGATTTTGTTCTTTGTTATAATGTTCTGGCCAAACTCGATACCAAATTAAGACGCGAGTTTGAGGAAAAACATACCGATATTGAGCTTCCACAGTATAACCATTTAAGGGCATTCTTACACTCTAAAGGTGAAGCATTAATTCGCGACACGCACTTTTCGAATGTTACCAATAAAACCGCTAACGTTTCAAAGGACACACCGGGAACTTCACAGAAGTTCAAGCGACATAACGTCACGCATTCGCTTGTCGCTCCCACCGTCACTACTCATAAAAATGTTGGTGATAAACAACAAGCGAAACCTGCTCACAATTCGAGCACTCCGATTCGTAAATGTGCCTACTGTCGCAATGAACATCACATCTCGGCCTGTAATGATTTTTTGGCAAAATCAATAGATGAGCGCATGGCTGTGGCCACTGAAAAGAAATGGTGCTACAATTGTCTTAACGCATCCCATTCAGTGCGAGAGTGCACATCAATGTTTTCATGTCGACAATGTAGACGTAAACACCACACTTTGCTACATAAGGAGCCGGCGGCAAGCTCGGCGACCTTAGTGGCTAAGGATTCGTTAACTCAGTCTGATCCAACCGTAACCACAACCGTGTTACTCGCAACAGCTCTCGTCCAGATTCGTGATGCTTCTGGTGAATTTCATACATTTCGCGCGTTATTTGACACCGGCAGTCAAAACAATTTTCTCACGGCTCACGCCGCTCAACGATTAAATCTAAAACCTATAACTGGTAATATCAACGTTTATGGGTTAGGGGGCAGCCCTGCCTCAGTCAGTGGCTTTGTTACATGCGACATTGGCACCAACTGTAACGTAAAGTTTCGTCTGGGAATGCTCGTCATACCGAGCATTTGCGGAGATCAACCGATAGCAAGGCTAAATACGAAAGGATGGGAGGAGGTCAAAACACTACCGCTAGCTGATCCTGGTTTTGACATCCCTGGTCCAATCGACGTCTTGTTAGGTGCCGACGTCTTTGCTGAGTCACTTCTCGAACAACGTCTGAAGGGTAACGCCTCTCAACCGCGAGCTTTCAACTCAGTCTTCGGCTGGCTTCTTCTTGGGAAGTCCAGACTCGCATCGTCCAGTCTACTAGGAGTAGCCCCTTCTACCGTAGACGATAGTTTAAACAAAATTGTTCAACGTTTCTGGGAAATCGATAACGTTCCACAATCTTCCCGATTGACCCCAGAAGAGCAACGCTGTGAAAATAGTTTTCTCAGTAATCACTACCGTGACGAGACAGGTAGATATGTAGTTTGTCTCCCCTTCAAGGACGACGAGGAGCCAGTCTTTGAAGGTTCTCGAGAGATAGCCTTACGACGCTTTCATGCCATTGAAAGGCGTCTGTATCGCGATCACAATTTAAACCAACAATACGTGGAGTTCATGACTGACTATATCGACAGTGGTCACATGACTCTGGTACCTGCCAAGCAAATGGGTCAAGGCAAGTATTATATACCGCACCATTGTGTGCTACGTCCCGACAGCGCTACAACGAAGCTTCGCGTTGTATTCGACGCCTCGGCTAAAGATGCAACTTCCAAATCGCTAAACGACTCGCTGCTGACGGGACCGAAGCTACAATCAAATATCGTAGAGATCCTTCTTCATTTCCGTGAGCACGCAATTGTCTTCATGGCAGACGTGCGCCAAATGTACCGTCAAATTAACCTAGCTCCTCAACATCGTGATTATCAACGTATTCTCTGGCGAGCTCACCCGGATGAGCCTCTTCAAGAGTACGTATTAAATACCGTAACGTACGGAGTGTCTTCCGCTCCATTCCTGGCGTGCCGCTCTATTCAGCAACTGGCCAACGATGAGGGTCACAAGTACCCAAAGGCCAAAACCGTTTTAACTTCCGACATATACGTTGATGACGTCATATCCGGAAGCTCATCGCTGAAGGACGCCAGAGAAATCAAAACTCAACTCATCGCTCTTTTCGGTCTTGGCTCGTTTGAGCTCCGAAAATGGGTGAGTAACCGACCCGAGCTACTTAGCGATCTTCCCGCGGAGGCGTGTCTTTCAGAAGCAATCACTTTTACCGAAACTGAAGACACAACTATCAAGGTTCTGGGCCTTAAGTGGGAGCCTGCTTCGGATTCGTTCGTCTTTACCGTTAATCCATCTAATCAACCGTGCACCAAGCGAACGATTTTGAGTGAGGTTGCCAGAATTTTCGATCCTCTGGGTTTTCTATCTCCTTTGACAATTCATGCCAAATGTCTTATTCAAAAGCTTTGGATTCTAGGTCTTTCATGGGATGATAAGCCCCCACCGGAAATTATCTCTCAATGGGAAAAGTTCTCTGAACAGCTTCCTCAAGTTAGGAATCTTAAAATTCCACGTAAATACGCTACCGATAGCGCTCAATCATATCAACTGCATGGATTTTGTGACAGCTCCGAAGCAGCATATGGCGCCGTTATATACCTGCGTGTTATCGAGTCTGACGGCTCCGTTCGCGTCTTTCTCGTATGTGCAAAGGCTCGTGTAGCTCCTTTAAAACGTCAATCGTTACCTCGCTTAGAGCTGTGTGGTGCAGTTTTGCTTACAGACCTTATCAAATTTGTCAAGGACACGCTGCGGATTCCTGTCCATGACACTTATCTGTGGTGTGATTCCACCGTTACCTTATCCTGGTTGCGAGCTCCTTCTTCTCGCTGGGTGACATTCGTTGCAAACCGCGTAAGTCACATTCAAGATATCGTACCGACCGAGTGCTGGAGGCACGTACCATCTGTCACAAATCCTGCAGATGTTTGTTCGCGTGGGCAATTGCCTCACGATTTGCTAAACAATGCCCTATGGTGGGCGGGCCCAGAATGGTTGTCTCAACCACAGTCTGAGTGGCCAATCGATACATCGAAAAATCGTTCAAACGATGACAATGCGGTGCTCTCTGAGCAGCGTCGCACCACGGTTCTCGTTTCGGATCAAATCGAAAGCGTTAATCACACGTCTATAATTGATCGGCTATTCGAAAAATATTCTTCTTTAGATAAAATCTGTCGCATTATCGCTTACGTTCGCAGGTTTTGTAATAACATGCGTAACACTGTTCCGCGATCAGACAATCTTTTCGTAACGGACGCTGAGCGTCATCGTGCGTTACTAATTATCGTCAAACATTTCCAACATCGTTGTTTTTTGGATGTCATATCCAAATTACAATCAAAGATACAGTTACCTCGCAGTTTTCGTAAACTAAACCCGTTTTTGGACGAGCAGGGTATACTCAGAGTAGGCGGGCGCCTATCGCGCTCCGATCTTGACTTCGAACATAAGTATCCCGCATTATTGCCCAAAAAGAGTGTTCTTACATCAGCTGTAATCGAATCTATTCATCGAAACAATTTTCATCCCGGTCTGAACACAACCAACTATCTGATTTTACAACAGTTTTGGATACTTGCGGCAAAGCATGCTGTACGTCATCATCTTTCAAGATGCATAAGATGCTACCGTCTTAAACCGAAACCTTTGCAACCCTTTATGAGCGACCTTCCGGCCTTTCGTGTCAATCAGGCAAAACCCTTCTCTGTCGTAGGTGTCGATCTAGGAGGGCCTTTTCGAATTAAGCTCGGGCTTCATCGTGGTGCCAAAATCGATAAAGCGTACTTGTGTTTATTCGTATGCTTGAGCACAAAAGCAGTGCACCTTGAGGTGGTTTCTACTTTATCGACTGACGGCTTCATCGCGGCATTGCGTCGCTTCGTTTCTCGTCGCGGCCGCTGCAATGTTATTCACTCTGACTGCGGTACGAATTTCGTTGGTGCAAGTTCACAACTAGCGTCAGGTATCGAACAAGCCTCTCATGCGGAAAAAATAGATTTTAAACGTAACGTACCTTCTGCTCCCCACTTTGGAGGGGTGTGGGAAATCCAAATCAAAGCCGCAAAGAGTCATTTGTACCGTATTGTTGGCGATCAGGTCTTAACGTTTGAAGAGCTTACCACACTCTTCGCTCAGATCGAATCAATTTTAAATTCGCGGCCTTTGTGTCCATTGAGCTCGGATCCCAACGATTTGAACGTTCTTACGCCCGGTCATTTTTTAACGCTGGAACCTCTTACAGCAGTTCCTGACTTCGACTACAAGGACGTAAAAATCAATCGACTAAATCGATGGCAACTTATCCAATCTTTTCAACAACAATTTTGGAAACGCTGGAAAAATGAATATTTACATGGGTTAACTCAGCGAGCAAAATGGACCACGGACTCAACACCGTTAATTGTAAACTCAATCGTACTTATAAAAGAGGACAATCGGCCTCCTCTTCAATGGGCATTAGGACGAGTTGTTTCTTTGCATCCTGGCCCTGATGGGGTAGTTAGAGTCGCAACCATTAGAACAGCCAGAGATCACTCGCTTAAGAGACCTTTGGTCAAACTATGTCCTCTACCATCCGTATAATCGTTATAACTTAGCATTTCTTAGCTTTTAAGTTTAGGATAGTAACTTAAACATATTTATCGTTAATTACCGTTTCTTATTCTTACTCTGGGAAAATCCCATTGGTATTTTGGTGGGCGGAATGTTCCGTTTTCAACGTAAACTTCGTTTACTTTTCAATTCGAATTTCGCGCGCGTTATCGACGCACTTGTCAATCATCATGATTCGTCGTGCTGCAGGCGATTTAGCCAATGGAGCGCCCGGATTACCGCCGGCGCATGTACTATCCTACCGGCGTCTTGGAATACAGCGCCATAGGCTGGTGGCAGAACCAGTAAACCATTCTGAGTCTGGACGTTGAATCGAAGGCGCGCGCGCACCAAACATTACATCTTTTTTACTCAATTATCCTAATCAAACTTCAAGTGCTCAACAGTTTTTTTGGAACTTTATAATCGTGTGTGGCTGGCCGGCCAGGTGTCTAAAGGAAGAACTATTCGTGAGGAATCGTGCTCGAAGCCTGCCTACATGGTAAGTGATCTGTGCATTGTTTCTATTGTCTAAATCGTCTGTAACGCATATTAACGGCGAATGCTCCCAGCATTCGATCCAATGTGGTGATTGACAGTGTACAAGTGCTATTTATCGAGTCAATTTAGCCACAATAACAATTGTCAGACCACGCTTCCAAGCGTATTATGTAATTTTAATACTTTTTCAATAAGTAAATTTAAAAATAGCTATTGCGAGGGTAGGTTGGCTGATATTGTCGTCTTCATATCGTTTGAAGCGATTCAACTTTTCCTCCAAGCAGCATAGTTTATGGCGCGGCGAGTTGATACCATAATATCTTCTTTATGTTTTCTCTTCTTTTCCGCGTGTTAAGTAACTTATTAAACTTGATAGATAGAAAAAATAATAATAATTTGAACGAGAGTATGTGTGACGGTGCGCACACGAAACACGAATGACATTAGCTAACAGTCGGTGAACGAAGGAACTGTATCAATGAGTGAATGTATGATGACCTAAAAAGTTCGTTTTTGTTCTTATTTATTTATAGAATATATGCTTTGTATTGTGTGAAGGAAGTACATGAAAAGACACGTACTACTTGGTATTAAATCTCGAGGATGTAATATTGAAGTATAATTTCCCTTGTTTGAAGTAGTGGCACAGAATTAATACTAGGACGGACGGACGGACTGAACGATCTTACAAGGGTTCCTTGTTGACTACGGAACCTAATAAGTAAGTGGCTAAGTTGTTGCGACTCTCGCTCAGATATAATGACTATTTTGAATTTCATTGTGATAAGTTGGCGTGAAATGGCACCACTGAATAATCTTGTGAGTTGAATATCTTGCAATAGTAACTTTATCATATCATTTTTCTTGTTTGAAGTAGTGGCTAAGTTTTTACAACTACCGCTTAGATATAATGACAATAATGAACATCCTTTTGATAAGTTGGTGCGAAGTACACTGAATATTCTCGTGAGTTGAATATCTTGTAATAGTAACTCCATAATATTATTCTCCTTGTGTGAAGTAGGTAGTGATTTAGTTGAGATCATTGTGACAAGTTGGCGTGAAGTGGCGCCTTACAAGTATCCCAAAGTAATCTCACACAGCTCTGCGACATTAATAATAATAATATTTTTGGATGAACCAGAAGTGGAATTAAAATTAAAAAAAATAACTAAGTCGAGATGTTTTATAATCAAAGGTTACTTACTCTAAATATTTACAACTTAACTTTACTTAAACTTATTACTCCTTAAAATTACGGCTATGACTAAAAAATAAGAAATCAATAGTGAGACAATTATAAAAATCAAATAACTAAAAGGCAAATTTACAATAAATCAAAATGGCTGACACAACGAATTAGCTAGCATCCATCCGAACCACACACACACGTTAGAGCCATCTGCCGGGAAGCACCAGCCAGAGACTCGATGTCCGATGATCGTTGAATTACTTTTTATCACAGGAAATGCCGTAAATAATCAACAGGAAGTCTACTTCTATTTTTCTTATTGGACCAACTCTAGCGCGGTTAGCTTCACGCCATGGGTTCAGGTTGTTGATTGGTCCTGTCCTCGAGCTGTGATTGGTTGTGCGTGATTGGCTATGAGCTTTGGTATTTTTGTGTTGCCACATCACATCAAAGTTACCAGTATTAAAAAAATATACGTTCCTTTTTTTCTGATAATACGGCCATTTCTGACAGGAGAACGTCCTCGTACTCCCTTGTTTCTTCTAGTGACGGTGCTTCAAGGACTCGGTATATCAGTGCAATCAGATATTCATAAAGATGCGTAACGTGACTGGCAAGCGATCGACCAGGCAATGACCACCAGACTCTGCATCTGTAAACCAGAATATCAAAACTTTGAGACTCTAAGATTTATTTACGCCATGCTCATCTAGCGACATCTCGTGTAAAATGCTGAGAATGCAATTGTCACGCCAAGGAGGTGGCTCTGCGTTTGCTCTCCTTGTGTGGCAGTGCAAGGAGGTGGCTCGACGTTTGCTCCCCTCGCACAAAACAGGTAAACAAAGAGGTGGCTCGACGTTTGCTCTCTTTGACCAAATACAACAACAACAAGGAGGTGGCTCGACGTTTGCTCCCCTTGCACAAAACAGGTAAACAAAGAGGTGGCTCGACGTTTGCTCTCTTTGTACCAGACACAAAAACAACAAGGAGGTGGCTCTACGTTTGCTCCCCTTGCACAGAACAGGTAAACAAAGAGGTGGCTCGACGTTTGCTCTCTTTGTACCAGACACAAAAACAACAAGGAGGTGGCTCTACGTTTGCTCCCCTTGCACAAAAAAGTAAACAAAGAGGTGGCTCTACGTTTGCTCTCTTTGTACCAAAACATAAAAAAAAAAAAAACGACAAGGAGGTGGCTCGACGTTTGCTCTCCTTGTACACACAATTAATAACTTACTCTTGAAAAAGCAGAACAGGATTCGGGAGTCCATACTCATTGCCATGTCACCGTATACTCTGCAGCGGCTTGGCTCGATTTTTTGTATGAGCTCGCCTCAAGTCGTAGCTCATATAGAACATGGGGCAATACCTTCTTGACGCGGTATGGACCCCGTATGCCAGAGTCAAGCTTACCAGTCACCTGTGAATGTTTAACAACAAAAAAAATACCAATGAGCTGGTTTAAAAGTTTTGTGTTGGTCCTGCTGTACTGAGGAGTCCTGTATTTTTTTCAGTCGCTTTATAACCACGTGCCTGGCTTCACGGTTTGTGTGACTCCTCTAACGCTACATTTCGTATCATGCTTTGAATATGTGATAATTGTTAATGATTAGACTAAATTCGAATGATATTTTAGTATAGTTCTACAGTAGCATATAGTTCCAATGAGGAATTTGGTGCATTCAAGAGTAATATGATGCAAATCTACAGCAAATTGATTATTATTGGCTCGGCTGTACCTGACCTTTAATAACAGTTTTTTTATAGGCATTCTACTGTGGTGTTTATTTGTGTTAAAATTGTTTTGCTCCAGTGTGCACATAAGTTACGGTTTCACAATTAAGTAAATCCGTAGGTACCAATAATAACCGAAGTACCTATTCATAAATTCAGCACGAACCATAAATAAGTCTACCTCAAAAAGTATTTCATTAAATTTGATCGGTACTGTAATATAGTTAGTTGATTCAATGGTGGCTACCTAGACCTCATGACAAACGAAATGCAGGTTTTTATTAACCAAAATATTTTAACAAAGATGATGATAACAAAGAATTCGTGGAACAGCTGTCAATAAGTACTTCGACAGCCATAACTTGTACTAACTAACTGCAACCACTATATCGCCTCACTATTTTCCCGACAAAAGTTTACATTGTTCTTTCTACGGGATTCATACTTCAATTTCATGAAACAATTTTCAATCTTATGTCCAATTCTTTTGCAAAATGTACAAGGATCTGATTTTGTATGAATTTGAGATAAAGTTCCACTTGAACCTTGAACATCTTTATGAGAATTGCGAAAAGACATATCATTAGAATCGAATTTAATATTTTTTTGACAATTATTTTGCCTATGGCCAATCTCACCACATCGAAAACACTTATTTTCATTGAACTTTCTTTTTCTATTGTCACTATCACTACCGATACGTTGGGTACGATTTCGTGTATCATCATGACTAGCATTGTTTGGTTTTACGTAAATGGACAGAAAATCCACCAAGTTTGATGCAGTTAGTTTAGCATTGGTCGCTGCTGCCTGTATTTGCGGATCCGCAATACCGTGAATAACAATCGCGGTAACTAACTCATCACTTAAACCCTTCACTATGCGCAAACGGAGTAAAGAGCGGCGTGCATAATCCGCAAATGTTTTATAGTGATCAGAGTTAGTATTCAATACCTCAAGCAATATTTTGACCATATTAGGTTTGCTAGGACATAAGGTCTTAAATTCACGTTTGAAATTACTCCAGCTGCGATCAGACGTGACCCATTCATTGAGCCAGGTGCGCGCGTCACCCTTCAAGCAGTTCGCAACTCGAGACAAACATTCATTATCATTCCAATCGTTTAAAACTTTAGCACGGTCAACCTCCTCACACCAAACATCAATGTCGTGTACATTGGGATCGAAGTTAGAAATAAAATAAGGTTGGTTCGACCTTACCGTTGTGTTGATAGACCGAATAGCGTCCACGATTCTATTCGTAGAGATGGACTCACCACCATCGATACCACTAACAGAACGCGCCTGTGATGGCCCTGGTAGATATGAAGGGGAGAGCCGCCGAGTGCTCGTACCCCGTTCATCGCGGTCAGTACATTGCTTACGCAAAGGTGATGGCGTCCGTGGTGGTTCCGGCAATAACAAAGGGTCTAATGGCGGCGGTGTGGAAGGACGCGGATACTGATTTTCTAACACATTTAAACGAGACAAAATCAACTGCAACTGTTGCTTGATATCACTGTCATTATCGCGATTTTTATTCTTACGTCGTTCAGCCATTTTAATGGTTATTTATAGTAAAGTATGTACCAAAAAATAAATGCAAAAATTAAATTTCAGAATGGAAAAAGAACGGTGATGTTATGAGCGCGTAGTTACGAATCCCACTTCTGATTTTGGATGAACCAGAAGTGGAATTAAAATTAAAAAAAATAACTAAGTCGAGATGTTTTATAATGAGGGTTACTTACTCTAAATATTTACAACTTAACTTTACTTAAACTTATTACTCCTTAAAATTACGGCTATGACTAAAAAATAAGAAATCAATAGTGAGACAATTATAAAAATCAAATAACTAAAAGGCAAATTTACAATAAATCAAAATGGCTGACACAACGAATTAGCTAGCATCCGTCCGAACCACACACACACGTTAGAGCCATCTGCCGGGAAGCACCAGCCAGAGACTCGATGTCCGATGATCGTTGAATTACTTTTTATCACAGGAAATGCCGTAAATAATCAACAGGAAGTCTACTTCTATTTTTCTTATTGGACCAACTCTAGCGCGGTTAGCTTCACGCCATGGGTTCAGGTTGTTGATTGGTCCTGTCCTCGAGCTGTGATTGGTTGTGCGTGATTGGCTATGAGCTTTGGTATTTTTGTGTTGCCACATCACATCAAAGTTACCAGTATTAAAAAAAAAATATACGTTCCTTTTTTTTCTGATAATAATATATAAATATATACGGACAAATCACACATATTGAGTTAGCCCCAAAGTAAGTTCGAGACTTGTGTTATGGGATACTAACTCAACGATACTATATTTTATAACAAATACATATATAGATAAACATCCAAGACCCGGGTCAATCTGAAAAAGATCATTTTCCATCTTGACCCGACCAGGGATCGAACCCGGGACCTCCCGTGTGGCAGTCCGGCGTGATGACCGTTGGGCCACGGAGGTCGTCACATTATTTCGTTTGCTAAGCGGTGATGGTCTAGTGGTTGAGATTGCCGTCTGTAAAAAGTCTCATGTTCGAATCCTAAACTGTAGGGTCCGGCCGTTCTGACTAATGTAGGTACCTATCTTTTAAAACAACTTGATTCCAGTGAAGGAAAACATCTTGAGTACCTACCTAACTATTGCCGAAACTCTAATGAGATAAGAGTTTTAGCAAATACTCAACCTCTCATCCAAATGCTAAACGTTCACAAGTCCCATAAAAGTTATCATTGACTTTTTGCTCAAATTGCAAAACAAAATAGATATAAAAAAAAAAAAAACAAAATGTGACTTTCCTCTTATGACTGATTTTAAGGATATTATGTTAATGAAAAAAACAGATATATATACATACCTACATAAATGCTATACGAAAATAAGGCGCCTGAAAGAGGGAAATGGCAACCAATAGGATAGCCCTCTCAACAATGGCGGGAAAATGAAGCAATGATCACCGGACATCTGCCTTACGTGGCTATCTCCTGGGCGAATTAGGGAGAAATAGCTTTCATCACTCAATCTATACAGTTCAGGAAATTCTTGCGCGTTGAGCAATGTTCGGCGTAGTGTTAAATTCCCGAAATTCCCACATAAGTCTTTCTCTCTTTAGTCGTATTCCTCATGACTGTGGGTCGTGGTCATTATATGGAATGAAACGCACACAACGACTCACTTGGCAATTTTAATGAAGTGGTTTGCCATCGCCTTCTCCATTTCACACACTAGCTGATTTATCATTAACTAGAGTGCAGGTTTCCTCACGATATTTTTCCTTCACCGGAAGTTATTAGTTATTATCGATCAAAACTAACATGGGTCCATGAGTCAGATTGCAATACAAACTCATGTAGCACGGGCAGTATTCGAACCTGGGACCTATGCAGCCACAGGCGGGTGCTCTACCACTCAGCCACCACCGCTTCCCAGAGAAGTACAGGCTGGTAATTATCAATACAGTAAAAGTAATTAGGTAGACTTAAAAAAAAGAAAAAGTTAAATAAAATTAGAGTAGTTATAGAAAATAGTAAAAAAGTCTACCAATGTCGTAAGTAAATGCTTAATCGTAATTTCTCGAACTGAAATAAAAATGTGTAATTCTGAAAAACTTTGTTCATGACCTAAATGACTAAAAACGGTGACTATTGCAGGATAGCCGATTCATCGTTTAACGTCAAAGTCGGAAAATGTCAAAGTCGGAGAATGTCAAGGTCAAAGTCTGGAAATGTCAATATTAAAATGTGAAAGTCGTAAAATGTCAATGTTTTCAAAATAATGTCAAGGTCGAAAAATGTCCAGGACGTAAAATGTTGGAAGCTGTCTGTACTTTTATAACAGATGCCTTTTTAAATAAAATAACAAAAAAGGAGTTTTCTTAAACCGAATAAAACTCACAAGGCCAAGTAAACAACGTTCCTGTCCTATGATGATAGAGTAATTGCAACGTTTATAGAGAGCACGCGCAATCGAGTACACTCTATTGGGATAAAAATGGTAAGATGAACGTTGTTATGTTAGCCATGTTGACATCTTTATGAC
This sequence comes from Ephestia elutella, assembly GCA_018467065.1. Lineage (NCBI taxonomy): Eukaryota > Metazoa > Arthropoda > Insecta > Lepidoptera > Pyralidae > Ephestia > Ephestia elutella. The sequence continues at coordinate 5,130,636 of CM031570.1, forward strand.
ACATACTTAATACTCTTATGTTTGGTCTAATGGTTGACTGTAGAGAATGCCAATGGCGTTTAGTTCACCATTTGTACATATTTTTTATAATTAAAGTTTTTAAATAAAATTAATAAATAAATAAACAAATTTTATAGCAGTACATCACTTTCTTAAATAAATGACATAATTAATTTAAACATTGACCAATATCCCGACATCATGTAAGAAAAGGATAATTAGGCTCTAAAACGAACTAGGACTGATTTTTATTAAAAACAGCTAAAACTAGCTGCCAAATGAAAATAAATTACATCATAATCGGTCCAGTGGTTTACAAGCTACAATGCCAAGAACAGATACATTTGTCAAATGTACAACATCATTCTATACAGCTCTACCTATAAACAATAATTACATCATAATCGGTCCACTGGTTTACGAGCTACAATTCCAAGAACAGATACACTTGTCAAATGTATAACATCATTCTATACAGCTATAGACAATAGTTACACTATGGAATTCATGCAAAACATTCCCCAGCAAGCTTGGAAAAACAACGCTATAACCAAACCGACAAGTCCTAACATAACACACTGTTTTATGCTAATGTCTGTTATTCTAACTGCTACTTAACATCTCGGTAACGTTTAACGTTGATTCTGGATGGAGGACTTTATCCTATTAATCATATTTTTCTACAATTGTTATCATAAAAAACCTTTGTCAAAGAAAAAATATCTTTGTGTAGGTATTTCATAGATAATAAAAAGAAATCATGGCTGCAAAAAAATCAGTGAAAAAAAATTATTAATAGCCAGTATTTTGCAGTAACGTTCAGTTTATGTTCTTATTTTAAAAATGTCCCATCTTGAAACTTCGTATCCGCATTCAGGGCTGCAACCTGTGTTCGACGGTGCTCGTCCCCGTGGCGACAGGGTTGTCAACGTTACTGTACGGTGCATCGAATGTGACGTGCCTCGCTACGAGTCTTTGGAACGAGACAAATATTATAGAGTTGTCTCGCAGAACTTCATGGCAGAAGGCGGTGATGGATTTTCTGTGAGTGTACAACCCTGAATTTATTGCTTTAGTGTCTATATCAAAAACCTGGAATGTTATAACGTATATATAATTAATGTATTTGTGTGTATGTCTACAGCATGGCTCCTAAATGGATGAAGGGTGAACCGTTTTTTAATCGAAATCTCTTGTTGCTTATTGCTTGGTGTGATGACGTGACTTGGTTATTTATGATTCGTTTGTGATAAAGGAGGAACATTTTCTAGTATTCCAACTATAATAACTACGCTAATTTTGAAAATTAAAACAAAAACATGATTCCGCGTGAAAGCATGCTATCCAAAACGGTTACGTTAAAATTCTCAGATTTCAATATGGATTATTTACCAATATGATAGATATTACGGGCTTTTACTACGTACCAATCTTTCACATCGGGATAAGGAACAAAGTGTTCTTAGATATAATTACTGTCAGTTTTTTAAAAGATATTATTTTCTTCTCAGAGACGAACAGTCTGTAGGCGTTATCAAAAGTGATTGAACGGTGATCGATGTGCATTACGTATACAATAACATGCTAATGCTGGCTTACTATGTTTCATACTTTATTAATGCCAAGACAAGCTTGTCGAAAGAATATTAGAGACTACGTTATGATATATTGAAAAAAAAAACGATTGGTTCAGAATATGAAATAATTTTGAAGCACATTGCCAATATAGAATTTGCGTCCAGCCTTTTTAATGCGTTAGTGTAAGAGAAAGTAGTATGTAGTAGTAGAGAAAAGTATAGTAGTATTTTCCTCTTACTTTATCCCTAAGAGGATTGTCAGTCTCTCACTTATTCAGGGTTGCCACTTATCCCTTTCAGTCGATACTATGGTAGGAATAGGTCTGGTGTCTTAAAAGCGTTACAGACAAACTATTGTACTTATATTAATTAGTATGGTTTTTTCATATTTCTGTGACCCTGATATAATTTTCAGGAATAAAGCCCGTTTTCGACGGATCCCGCCCGGTAGGATCCCGCGTAGTAGACGTCTCGATCCGGTGTGTAGAGTGTGACGTCCCACGGTACGAGCCGATACAACTCGACAAGTATTATAGGGTCGTGGCACAAGACTTCATAGGGAATGGCGGTGGCGGTTACACTGTAAGTTTGCGATTTAGTATAGCATTCGGCACGAAACAAGACTGCGCAGAAACGAAAAATAGACGTCCTTGGAGGTGTGGCTTGCGGGGGGAAACGGGAATGAATGGTAGCGTGCACCCGCGCTTCCCCGCGCATTTCCCTCGCGAGTCTTACATGCGCGGTCGACGCCATATTGGGTCTAGTTCCCTGCCGATACCTGTAAATTGAATAAGAAATACTAATTAAATGACATGGTGTATGTATAGATGTGTTTTCCAAAGGTACGAGCAACTTGTTTACGTCTGCGTCAATATTATGGTTATTGGTTATTTTGTATGTGTACTTTTTATGTGTGCTGTTCGTTTATATTTTTTTAATTTTTTTAATATAGATTTGTTGTAAACAAAGCGTTTTTTTATAGCCTATAGTGTCCCACAGCTGGGCAAAGGCCTCTGGTTCGCTATTTATGCCTATTAAATACATTAGCTCTCCACTCTCTACCCGTCGCGTCCAAACCATACATACATACAAACAATACATAATATAGATATAAGTACAAAATTATAAATCGCTATGGTTTGTCTCGAAAGGTGAGAGATGCATTTTGCCCAGTACTGGAACAGAGATAGCTGTTAAAATATAGTTTGTCTTTGTATATTTTTCATAGAGAGAGAATGAATAAGTATAACATTTTCCAGACCAAGGGTAGGATGAAGCAACTTCAACCCGTTATCGTTACTCGGATCAAACAAACACTAAGTACTTTCCTAGTATGAAAACCTATCTTTTTCCCGCATGAATTTCCCACGGGAACTGTACTTTTTCCCGGGTTGTAAGATATATGCGAAATTTCAGGAAGATTGGTTCAGTAGATAAAGCGTAACAAACGTAAACGTAACAAATAAACATTTTTAACCATAGCATTTATAATACGAGTATTAATTGGGTTAATGTAATGAAACAAAAAATATTTCACGAATTACTCGTAGGAGCGAAGCATTTTGTTAGCGAGAAAGATCGGCGATTAAGTTGCCGCGGTTATGACAAACGCTCATAAGGTACCAAAGGCTATCTATAGCTATTCAGAGAGGAAACGCGGCGAGTGTAATGGGTACTTTTGAACCGGGTACAGTCCGGGGTGGGTAATATTTGACAAATTTTTTTGTTCTTATTTTATTTAATTTTTAAGACGAAGCTTGTTGTGAATATTATCTTTATTTTAATAAATGACATTTGTTTTCAGATGATATCAGAAAACCGGCGTAACGTGGACGTGGTGGGTTTGGACTACGACATCCTGATGCAGTACATCCAACGCATGTCGCCGGTCTTCAGCGACGTGGACGGCCGGATACACATCGACAACCCTTGTCTGAGCTAATTATGTATTGAAGTACAAATAAATATATATGGACAAATCTGAAAAAGATCATTTTCCATCTTGACTCGACCGGGGATCTCCGGAGAGACAGTGATGACCATTGAGCGGAGGTCGTCATACAAATAAGGTGTTTTGCTTGAAAGTTTAAAGCAATAATAGGCGGCATGGCCAGACTATTCCCTATGTGGCTTAATTGAACTATTCCTTCTAAGGCAACAAATTTATCATCACTCTTATGATAGATAGATAAAAATCTTTTTTGCAGCTACAAAACACATATACAGTACCTATTCATACAATAAATTAAAACAAAAATAATAACCAAATAGCCAAATAGCTTATTACTTCTTTACTACAACTATTACTACTTTACTATAGGTATTAACTTAAAAGCTCGCAATACTAAACCGCTGAAACTTAACACCCACTACAGCATTTATGCAAAAATGCATAATTTCCATGGTTCAAGTGCAACGCTGCAATTTCACGCAACATTGCACTTTCTACGAACTATTAGTATCTAGTGGCTGCAGTTCCCTAGTGGCCCTCCTCCACCCTAAAGGGGGGGTTATTTGTATGGATTCTGCTTATATAAAATTAAGTGGACGGATTTAGATTTTTCGTACACGGATAGAAAATTGCCAGGAATAACACAAAGAGTACATTTTATCTCGGAATTTCCACGGGAGCAGAAGCCCCTGCCCTGGGGCGCAACTAGTAGTTTTAAAATGTCTAACAAGCAGATAGAAAACAATCTCATAATTTGTAAATTATACGTGGTAATTTTCTATTTGAGTGTAATTTAATGTTAGAAAATAAAACCATACTGTATTTATAAGAATCAAGTAAAGTATTTTTAAGAAATGTTGTATGTAGGTGATAAAGGTACTATACTAAAACTAAAAAAGTGGCTAATTCTCACCTGGGTTAATAAAGGCGAAAGTGAACAATTTACACCAATTTTCGATTCAATTCACCTGGGTGATATCAAAGCACTGAACTGACAATCTATGAAACCGCGTTTTCTTTTATACATTTTTAATCAAAGAGCTGGCCAGCGGTCCCTTCCTTCCCCTCCAGCTTTCAAGTCTATTATCTCATAACCTTAGACCTAGGTACATGTGGCAGCTTAAACTAAAGTGCATTTTGTTCTAGGCTACATTTTAGGACTAGTTGTGTCACGTGGCGATGCTCAGGGAAGGCTCCAGGCGAGCGCGGAGTAATTGACTATAAATATGAATTTTCCCCCACCCCTTGCTGATAAAACCACACCTGCCTTTCGGCGTGGCAACTCAAACAGACACCGCACTCGCCGGAATCGAGTGCGAAATAGTAGGACCGCTTCAACGTTCACACAGTACCGCCCGGCGGCACCAGGACGTTTTTCCCCTCAGGCGCCCTTCAGGCAAATTGAGCAATATACCGCTCTGCCGCTTTGTGAGTAACGCCCAAAGCCGAGGTTCGTTCCCACCTGGGAGCCCTTTGTGTTGTTACTGTTTCGGCTGTATGGCCCTCGAGGCTGTCGCCATATTTCCTCCGGTGAAGCAGTAAAGGTCGACGTAGCGACCAACTGCAACTAGGCTTCGATAAAAAAAAAAGAACAAAATTTCGGCGCGGCGTCAGAGCGCCCGTGTTCGTCGCCACGCTAACATCGTGCGCAATTGCGGTCTACAATGGAATGAAAACAGACCTTTTCAGACCTATCTGTTTCTATGATTAGCTCGCCTAAAGACTTTATCTGAACCAAAAATAAAACAACAGAAGGAAAACTCTTTAATATACCTATATTAGCCTAGTTTAGCTAATTAAGGATGAATAAGGGTATCTTTATTTACATTTAATCAACTTATTACATAAAAATATCCTATATACTGAACGGTTATAATTTACATTTAAAGATTTTACTCATTCATCTGTAAGAAATCAGCAAAGGTATACAAAAACAAATCCGTTCAGTATGCCGTCTAGGTGTCGTCGTGAACAATAATTATTATCTTCCACTCTCTCTCTCTCTCTCACTCAGCCAAAAGAAGTCCACTTTTGGACAAAGGCCTCCCCCAAGGATTTACACAACGACCGGTCCTGCGCTGCCCGCATCCATGCGCAACCCTCGACCTTCACCAGGTCGTCGGTCCACCGAGTGGGAGGCCTGCCAACACTACGTTTTCCGGTTCGTGGTCGCCACTCGAGAACTTTTCTGCCCCAACGGCTATCTGTTCTACGAGCTCTGTGCTCCGCCCACTGCCACTTAAGTTTGGCGAGTCTGCGGGCTATGTCGGTTACTTTATTTCTCCTACGGATCTCCTCATTTCTGATTCGATCACGCAGGGAAACTCCGAGCATAGCGCCGACCACGTCTCTGTTCCGTAAGTCATTACTGGCAACACACACTGGTCAAAGACCTTGTCTTGAGACACTGTGGTATTTTGGACAAGAAGATATCGCGAAGCTTCCCGAACGCTGCAAAGCCGAGTTGGATTCGACGATTGACCTCTTTCTCAAAGTTAGACTTACCAAACTGAACAGTTTGTCCCAGGTATACATACTTGTCAACAACTTCGAGTGTAGAACCTCTCCAACCTTCAGAGGAGTGGGTGCAACACGGATATAAAACATAATTTTTGTCTTGTCCATGTTCATTTTTAGACCCACTTGTTGAGAGGCTCTACAGAGGCCATCGAGTATTGTGCCTAGGTCTTCCAAGGTCTCAGCCATGACTACGATATCGTCAGCGAATCGAAGGTGAGTGAGGTACTCGCCGTTGATATTGATACCGAGTCCGCTCCAGTCCAGGAGTTGATGACATCATCCAGCATGAAAACATCTTCGAGGGCGGCGGTGAACAGTCACAATTGATCAAAGTAATAACAGCTAATCATCAGCAATTATCTTATATATTTGTGATATTGAATATGTGCTAATACCTAATATTATCACCAACCGATCGTAAGATTACAATTTATCTATATTACTTTACAATCTTATCGTTATTCTATTAATAAAAAAATTTATGCATTTTTAATATATGTCCTTCAGTTCTTTGTAGCAAGTATGTGTCTGTGATAGAATTTATTATTTTTAAAATGATTAAATTTTTAATTTTGTGCGTTTTGCTGTGCTCTGTATCTGCGCAAGAAACAACTGAAGATTTATTTGAGTTAAATATTCTGCACTATAATGATTTTCACGCCAGGTATATTGAATTATTATTTACATTGTCATAATCATCAAACAGTGAAGTGAAAGTGTAAAATGTATAATTAAATAATAGAGCTGAGTGACGAAATTTGTTGCAATCAATATTAATAAAATTAATTATTAGACTTTTATTTTATAGTTATTTAGTGTAACTTTACAAGTGGCATTTTTATACAACATGTGTTTCTCCATTTTTAAAAACTGCAACAAGCTTCGTATTAGTCAGTCGTATTTCTGTTACACAAAATTCTACGCATTCTATTTTCACCTTAACAACATTTGACAAATAAATTGATTAATTGGCTTTGATCAATCAATGATTGATTGGATTGTAATCTAAACATGAAAGGTAGCAAACCTTTCATGCTTACAATATCCTTGTTGGTAGAAAGAACACTGAAAAAAATAATTATATACAACCAAACTTTTATCAACCCATAACACAAAAAAGTGTCTACATAACTTTTTGCAATATGTAACCAAACCCAGTTGGCTAAAAACAGTTATCTTTTTATTAAAATCAAGTTAAAGTACTCTCATATAGAAATTAGAAATGGTGAAAAATTTCTATCTAATTTCTATATGAGAGTACTTTAGTACTAACTGCATCTGAGATACTCAAAAAATCCAAAATAAGTAAAATCAAGTTAACTTTATTAGCATTTTGTCAAACTTTGGTTTTCCTCAAATAGCCAAAGTAGTAAGGTTAAACCTTTTTTTGAGTGAATGATCAACTATTTGTTTAACCAGCAAATCATCTTCAGGTTCGTAGAAACAAGCCCAGCAGGCCTCATCTGTGATAGCACCACCGAACCATGTGTCGGGGGGTTTGCCAGACTGGCCACCGCTGTCCGCGAGGCCATGGCGAGGGAGCCACAGTCCTTGCTGCTCAATGGAGGGGACAGCTTCCAGGGGACCATCTGGTACAACCTGCTGAGGTGGAACGTCACTCAGGAGTTCATGAATATGCTGCCCCATGATGCTCATGTGAGTTGGTACCTCTTTATATAAAATTCTTCAGTTACCGATTGAGCGACTGACAGACAAAGCACAGCCAAAATTACTGAGGGTAGGAGCTGAAATTTGAGCATGCGGTTCCTTAGGGAGTAAAGGGGAACTGTAAGAGAGAATTTGCTGAAATTCCCTCGGGGACAAAGTCCCGGGTTTTTGCTAGCAGCAAATATAATAGAGCGGACGAACGTGATACGTCGTCATAATTAGTGTACAAAAGTTTAAATGAAAGAAGTTACAGAAAAGGGAAAATACATAGAGGAAAGCTGAAGTCCGTGTCACTTCAAGTAGTATTTAGTAGCAGAATCTATAATAACAATTTATTACACATTACAGGTACTAGGAAACCACGAATTTGACAATGGCATCAGCGGAGTAGTTCCTTATTTGGAATATCTGAATGATCCAGTTGTGACTGCCAACATCATTGATGATGATGAACCTACTATCCAAGGCCTGTACGAACATAGCATCATCGTAGAGCGAGGAGAACGCAGGATTGGGATCATCGGTGTAATTATTGCTACTACTAATGTAAGTATTATTTTATTTTTTCTTTATCATTATAATATACAAGCTTTTACCCCGGTTTTGCTCGCATGAATTTCCTGCGGGAACAGTGCTTTTTCCCGGGATGAAAGGTACACTACGTCCTTCTGTGTGTGCAAAATTTCAAGAAGATTGGTTCAGTAGATAAAGCGTGAAGAGATAAAAAACAAACAAACTCACTTTCGCCTTCATAATATTAGATGAGTTTGTGAATTGGAATAATTTGAGGTAAACATAGCTCTATAGCGTATATTTTGCGGCCTTGGGTGGATAGAAATGAAGGGATATAAATAGCTATTCCATAAAGCGCCAGACTCATTTTGGAAGAAAATCAATTTCAAATATTTTTGTGTGTAAATATAATATTACTTGTACATTAATGTAACCAAGTATATTACATCTTGTGACCCGTAAGCTCTTATGGATATTATAAATATTATGTGGTGTTGACTAAATGCTCGTCTTACATTTATTTATTTACTAGCTGTCGCCCGCGGCTTCACCCGCGTGAGTTTCGCTTAGATGAAAAATCTCTCTTGGAGCTTTTCGTCAGATGTTCCAGATCTTCAATTTTTATACGACAGCAGAAAATGCTCATCAGGTTGAACGACTTTTACTAAGGCGCCATTTTCAAATATGTTATAGTGTAGCTGGTCTCTTAAAGTTATTCATCCGAAGTTTCCAGATCTTCAATTTTTATACGTCAGCAGAAAATGCTCATCAGGTTGAACAACTTTTGTTAAGGCACAATTTCCATATATCTTGTAGTTTAACTGTTCTGTTTTGGTTTTTCACAAAGTGCTCCAGTTTTCAAAATCAATTATAGCCTAAATGTTGACTAGGTTAAATAGATATACAACAAAAAAAGTTTCATTTAAATCGGTTCAGTACTTTCGGAGATTAGCGTGATCATTCATATAGACAGACAGACAAAAAATTAATAAAAAATTTTTTTGCTCTGTTATTCTTTTTAAGTATCCTCTATCCATTTCAGTCAAAAATTCTAAATGTTCTGTACATTTGGTATTTTTGACTGAAATGGACAAACAAAATATTTTTACTGTTTTATTATATGTATAGATTTATTTTACAACCGAAATGTCGAAACTTTGGATATGTTTGTTACTCAATCACGCAAACTCTACTACGTGGATTTTGATAAAATTATAAATAAATAAATAAATAAATATAAACTGGAATAGCATATAGGGTACTTTTTATCCCGAAATTTCCATGACAGCAAAGCCCGGGGCGTAGCTAATATTGCACGCTGGAATTTGTCAACAGGAATTGGCATCTACCGGTAACCTGATCTTCACGGATGAAGTAGAAACTGTGAGGCGTGAAGCTGAACTGCTGCATGAGCAAGGAGTAGATATCATCGTCGTTTTATCACATTGTGGTCTCGACATAGACAGGTACTTAATATTGCTACTACCCAAGTTTTAAAATAAATAGTTTTATTTATTAGTTTAGTTTTGACAATTTGTGTTTTACAATGTATGTTTTTGGAAGTAAATAAGGATTCTATCACTGAAAAAAAAAATACAAAAAAAAAATTGTTGTCTGTTCACATTATCTTGATAATACTTTAGCTAGTCTTCCTAAAAATTAGAAGTGGCGGCAATTTGAATATGGCCTCATAAATTTTCTTTATTCAACCAATAAATTAATATACATGCTTTGAATTTTATTTTTAAACTAACAACTGTAACTAACTAAAAATAAATTGTATATTTTTAAAGAAGCTGGACCAAATTCCATAAGTCGAAGTTAATTTTAGAATACCATCTAATTTGACAATGAAATGGAGTTCTCTCGCCATTACTCATCTTTTTGTCCATAAGTTACGCGTCACTTTGTGTAAACCTTGGACCAAATAAATCGATCCTTTTTTTTAACTAGCCTGTAGGTATTGTATCCCACTGCTGGGCAAATAATATACAAACATACAAATATACAAACTAATATTTAACATTTATTTTTACTTCGCACAGAGATATTGCTCTCAACGGTGGTCCCTACATAGATATCATAGTGGGTGGTCACAGCCACACGTTATTGTATGATGGTGAACCACCAGACACGTCAGCCTTCGTTCCCCAAGGACCCTATCCGGTTGTTGTGGACCAGAATGGGAAATCTGTGAGTATGATTTCATTTTCATTCAAATCATTAAAAAATGCTTTAATTGTTTCGTTATTTCTATCTACAGAAACCAAAAAAGTAGGGAAAGATATTTTTTTATTTCTACACGCATTTTTGTGGAATAATAATTTGGCTGTACATTACGATGAATCCATAATAAGTACTGGGAAGATATTTTTATCTTCGCTCCCGTTAATCCTTTCTTAGCGGATGCCTACGTCATAACATCTACCTGCATGCCAAATTTCAGCCCGATCCGTCCAGGTTTGGGCTGTGCGTTGATAGATCACTATGTCAGTCAGTCACCTTTGAGTTAAATATATATAGATTTAATTATTACCAACGGAAAACTTCATATGAATTTCGATGAATTATATACCTATTTAAGTCCTCGCTTAACATTTAAGTCGTAACCTACCTATTTTATTCATCAAGAAAAGTAAATGTCAACAGCAATTTCTCTTTAGCTTTATCTCACCACATATGTCTGAATAACGGCTGCTACATATAAATCTTCCGAGAAAGTTATCTAATTGACAGTAAAACCTACACCAAATCCGTAGCCTGATTATGAAGAGCTAAATGGAAAAATGTTACGGAGAGAAAACGACAGGTTTTGTACAAAGAATCAATAAGAATACGAAATGAATTACTAGTATTTTTCAAATAACAAGCTGTGTTTGTATGAATTTAGAGTATTTTTTATGCAAGCTGGTAAAAGAAACACAACAAAAAGGCTAGCACAGCTGCAATCATGGTCTGAGCTGCAAAAGTAATTTCACGCAAATATATGATGAACTTTCATGCTGTCGCATTATTACATTTCAAAAAGCATGGAAATTGAGGAATACATACATAGATTCACGTCTTTATCCCATACGGGCAGACAGAGCCAAGAGTCGTGAGACTCGAAGGCCACGCTTAGCTGAATAGTGGGCTTTCTGATTGAATGGGGATTCAGGTGTAGTGACAGGTTGCTAGCCCATCGCCTATGAGTGGAGGAATCCCCAGTTTAAAGCCCTTTCCCTCGATTGAGCTGGCACATTCTATGTTTTTTCTTCGCTCCCAGACCAGACGGAAATTGAGGAATAACTTTTGAATATTGTTCAAGGCTTATATTATCTAGTAAGATAAAAGCCGCCACTACAGAACCCTTCTGCCCCACCGGCCATATCGGTTCACTAAATGTCCCGTCCAATGCCGTTTCAGCTTCTATGTTAGTGACGTTCGTTCTCTTGCGGATTTTCACATTTCTGATGCAATCACACAGAGAAACACCAAGCATAGAATTTCTCCATACCTAGATCTTGGACGACTTTGAGCCTTCATAAGATCCTTTTGTAGGGCTTTTGCCCGAGGTTTCGTCGTGTGGTGTTTTTTCCCGGGATCAGTGCTTATTCCCGGGATGAAAGGTACCTATATCCTTCTCAGTACTTCTAACTATGTGTATGCGAAATTTCAGGAAGATTGGTTCAGTAGATAAAGCGTGAAAATGTCACAAACAAATAAACAAACAAACTCACTTCGTATTTATAATATTAGTTCAAAAGACGAGAAAAGTCGGCGTAAGTAACTCAATTTAATCTTTCCAGGTCCTAATTGTTCAAGCGGCAGCCCACACCTTATACTTGGGTGAAATCAAATTATTTTTCGATGCCTCCGGCAACCTCGTCAGGTGGCAAGGCAATCCGCATTATATTGGTAATGAAATTGAACAGGGTAAGTCGATATTGCTTCTTGATAATAATATTTGATATGCTTACCGTCTTCGGAGATGATTGGGCTTACGATTGGTTGTAATAAGTTATTTAAGACTGTTGCCAGACGGTTTGCTGATATTGTTTTTATTCTGACAAATATATTTATAGATTGCACAGTTTTTGGTAGAAATAAAAGACTACGTCAATTCCCTTTGGTGAATTAAACTCTATGTGTACATTATATGATAATATCATGAATGATACATTATATGATAATGATACGTTAACACTGTTCCAGTAGTTTAGGCTGATAAAATTGATATACCTACTTAGATGTTTTTATTGAATAATATTTGAATCTAATACTTGAATTCATTGAGTAATACTCATAATCAATCAATCTATAATTGATCGATTTATTGATTAAATACTTTTGTCAATCTAAAAAGTATTTTCCTTCAGCTTGTACGTACAGCCACCAACACTATTCTTATAGTTTTTTATAGTATATCTACTAAAGTTGACTAATTTAATTTTTAAGTAAAAAAATCAAATTAAGGTTTTTTTATCGTATTTTAGCTCCCGATGTTCTGGAGAAGATAGACTACTACTTACCGTTCGTGACTGAGTACGCTTCCAGAGAGCTAGGCAGGTCCCTGGTGCACATGTCATCCTACTGCACCTGCCAGGAGTGCAACCTTGGGAACTTCATTTGCGAAGCGTTCTTGGACTCTGTGAGTTCATCATCAGCCTTCCGTCACCCACTGCTGGGTATAGGGTATAGACCAACATACACCAATTCATATTTGATGATTTTTTTCAGGTTTTAGACAGAGCTGAAGGAGATAACTGGCACCACGCTCATTTCTGTGTCATCAACCAAGGCGGCATCAGAGCTGATATAGGCGACGGAGGTACGAACCATGATATAAGAATGAAGTCAACCTACCATTTTAATGAACGCGCAGTGTACACAAATCGCTTTTTTCCATGATCACAGAAGATGTATTTTTTTAAATAATTTATTCATTTACTAGCTTTTGCCCGCGGCTTCGCCCGCGTGAATTTCCCACGGGAACAGTGCTTTTTCCCGGGATAAAAAGTAGCCTATGTGCTATTCCAGGTCATTATCTACCTCTGTGCCAAATTTCATCGAAATCCGTCCAGTAGATTTTGCGTGATTGAGTAACAAACATCCTCACAAACTCACAAACTCACAAATTCACAAACTCACAAATTCACAAACTCACAAACTCACATCCAAACATTCGCATTTATAATATTAGTATGGATTAGGCACATAAACAAGTAACATTTACAAAAAACATGCTAAAAATAACTCAAACCTTATGTTTACATCAATTATACATGTGCACAACATTCAATGTAAAGCATTGTTAAGAATTTGTTTGAAATGAGGTACTCACAGCGAAAATTTAAATTACTTAATAATAATAAAATGTCCTCGCCAAAAATATAAACAAAATAAAATAAAAATTTTGCAACGAAGTAATATAATCACTTGTTATTTAGACATTTTGTAGTCTTTGTAAAGATAGTCCCTGTAGTAAGACCACTTGTGCTACAGAAATTTTGCTATAGAGTAAAATGGGTCCAAATACAATAAGTTAACTTAAATTTTACTTCCCAGTGATAACATACGAATCCATGATCCTATCCACGCCGTTCGAGAACCGAGTGGAAGTTTTCGACCTCCGCGGCGACCACATTATGGAAATGCTGGAATTTTCCGTCGCTAACGACCCGTACCCCGGCGCCAGGATGCTGCAAGTATCAGGTATGATCTGAATACGTACAGTACGACAAGAATCTTTTTGCACATGGTAGAAAACGGAACTAACGTCTAAACTATTAAAATTTCTTATTTAAAACGTAGGTGGCGCTCTCACTCACGTGCAAAAAGATCCTTGTCGCTCTGTATGGTAACTTGCATTCATGTGGAAACTTGGTTTGAAGTGGCAACACTGAACTTGTGAGTTGAATATCTTGCAATCATTACTCACTTTACTCTATGATTTTACTCGTACTTTGTTTGAAGTAGTGTAAAGTTGTTATAACTACCACATAATGACTATTAATAGGTAAGTATGCATCATTGTGATAATGTTTGCATTGAGTGGGAACACTGAATTACCTCATGAGTTGAATTAGCCTGCAATATATAACTTTATACATAGAATCACGTCTTTATCCCTTACGGGGTAGACAGAGCTAATAGTCGTGAGACTCGAAGGTCACGCTTAGCTGAGAATTGGGCTTTTTGATGGAATGGGGAATCAGGTATAGTGACAGGTTGCTAGCCCATCGCCTATGATTGGAGGAATCCCCAGTTTAAAGCCCTTTCCCTCGATTGACTTTTACAATCAGCGCGGGAAGAGAAGCAGCTGGCACATTCTCTAACTTTCTGTAACTATATGATACTTATAATTTCTCTTGTTTGAAGAAGATGTTGCGACTCTCACTCAGATATAATGACTATTTTGAATTTCATTGTGATAAGTTGGCGTGAAATGGCACCACTGAATAATCTTGTGAGTTGAATATCTTGCAATTGTAACTCTATGATATGATTTCCCTTATTTCAAGTAGTGGCTAAGTTGCTACAACTACCACTCAGATATAATGACTATAATGACAATAATGAACATCCTTTTGATAAGTTGGTGCGAAGTACACTGAATATTCTCGTGAGTTGAATATCTTGTAATAGTAACTCCATAATATTATTCTCCTTGTGTGAAGTAGGTAGTGATTTAGTTGAGATCATTGTGACAAGTTGGCGTGAAGTGGCGCCTTACAAGTATCCCAAAGTTATCTCACACAGCTCTGCGACATTATTTCGTTTGCTAAGCGGTGATGGTCTAGTGGTTAAGATTGCCGTTTGTAAAAAGTCTCAGGTTCGAATCCTAAACTTGCTTTAAGTAGAATTGTAGGGTCCGGCCGTTCTGACTAATGTAGGTATATATAGGTGTAGGTACCTATCTTTAAAACAACTTGATTCCAGCGAAGGAAAACATCTTGAGTATCTAACTGTTGCCGAAACTCTA
Organism: Ephestia elutella; assembly: GCA_018467065.1. Classification (NCBI taxonomy): domain Eukaryota; kingdom Metazoa; phylum Arthropoda; class Insecta; order Lepidoptera; family Pyralidae; genus Ephestia; species Ephestia elutella. The sequence continues at coordinate 5,145,829 of CM031570.1, forward strand.
ATGAGATAAGAGTTTTCTCCCATCCAAATACTAAACGTTCACAAGTCCCATAAAAGTTATCATTGACTTTTTATTCAAATTGCAAAAAAAAATATATAAAAAAAAACAAAATGCGACTTTCTTTAGCCTCTTATGACTGATTTTAAAGACATTATGTTAAAGAAAAAAAATAGGTATTATTAAGTATATATACCTACATAAATGCTATACGAAAATAAGGCGCTTGAACCTACCAATAGGATAGCCCTCTCAACAATGACCACCGGACATCTGCCTTACGTGGCTATCTCCTGGCCGAATTAGGGGGAAATAGCTTTCATCACTCAATCTATACAGTTCAGGAAATTCTTGCGCGTTGAGCAATGTTCGGCGTAGTGTTAAATTCCCGAAATTCCCAGATAAGTCTTTCTCTCTTTAGTCGTATTCCTCATGACTGTGGGTCGTGGTCATTATATGGAATGAAACGCTCACAACGACTCACTTGGCAATTTTAATCTAGTGGTTTGCCATTGCCTTCTCCATTTCAGACACTAGCTGATTTATCATTAACTAGGGTGCAGGTTTCCTCACGATATTTTTCCTTCACCGGAAGTTATTAGTTATTATCGATCAAAACTAACATGGGTCCATGAGTCAGATTGCAATACAAACTCATGTAGCACGGGCAGGATTCGAACGTGGGACCTTTGCAGCCACTGGCGGGCGCCCTACCACTCAGCCACCACCGCTTCCTACAGAAGTACCGGCTGGTAATTATCAATACAATGTTTAAGTAATTAGGTAGACTTAAAAGAAAGGAAAAATTAAATAAAAGTATAGTAGTTATAGAAAGTAGTAGAAAAAGTAGTCTACCAAAGTAGTAAATGCGTAATCGTAATTTCTCGAACTGAAATAAAAATGTGTACATGTGACTAAAACGGTGACTATTGCAGAATAGCCGATTCATCGTTTAATGTCAAATTCGGAAAATGTCAAAGTCCGAGAATGTCAAGGTCAAAGTCTGGAAATGTCAAAGTCGTTAAATGTCAATGTTGTCAAAATAATATCAAGGTCGAAAAATGTCCAGGACGTAAAATGTTGGAAGCTGTCTGTACTTTTATAACAGATGCCTTTTTAAATAAAATAACAAAAAAGGAGTTTTCTCAAACCGAATAAAATTCACAAGGCCAAGTAAACAAGGTTCCTATCCTATGATGATAGAGTAATTGCAACGTTTATAGTAGAGCGCGCGCGATCTAACGATCGATCGAAGTAAACTCTATTGGGATAAAAATGGTGAGATAAACGTTGTTATGTAAGCCATGTCACAACTTTATGACAAATTTTACAGCAATATATCACTTTTTAAAATAAATTATATAATTAATTAAAATTTACAAATATCCCGACATCATATAGAAAATAAGGATAATAAGGCCCTCCAACGGCTAGACTGAGACTGACAGACATTCATTAAACATAGCTAAGATATAAAACTACAAAACTAGCACACATCAGTTTTTTCCGACCGGAAATTTCATATTCGGAGACCCGAATGCAAATGAAATGTCAAATATCATACAAAATAGCCCTCTTATGGGCGCGCACACATGTCTAACTTTGTCTATGCAGAATGGCATTCAGGTCTTCGAATCTAAAATTTCCGAACTGAAATAAACAGACATGTGCGCCCACCTTAACATTTTAGCATCGAGATATTATGTGTTTAATTTGAGCTCTATCTAAGGACAATAGTTACCCTACGGAATTCATGCAAAACATTCCCCAGCAAGCAGCAAGCTTGGAAAAACAACGCTATAACCAAACCGACAAGTCCTAACATAACAAACTGTTTTATGCTAATGTATGTTATTCTAACTGCTACTTAACATCTCGGTAACGTTTAACGTTGATTCTGGATGGAGGACTTTATCCTATTAAATATATTTTTCCACATTTTTAATCATAAAAAACCTTTGTCAAAAAGAAAATACCTTTGTGAAGATACAATAATAAGAAATAATGGCTGCAAAATTTCAGTGAAAAAAAATTATTAATAGCCAGTATTTTGCAGTAACGTTCAGTTTATGTTCTTATTTTAAAAATGTCCCATCTTGAAACTTCGTATCCGCATTCAGGGCTGCAACCTGTGTTCGACGGTGCTCGTCCCCGTGGCGACAGGGTTGTCAACGTTACTGTACGGTGCATCGAATGTGACGTGCCTCGCTACGAGTCTTTGGAACGAGACAAATATTATAGAGTTGTCTCGCAGAACTTCATGGCAGAAGGCGGTGATGGATTTTCTGTGAGTGTACAACCCTGAATTTATTGCTTTAGTGTCTATATCAAAAACCTCTGATGTTATAACGTATATATAATCTATGTATCAGGGTATTTGTGTGTATGTCTACAGCATGGCTCCTAAATGGATGAAGGGTGAACCGTTTTTTAATCTAAATCTCTTGTTGCTTATGTCTATTGCTTGGTGTGATGACGTGACTGACAGGAGGAACATTTTCTAGTATTCCAACTATAATAACTAGGCTAATTTTGAAAATTAAAACAAAAACGTAATCCCGCGTGAAAGCTGCCATCCAAAACGGTTACGTTAAAATTCTCCTTTCGGCCGCCATGGCAACTGAGTTTCACAACCAGTTGTGTAAAACAAATGTTTATTCTTGCTTGGCAATTAGTTGCGACGGAAGATTTTTTTTCATTATAAGCAAACAGTTGCCAAAAAAGATTTTTTCAAAAACGTTAGTTTCAATAAAAGAATTTCATATCTTCTTTAGCTACAATATGGTAACGTAGTCCTCATCTAATATAATATCATTATTTTTTTACCAATGTTATAGATATTACGGGCTTTTACTACGTACCAATCTTTCACATTGGAATAAGGAACAAAGTGCTCTTAGATATTTACTGTCAGTTTTTTAAAAGATATTATTTTCTTCTCAGAGACGTACAGGCTGTAGGCGTTATCAAAAGTGATTGAACGGTGATCGATGTGCATTACGTATACAATAACATGCTAATGCTGGCTTACTATGTTTCATACTTTATTAATGCCAAGACAAGCTTGTCGTAAGGATATTAGAGTCTACGTTATGATATATTGAAAAAAAAAAAACGATCGGTTCAGAATATGAAATAATTTTGAAGCACATTGCCAATATAGAATTTGCGTCCAGCCTTTTTAATGCGTTAGTGTAAGAGAAAGTAGTATGTAGTAGTAGAGAAAAGTATAGTAGTATTTTCCTCTTACTTTATCCCTAAGAGGATTGTCAATCTCTCACTTATTCAGGGTTGCCACTTATCCATTCCAGACGATACTATGGTAGGAATAGGTCTGGTGTCATTAAAGCGTTACAGACAAACTATTGTACTTATATTAATTAGTATGGTTTTTTCATATTTCTGTGACCCTGATATAATTTTCAGGAATAAAGCCCGTTTTCGACGGATCCCGCCCGGTAGGATCCCGCGTAGTAGACGTCTCGATCCGGTGTGTAGAGTGTGACGTCCCACGGTACGAGCCGATACAACCCGACAAGTATTATAGGGTCGTGTCACAGGACTTCATAGGGAATGGCGGTGGCGGTTACACTGTAAGTTTGCGATTTAGTATAGCATTCGGCACGAAACAAGACTGCGCAGAAACGAAAAATAGACGTCCTTGGAGGTGTGGCTTGCGGGGGGAAACGGGAATGAATGGTAGCGTGCACCCGCGCTTCCCCGCGCATTCCCCCCGCGAGTCTTACACGCGCAGTCGACGCCATATTGGGTCTAGTTCCCTGCCGATACCTGTAAATTGAATAAGAAATACTAATTAAATGACATGGTGTATGTATAGATGTGTTTTCCAAAGGTACGAGCAACTTGTTTACGTCTGCGTCAATATTATGGTTATTGGTTATTTTGTATGTGTACTTTTTATGTGTGCTGTTCGTTTATATTTTTTTAATTTTTTTTAATATAGATTTGTTGTAAACAAAGCGTTTTTTTACTAGCCTATAGTGTCCCACAGCTGGGCAAAGGCCTCTGGTTCGCTATTTATGCCTATTAAATACATTAGCTCTCCACTCTCTACCCGTCGCGTCCAAACCATACATACATACAAACAATACATAATATAGATATAAGTACAAAATTATAAATCGCTATGGTTTGTCTCGAAAGGTGAGAGATGCATTTTGCCCAGTACTGGAACAGAGATAGCTGTTAAAATATAGTTTGTCTTTGTATATTCTTCATAGAGAGGGAATGAATAAGTATAACATTTTCCAGACCAAGGGTAGGATGAAGCAACTTCAACCCGTTATCGTTACTCGGATCAAACAAACACTAAGTACTTTCCTAGTATGAAAACCTATCTTTTTCCCGCATGAATTTCCCACGGGAACTGTACTTTTTCCCGGGTTGTAAGATATATGCGAAATTTCAGGAAGATTGGTTCAGTAGATAAAGCGTAACAAACGTAAACGTAACAAATAAACATTTTTAACCTTAGCATTTATAATACGAGTATTAATTGGGTTAATGTAATGAAACAAAAAATATTTCAAGAATTACTCGTAGGAGCGAAGTATTTTGTTAGCGAGAAAGATCGGCGATTAAGTTGCCGCGGTTATGACAAACGCTCTTATGGTACCAAAGGCTATCTATATCTATTCAGAGAGGAAACGCGGCGAGTGTAATGGGTACTTTTGAACCGGGTACAGTCCGGGGTGGGTAATATTTGACAATTTTTTTTGTTCTTATTTTATTTAATTTTTAAGACTAAGCTTGTTGTGAATATCTTTTTTTTTTAATCAATGACATTTGTTTTCAGATGATATCAGAAAACCGGCGTAACGTGGACGTAGTGGGTTTGGACTACGACATCCTGATGCAGTACATCCAACGCATGTCGCCGGTCTTCAGCGACGTGGACGGCCGGATACACATCGACAACCCTTGTCTGAGCTAATTATGTATTGAAGTACAAATAAATATATATGGACAAATCTGAAAAAGATCATTTTCCATCTTGACTCGACCGGGGATCTCCGGAGAGACAGTGATGACCATTGAGCGGAGGTCGTCATACAAATAAGGTGTTTTGCTTGAAAGTTTAAAGCAATAATAGGCGGCATGGCCAGACTATTCCCTATGTGGCTTAATTGAACTATTCCTTCTAAGGCAACAAATTTATCATCACTCTTATGATAGATAGATAAAAATCTTTTTTGCAGCTACAAAACACATATACAGTACCTATTCATACAATAAATTAAAACAAAAATAATAACCAAATAGCCAAATAGCTTATTACTTCTTTACTACAACTATTACTACTTTACTATAGGTATTAACTTAAAAGCTCGCAATACTAAACCGCTGAAACTTAACACCCACTACAGCATTTATGCAAAAATGCATAATTTCCATGGTTCAAGTGCAACGCTGCAATTTCACGCAACATTGCACTTTCTACGAACTATTAGTATCTAGTGGCTGCAGTTCCCTAGTGGCCCTCCTCCACCCTAAAGGGGGGGTTATTTGTATGGATTCTGCTTAGATAAAATTAAGTAGACGGATTTAGATTTTTCGTACACAGATAGAAAATTGCCAGGAATAACACAAAGAGTACATTTTATCTCGGAATTTCCACGGGAGCGAAGCCCCTGCCCTGGGGCGCAACGCGCAACTAGTAGTTTTAAAATGTCTAACAAGCAGATAGAAAACAATCTCATAATTTGTAAATTATACGTGGTAATTTTCTATTTGAGTGTAATTTAATGTTAGAAAATAAAACCATACTGTATTTATAAGAATCAAGTAAAGTATTTTTAAGAAATGTTGTATGTAGGTGATAAAGGTACTATACTAAAACTAAAAAAGTGGCTAATTCTCACCTGGGTTAATAAAGGCGAAAGTGAACAATTTACACCAATTTTGTCGAATCAATTCACCTGGGTGATATCAAAGCACTGAACTGACAATCTATGAAACCGCGTTTTCTTTTATACATTTTTAATCAAAGAGCTGGCCAGCGGTCCCTTCCTTCCCCTCCAGCTTTCAAGTCTATTATCTCATAACCTTAGACCTAGGTACATGTGGCAGCTTAAACTAAAGTGCATTTTGTTCAAGGCTACATTTTAGGACTAGTTGTGTCACGCGGCGACGCTCAGGGAAGGCTCCAGGCGAGCGCGGAGTAAATGACTATAAATATGAATTTTCCCCCCACCCCATGTTAATAAAACCACGCCTGCCTTTCGGCGTGGCAACTCAAACAGACACCGCACTCGCCGGAATCGAGTGCGAAATAGTAGAACCGCTTCAACGTTTACACAGTACCGCCCGGCGGCACCAGGACGTTTTTCCCCTCAGGCCCTTCAGGCAAATTGAGCAATATACCGCTCTGCCGCTTTGTGAGTAACGCCCAAAGCCGAGGTTCGTTCCCACCTGGGAGCCCTTTGTGCTGTTACTGTTTCGACTGTATGGCCCTCGAGGCTGTCGCCATATTTCCTCCGGTAAAGCAGTAAAGGTCGACGTAGCGACCAACTGCAACTAGGCTTCGATAAAAAAAAAAATTTCGGCGCGGCGTCAGAGCGCCCGTGTTCGTCACCACGCTAACATCGTGTGCAATTGCGGTCTACAATGGAGTAAAAACAGACCTTTTCAGACCTATCTGTTTCTATGATTAGCTCGCCTAAAGACTTTATCTGAACCAAAAATAAAACAACAGAAGGAAAACTCTTTAATATACCTATATTAGCCTAGTTTAGCTAGTTAAGGATGAATAAGGGTACCTTTATTTACATTTAATCAACTTATTACATAAAAATATCCTATATACTGAACGGTTATAATTTACATTTAAAGATTTTACTCATTCATCTGTAAGAAATCAGCAAAGGTATACAAAAACAAATCCGTTCAGTATGCCGTCTAGGTGTCGTCGTGAACAATAATTATTATCTTCCACTCTCTCTCTCTCTCTCAGCCAAAAGAAGTCCACTTTTGGACAAAGGCCTCCCCCAAGGATTTCCACAACGACCGGTCCTGCGCTGCCCGCATCCATGCGCAACCCTCGACCTTCACCAGGTCGTCGGTCCACCGAGTGGGAGGCCTGCCAACACTACGTTTTCCGGTTCGTGGTCGCCACTCGAGAACTTTTCTGCCCCAACGGCTATCTGTTCTACGAGCTATGTGCTCCGCCCACTGCCACTTAAGTTTGGCGAGTCTGCGGGCTATGTCGGTTACTTTAGTTCTCCTACGGATCTCCTCATTTCTGATTCGATCACGCAGGGAAACTCCGAGCATAGCGCCGACCACGTCTCTGTTCCGTAAGTCATTACTGGCAACACACACTGGTCAAAGACCTTAGTCTTGAGACACTGTGGTATTTTGGACAAGAAGATATCGCGAAGCTTCCCGAACGTTGCAAAGCCGAGTTGGATTCGACGATTGACCTCTTTCTCAAAGTTGGACTTACATAACTGAACAGTTTGTCCCAGGTATACATACTTGTCAACAACTTCGAGTGTAGAACCTCTCCAACCTTCAGAGGAGTGGGTGCAACACGGATATAAAACATAATTTTTGTCTTGTCCATGTTCATTTTTAGACCCACTTGTTGAGAGGCTCTACAGAGGCCATCGAGTATTGTGCCTAGGTCTTCCAAGGTCTCAGCCATGACTACGATATCGTCAGCGAATCGAAGGTGAGTGAGGTACTCGCCGTTGATATTGATACCGAGTCCGCTCCAGTCCAGGAGTTGATGACATCATCCAGCATGAAAACATCTTCGAGGGCGGCGGTGAACAGTCACAATTGATCAAAGTAATAACAGCTAATCATCAGCAATTAACTTATATATTTGTGATATTGAATATGTGCTAATACCTAATATTATCACCAACCGATCGTAAGATTACAATTTATCTATATTACTTTACAATCTTATCGTTATTCTATTAAAAAATAAATTTATGCATTTTTAATTTAGGTCCTTCAGTTGTTTGTAGCAAGTATGTGTCTGTGATCGTATTTATTATTTTTAAAATGATTAAATTTTTAATTTTGTGCGTTTTGCTGTGCTCTGTATCTGCGCAAGAAACAACTGAAGATTTATTTGAGTTGAATATTCTGCACTATAATGATTTTCACGCCAGGTATATTGAATTATTATTTACATTGTCATAATCATCAAACAGTGAAGTGAAAGTGTAAAATGTATAATTAAATAATAGAGCAGAGTGACGAAATTTGTTGCGATCAATATTAATAAAATTAATTATTAGACTTTTATTTTATAGTTATTTAGTGTAACTTTACAAGTGGCTATTTTTCTACAACATGTGTTTCTCCAGTTTTAAAAACTGCAACAAGCTTCGTATTAGTCAGTCGTATTTCTGTTACACAAAATTCTACGCATTCTATTTTCACCTTAACAACATTTGACAAATAAATTTATTAATTGGCTTTGATCAATCAATGATTGGATTGTAATCTAAACATGAAAGGTAGCAATATCCTTGTTGGTAGAAAGAACACTGAAAAAAATAATTATACACAACCAAACTTTTATCAACCCATAACACAAAAAAGTGTCTACATAACTTTTTGCAATATGTAACCAAACCCAGTTAGCTAAAAACAGTTATCTTTTTATTAAAATCAAGTTAAAGTACTCTCATATAGAAATTAGAAATGGTGAAAAAATTCTATGCGAGCAGCCACCATATCTAATTTCTATATGAGAGTACTTTAGTACTAACTGCATCTGAGATACTCAAAAAATCCAAAATAAGTAAAATCAAGTTAACTTTATTAGCATTTTGTCAAACTGTTTTCCTCAAATAGCCAAAATAGTAAAGTTAAACCTTTTTTTGAGTGAATGATCAACAATTTGTTTAACCAGCAAATCATCTTCAGGTTCGTAGAAACAAGCCCAGCAGGCCTCATCTGTGATAGCACCACCGAACCATGTGTCGGGGGGTTTGCCAGACTGGCCACTGCGGTCCGCGAGGCCATGGCGAGGGAGCCACAGTCCTTGCTTCTCAATGGAGGGGACAGCTTCCAGGGGACCATCTGGTACAACCTGCTGAGGTGGAACGTCACCCAGGAGTTCATGAATATGCTGCCTCATGATGCTCATGTGAGTTGGTACCTCTTTATATAAAATTCTTCAGTTACCGATTGAGCGACTGACAGACAAAGCACAGCCAAAATTACTGAGGGTAGGAGCTGAAATTTGAGCATGCGGTTCCTTAGGGAGTAAAGGGGAACTGTAAGAGAGAATTTGCTGAAATTCCCTCGGGGACAAAGTCCCGGGTTTTTGCTAGCAGCAAATATAATAGAGCGGACGAACGTGATACGTCGTCATAAATAGTGTACAAAAGTTTAAATGAAAGAAGTTACAGAAAAGGGAAAATACATAAAGGAAAGCTGAAGTCCGTGTCACTTCAAGTAGTATTTAGTAGCAGAATCTATAATAACAATTTATTACACATTACAGGTACTAGGAAACCATGAATTTGACAATGGCATCAGCGGAGTAGTTCCTTATTTGGAATATCTGAATGATCCAGTTGTGACTGCCAACATCATTGATGATGATGAACCTACTATCCAAGGCTTGTACGAACATAGCATCATCGTGGAGCGAGAAGGACGCAGGATTGGGATCATCGGAGTCATTATTGCTACTACTAATGTAAATATTATTTTAATTTTCTTTATCATTATAATATACAAGCTTTTACCCCGGTTTCGCTCGCATGAATTTCCTACGGGAACAGTGCTTTTTCCCGGGATGAAAGGTACATTATGTCCTTCTAAGTCTGTGTATGCAAAGCAAATTGGTTCAGTAGAACCAATTTTCAATTGGTTGGTCATTGGTTGCGTGAAGAGATAAAAAACAAACAAACTCACTTTCGCCTTTTAATATTAGTTGGTTTTGTGAATTGGAATAATTTTAGGTAAACGTACCTAGCTCTATAGCGTATATTTTGCGGCCTTGGGTGGATAGAAATGAAGGGATATAAATAGCTATTCCATAAAGCGCCAGACTCATTTTGGAAGAAAATCAATTTCAAATATTTTTGTGTGTAAATATAATATTACTTGTAAGTACATAAATGTAACCAAGTATATTACTTTTTGTGAGCCATATGAATGTTACAAATATTATGTGGTGTTGACTAAGACGCTCGCCTTATATTTATAATTATTTTTTTTTTTTACATCCGGAAAGTCAAAATATTTGTGACTCAATCACGCAAATTTTACTGGACGGATTTCCATGAAATTTGGTACACTGATAGAACATAAACTGGAATAGCAAAAAGGGTACTTTTTCTGCCACACCGAAGGTCAGGGTTCGATCCCCGATCAGGTCAAGATGGAAAATGATCTTTTTCAGATTGGCCTGGGTCTTGGATGTTTATCTATAATGTATTTGTCATAAAATATAGTATCGTTGAGTTAGTATCCCATAACACAAGTCTCGAACTTACTTTGGGGCTAACTCAATCTGTGTGATTTGTCCGTATATATTTATTTATTTATTATCCCATAATTCCTATGAAAGCAAAGACCGGGGCGCAGCTAATGTATTGCTCGCTGGAATTTGTCAACAGCAATTGGCATCTACCGGTAACCTGATCTTCACGGATGAAGTAGAAACTGTGAGGCGTGAAGCTGAACTGCTGCATGAGCAAGGAGTAGATATCATCATCGTATTGTCACATTGTGGTCTCGACATAGACAGGTACTAAATATTGCTACCTATTAAAGTTTAAAAATGAATAATTTAATTTATTGGTTTTGTTTTGACAATTTGTGTTTTACAATGTATGTTTTTGGAAGTAAATAAGGATTCTATCACTGAAAAAAAAAATACAAAATAAAATTGTTTGTCTATTCACTATTGCCTTGGTAATAGTAACTAGCCTATAGAATTTAAAAGTGGCGGCAATTTGAAAATGGCCTCAAAAATTGTATATTTTTAAAGAAGTTGGACCAAATCCCGTAAGCCGAAGTTATTATATATTAGTAATTTGACAATGAAATGGAGTTCTGTCGCCATTTACACATCTTTTCGTCCATAAGTTACGCGTCCCTTTTGTGTAAACCTGTGACCTAATTAAACAAACTAATTTTATATACTTTTTTTTACTTCGCACAGAGATATTGCTCTCAACGGTGGTCCCTACATAGATATCATAGTGGGTGGTCACAGCCACACGTTATTGTATGATGGTGAACCACCAGACACGTCAGCCTTCGTTCCCCAAGGACCCTATCCGGTTGTTGTGGACCAGAATGGGAAATCTGTGAGTATGATTTCATTTCCATTCACATCAGTAAAAAATGCTTTAATTGTTTCGTTATTTCTGTCTACAGAAACCAAAAAAGTAGGGAAAGATATTTTTTTATTTCTACACGCATTTATGTGGAATAATAATTTGGCTGTACATTACGATGAATCCATAATAAGTACTGGGAAGATATTTTTATCTTCGCTCCCGTTAATCCTTTCTTAGCGGATGCCTACGTCATAACATCTACCTGCATGCCAAATTTCAGCCCGATCCGTCCAGTGGTTATGGCTGTGCGTTGATAGATCACTATGTCAGTCAGTCAGTCAGTCACATTTGAGTTAAATATATATAGATTTCATTATTACCAACGGAAAACTTCAGATGAATTATATACCAATTTAATCCTCGCTTAACATTTAGGTCATAACCTACCTATTTTCAACCGACTTCCCAAAAAAGGAGGAGGTTATATGTTTCGATGTATGTATGTTTTTTTTTTTATGTATGTTCGCCGATTTCTCCGCCAATTGTGGACTGATTTCCAAAATTGTTTTTTTATTCGTAATGGTGTATTCCCAAGTTGGTCCCATTTTAACCACGTCAGAATCTGTTCGGTAATTTTAAAGATACCTAACAAAATATAAAAATAACAACATTGCATTATAGAGCAAAAGCCCGCGACAGCATGCCTTTCCCTTATTTTATTAAAACTCAAGATTTTCTGTGTATGTCCCCAACATAGAAATAGCGATTAGCGACTATAATAGTTGGTTCATGATTACTTAGACAGATTACTTGTAGCAATAACATTTAAAGTGGTAACTCAATTTCCTCAAAATAAAGTTTTTTAAAGATTTTATTCCTAATAATATTAGAAATCACGCCATCCATTACCAGGCAATTGGTGCAGATATAAACCCCTGCTATAATTATATTTGTTTTATTATAAAAGCTTAATTTAATATTACTTTGGGTGGCCCCAAGGTTGCTTTTTTACCTATAAAAATCATCCTTACTATCCATATTACCTACATAAGCAACTAAGATCCAAACTTCATACCTAGTCGCTAATATTTTTTACCCGTATATACCACGCAGAGAAACATTCGGAAGGTTTGGTCGTCACGGGCTCTCGGTCTATTTATCTGCCAAAATAATAGACAATTTGACATGTTGTGACATTTCAAATCAAACTTACTTACTTAGACATAAAAAGTTTCGAATTCTTAATTCTTTATTTTCGGCCAGTGAAAAAAAAGGTTTTTATTAAACTAAAAATGATAAAATAAAACTTTTTTTCCAAAAAATGAACCGACTTCCATCATAAAACTTAAAATCATGAAATAACAATAAAGAAAAATGTATTAGCATTCTACCTACTGAATGAGGTGAAGTCGGTGCCAAATTGAATATTAAATAATCTAAGTTAATATTAGAATCATGTATATAATACCTAGCTAAACAATTACATAACACCCTTACTCCTGCACTTGGCACCGACTTCACCTCATTCAGTAGGTAGAATGCTAATACATTTTTCTTTATTGTTTTTCATGATTTTAAGTTTTATGATGGAAGTCGGTTCATTTTTTTTGGAAAAAAAGTTTTATTCATCAAGAAAAGTAAATGTCAACAGCAATTTCTCTTTAGCTTTATCTTCCCACATATGTCTGAATAACGGCTCCTACATATAAATCTTCCGAGAAAGTTATCTAATTGACAGTAAAACCTACACCGAATCCGTAGCCTGATTATGAAGAGCGAAATGGAAAAATGTTACGGAGAGAAAACGACAGGTTTTGTACAAAGAATCAATGAGAATACGAAATGAATTACTAGTATTTTTCAAATAACTAGCTGTGTTTGTGGGAATTTTGAGTATTTTTTATACAAGCTGGTAAAAGAAATACTTACAGCAAAAAAGTCTAGCACAGCTACAATCAAAGTCTGAGTTGCATAAGTAATTACAAGCAAAGATATGATGAACTTTCATGCTGTCGCTTTGTTACGTTTCAAAAAGCATGGAAATTAGGGATTACTTCGAGTAACTTTTAATCAAAGATTTACGTCTAATAAGATAAAAGCCGCCACTACAGAACCCTTCTGCCCCACCAGCCTATCGGTTCTGCACTCTATATGTCCCGTCCAATGCTGTTTCAGCTTCTATGTTAGTGACGTTCGTTCTCTTGCAGATTTTCACATTTCTGATGCAATCACACAGAGAAATACCAAGCATAGAATTTCTCCATAGGTCTTGGACGACTTTGAGCCTTCATAAGATCCTTTTGTAAGGCTTTTGAGGTTTCGTCGTGTGGTGTGTTTTTTCCCGGGATCAGTGCTTATTCCCAGGATGAAAGGTACCTATATCCTTCTCAGTACTTCTAACTATGTGTATGCAAAATTTCAGGAAGATTGGTTCAGTAGATAAAGCGTGAAGAGGTAACAAACAAACAACAAACAAACAAACTCACTTTCGCATTTATAATATTAGGAGAAAAGTCGGCGTAAGTAACTCAATTTAATCTTTCCAGGTCCTAATTGTTCAAGCGGCAGCCCACACCTTATACTTGGGTGAAATCAAATTATTTTTCGATGCCTCCGGCAACCTCGTCAGGTGGCAAGGCAATCCGCATTATATTGGTAATGAAATTGGACAGGGTAAGTCGATATTGCTTCTTGATAATATTTGATATGCTTACCGTCTTCAGAGATGATTTGGTTTATGATTGGTTGTAATAAGTTATTTAAGACTATTGCCAGACGGTTTGCTGATGTTGTTTTTATTCTGACAAATATATTTATAGATTGCGTAGTTTTTGGTAGAAATAAAAGACTACGTCAATTCCATAGAGCAACACGGACTCCTTACGGAGGGAGAAGCCATAGCGACATGTTTAGATTCAACATGGAAGTAGTAAAGTACTTATTACTTCCATGAGATTCAAATCTTTCTGGCATTTTTTGCGGAGGGAGGGAAATTCACGCAAGCGCTGTTCGATACACACATACATAATGAAAATCTGTAATTACGACAAATTACGGCACCACATATGAAAAATAAAACAATACATTGACAAAGCTGTCACCACTCGTCAGATTTTTGTGTACGAATATAAGACAGAACACACATTAACATATTTTTGACTTTGTTTTCAATAGTGAATGGCAAAAATGTAATTCTGCATTATCGATGAATTATAAATTATCGAATTTCTCGGTCCACCATAAGTACATAATTTTTTTTAAATTTTGTGCAATAAAGTTTTAAATAAAATAAAATCTGTGGAGTGGTTTAGCCGTGAGTATAACAGTATTACTTCGCATTTATAATATTTATTGCTAAGGAGGTATGGAAATATGGATACGTTCTTATGAATGACATACCCGGGGCTCTTGCAGTAATTTGCATTTTTATATACTAGTGATTCTATCTGTAGGTCTGACGTAGAATATGCACTTCGCAAAACATACACTCGAACAAAAGGTGGTTTTCGCAATTGGTGCACTTCGCAGAATTAGCATAATCCCAACTATATATTATAAATGCGAAAGTGAGTTTGTTTGTTTGTTCCTTTTGACACTTTATCTACTGAAACAATCTTCTTGAATTTGCGCATACACATAGCTGGAAATACGGAAAAGGACATAGGGTACCTTTTATCCCGGGAAAAAGCACTATTCCGTGGGAAATCCACGCGGGCGAAGCCGCGGGCGAAAGCTAGTAATAAATAAAATCACAGTTGCAAAGTTATCACGTTTATTAGTTAAGTACCACAAAGACAAGAAAGGAATACTTATAAAATTTAAATTATCTAAATATAACTTAACTACATATTTCTAATAATTTTCTCTTGTTCAATTTAGTCTTGTTCATCCGAGCTGACTAACACCATTCGTGGAAATCAAATGCCTTATAATGAGCTAAACAAACGGGACTTGTCTTTTTGGCATCCCAGGTTTGCTAGTTGTTGCACTAGTTTTTCCATACACACATTTCTAAGTAGGTATTTTTAGAAAAGCTGTAAAAAAATAAGAAAATACACGTTACAACATACAACAATTTAAAACTATACCTATCGCAGTTTATCGATACAGGACTACAACACACAATGTAAGCAAAGTAACATCACTAAATCTAGATGTTGGACGGAATTATCACTCGACAAATCCGTGTTTCTATAGGCGACTGGACTGATGTTGGTAAACAAATCCAACAATGACATTATAATAAAATGTATGAATTTTTGTTTAATTTATAATCATATGATAAGAATTTACTTACTAGAGAAATGTAACACCATCTTTCTGTAAAATAGATGTCCCAGACCTCTTTTTGCAGCACAAAATTGAACAATTCGGAATTTTTTGTATTGCGGCCTATGTGTCATTCACACTGACTGATGGATTCTGTCTAGCGAAAAGTCCGAATGCAAACAGTTTTTATAAACGCTCAAGTCCACCTGGGCCTAAGCTTTGCCAGAGGGGAAAGACATCTATGGCGCCGCCCTTCCGGGCCGCGCGCGGAAGTCCTTGTTGCTCGAAGGTCAATTCCCTTTGGCTGAATTAAACTCTATGTGTACCATAGAGCAACACGGACTCCTCCGGGCCGCGCGCGGAAGTCCTTGTTGCTCGAAGATGTGTACATATATCATGAATGATACGTTATATGATAATGATACGTTAACACTATTCCAGTAGTTTAGGCTGATAAAATTGGTATACCTACTTATAGATGTTTTTATTGAATAATATTTGAATCTAATATTTGAATTCATTGAGTAATACTCTTAATTAATCAATCTATATTTGATCGATTTATTGATTAAATACTTTTGTCAATCTAAAAAGTATTTTCCTTCAGCTTGTACGTACAGCCACCAACACTATTCTTATAGTTTTTTATAGTATATCTACTAAAGTTGACTAATTTAATTTTTAAGTAAAAAAATCAAATTAAGGTTTTTTATCGTATTTTAGCTCCCGATGTTCTGGAGAAGATAGGCTACTACTTACCGTTCGTGACTGAGTACGCTTCCAGAGAGCTGGGCAGGTCGCTGGTGCACATGTCATCCTACTGCACCTGCCAGGAGTGCAACCTGGGGAACTTCATCTGCGAAGCGTTCTTGGATTCTGTGAGTTCATCATCAGCCTTCCGTGACCCACTGCTGGGTAGTATAGACCAACATAGTCCTCAACCAGATTTAGAGGTGTTATATTAGTGTCTAATATCAGTATTCATGTTATCGAATATAACGTATAGTCGGTATTACGTTCCGTTAACGGTTACCAAGGAACCGTCAAGAACCGTCAGCGTATATGTAGCGTATTGCTAGCACGAATCGCTTTAAGAGGCTTGGTTGAGAACTTCCGAATACGATACGAGTTCGCCGCGTTCTTATTAGGCCGGACAACCGACTAATATATTTTATGCGAGTGATATGTACGTAGGTACCACCAAGCCAACCGAATGGACTGGACTGGACCGAATGGACTGATTGGGCAGAATGGACTGGACTGAATCGTGAGCCACAAAAGATGATTAGGTAGGTAGGTAGGTACCTACCTAGGTATATAGATCGCAACCGAATGGACTGATTGGGCTGGACTGAATGGGCCGAATGGACTGGACTGAATCGTGGGCTACAAAAGATGATTAGATCGCATTTCACGAAAGTACTTAGTATATTTCAATTCCAAAAAAGAGTATCAGATCACAATCCACAAAAATAGGAACAGATCCCACTTCATATTTCGGAGACGACACGCCGCAAAGTGCGTTTCCAATATCTAATATTCAGTGTTATCGGTCTCGTTCTGTATCATAGTACCTCTTATAACTAGGAACGGCTAGAGGTAACCGTTTGAGGTGCCTGATATATAACTGTTACCGGATAACCGATTACTCAGATAGCTAAGAACCTAATATATTCGTATTATGATATTATCTCTAATATCATGTTCTCGATAACGGTTACGATATATTCATAACACCTCTAACCAGATTTCCGAGAGAATATATGTGGTTTCATGTTCTCTGAGCGAGTTCATAAGAACATCCTTGTACTTATGCCATGTGCTACAATTAAATGTAATTGCTTTTCTATCGCATTGGTGTAAACTGTTATTATAGATAAAAGCTTAATATATAAATAAAATTAAAATAAATAATAAAACAACGTCACCCAACCTACTATCAGAGCACCTCCCCCTGGATCTGGTCTACCTTGGCCGACATGGAAGTCTATAAACAGACTACGGACACAAGTTGGCCGAAGCAAAGAAAATATGTCCAGGAGGGGATATAGCTCGAAACAGCCGGTTTGTGTGGTGCCTCTCCCCAAACTATGGCACATTTATTGTCTTGCCCAGCGAGCCCTACTACCTGTACGCTTAAAGACCTATATGACGCAACAGATTGGTCATCACAAATTTGACCCGGCGAGTCGACACGCTAAGAAGAAGAAGAAGAAGAATAATAAAAAATGGTGCGCCGAGTGCAAGATATCAACAACAGCATCTTGCGCATGGTCGCTAGCAGGTTAGACTAGTGATGTGCCGTTCTCGAAATTTTCAGAAAAAAGCGGAAACTTTCTTGGAAATATTTTCGATCGAAATCGAAATATTCCTAATAACCCGAAAAATTCCCAATAATTTTCGGAAATTTTCTAAGGAATAAATTTTCGGAAACGGATTTTTCGGCGGCACATCATCGCCGCTAAGCTTGCCTATATGAGACATGGTGGTGCAGGACCATTCCTGTAAAATTACCAGTAAAATTTCATTGCGGAGGCCATCCTCCGCAATGAAATTTTACTACTAACATAGCATGAAGTTTAGTAACATATGAGTCACTTGAATAAATAAATTTTCATTCATTCATTCGTAGATTCTGTGACGACTTAGTAACCGTTATGTCTCGGGTGGTGTCTAAACAATCTTGACAGTGCCAGTATTACTCGGCTCAAAAAAAATTACTATCTTCCTTTCGCATTCACGATCCAATTATTGTTGGATGTTAAAATATTACCAAGTGTCTTCTTAGTTGGGTCTATTACAGGCATCATTTTTTCATTAAAAAAGTTATAAATAACATCAATTGACTTGTAGACCATTATATTATACCTATATAGCTTTACCTTCATGACAATTTCATCTTTTTCATGTTCATGTAAATGTACAGTGAACTGAAGAGAAGCCTGACCCCCCTGGGTTAGGATTTAGTAAGATAGGTCAGGTTTATCTGCAGCTGACTGTATATTAGGGGGATCTTATTTCAAGACAAAACAATTAGACCGGGAACTCATTTTGTGATTTATGGATTCATATTTGATGGATATTTTATATTTTGTTTTAGGTTTTAGACAGAGCTGAAGGTAATAAATGGCACCACGCACATTTCTGCGTCATCAATCAAGGAAACATCAGAGCTGATATTGGCAATGGAGGTAAGAACCAAAACAACTGTAAAAGATTTTGGCTTGAATACATCCCATAATTAGGGAAACATATCAAAGTAATTTTACGCAAGATTAAAGCAAAGACAATTTTTTATGATATTAAAGATACTGATCGGATATAACCATAAAGTAAACCTACTATTTTATTTTTTGTTCGCTAATATACTTAAAACGCAGTGTACCTAAATCGCGTTATTTCTAGACCATAGATAATGTAAGTAGTTGTATTTTTCTAAAATAATAAAAAAATTCTTTATTTTCTTTTCACAAGACTTTTCCTAAAACTATTTTTTTTATAGAATAGTTGGCAAACGAGCATGCGGGTTACCTGATGGTAAGCAATCACCGCAGTCCATAGACACCAACGACCTTATGTAATTAATTACTTGTTTAACATTTTTAGACATTGTAGTCATTGCAAAGAGACTAGTCCCTGAAATAGGTCCCCCTGGATGTTGTTTCCTTAGTGTTCATTTTTTAACAATCTACTAAAATTTGGAGTATCGATATATAAAGTGGATCAAGACTAGTTACAACTCCAAATTTACTTTCCAGTGATAACATACGAATCCATGATCCTAGCCTCGCCGTTCGAGAACCGAGTGGAAGTTTTCGACCTCCGTGGCGACCACATTATGGAAATGTTGGAATTTTCAGTCGCCAACGACCCGTTCCCCGGCGCCAGGATGCTGCAAGTATCAGGTATGATCTGAATACGTACAGTACGACAAGAATCTTTTTGCACGTGGTAGAAAACGGAACTAACGTCTAAACTAATAAAATTTCTTATTTAAAACGTAGGTGGCGCTCTCACTCACGTGCAAAAAGATCCTTGTCGCACTGTATGGAAACTTGCATTCATTGTGGAAACTTAGTTTGAAGTGGCAACACTGAACTTGTGAGTTGAATATCTTTCAATCGTTACTCACATACTCTATAATTTCACTCGTACTTTGAAGTAGTGTAAAGTTGTTACAACTACCACATAATGACTATTAAAAAGTATGTATCATTGTGATAATGTGTGCATTGATTGGGAACACTGAATTACCTCATGAGTTGAATTAGCCTACAATAGTAACTGTACACATAAATACATAGAATCACGTCTTTATCCCTTACGGGGTAGACAGAGCCAAGAGTCGTGAGACTCGAAGGCCACGCTTAGCTGAATAGTGGGCTCTCTGATGGAATAGAGATTCAGGTATAGTGACAGGTTGCTAGCCAATCGCCTATGATTGGAGGAATCCCCAGTTTAAAGCCCTTTCCCTCGATTGACTTTTACAATCAGCGCGGGAAGAGAAGCAGCTGGCACATTCTCTAACTTTCTGTAACTATATGATACTTATAATTTCTCTTGTTTGAAGAAGTTGTTGCGACTCTCGCTCAGATATAATGACTAATTTGAATTTCATTGTGATAAGTTGGCGTGAAATGGCACCACTGAATAATCTTATGAGTTAAATATCTTGCAATTGTAACTCTATGATATGATTTCCCTTATTTCAAGTAGTGGCTAAGTTGCTACAACTACCACTCAGATATAATGACTATAATGACAATAATGAACATCCTTTTGATAAGTTGGTGCGAAGTACACTGAATATTCTCGTGAGTTGAATATCTTGTAATAGTAACTCCATAATATTATTCTCCTTGTGTGAAGTAGGTAGTGATTTAGTTGAGATCATTGTGACAAGTTGGCGTGAAGTGGCGCCTTACAAGTATCCCAAAGTAATCTCACACAGCTCTGCGACATTCAATATTAATCATGCAATAATAATAAATAAATATATACGGACAAATCACACATATTGAGTTAGCCCCAAAGTAAGTTCGAGACTTGTGTTATGGGATACTAACTCAACGATACTATATTTTATAACAAATACATATATAGGTAAACATCCAAGACCCGGGTCAATCTGAAAAAGATCATTTTCCATCTTGACCCGACCAGGGATTGAACCCGGGACCTTCAGTGTGGCAGTCCGGCGTGATGACTGTTGGGCCAGAGGTCGTCACATTATTTCGTTTGCTAAGCGGTGATGGTCTAGTGGTTGAGATTGCCGTCTGTAAAAAGTCTCATGTTCGAATCCTAAACTGTAGGGTCCGGCCGTTCTGACTAATGTAGGTACCTATCTTTTAAAACAACTTGATTCCAGCGAAGGAAAACATCTTGAGTACCTACCTAACTGTTGCTGAAACTCAAATGAGATAAGAGTTTTAGCAAATACTCAACCTCTCATCCAAATGCTAAACGTTCACAAGTCCCATAAAAGTTATCATTGACTTTTTGCTCAAATTGCAAAACAAAATAGATATAAAAAAAAAAAAACAAAATGTGACTTTCCTCTTATGACTGATTTTAAGGACATTGTGTTAAAGAAAAAAACATATATATATACCTACATAAATGCTATACGAAAATAAAGTGCTTGAAAGAGAGAAATGACAACCAATAGGATAGCCCTCTCAACAATGGCGGGAAAATAAAGCAATGATCACCGGACATCTGCCTTACATGGCTATCTCCTGGCCGAATTAGGGGGAAATAGCTTTCATCACTCAATCTATACAGTTCAGGAAATTCTTGCGCGTTGAGCAATGTTCGGCGTCGTGTTAAATTCCCGAAATTCCCACATAAGTCTCTCTCTCTTTAGTCGTATTCCTCATGACTGTGGGTCGTGGTCATTATATGGAATGAAACGCTCACAACGACTCACTTGGCAATTTTAATCTAGTGGTTTGCCATTGCCTTCTTCATTTCACACACTAGCTGATAATCATCAACCAGAGTGCAGGTTTCCTCACGATGTTTTCCTTCACCGGAAGTTATTAGTTATTATCGATCAAAACTAACATGGGTTCATGAGTCAGATTGCAATACAAACTCATGTAGCACGGGCAGAATTCGAACGTGGGACCTTTTGCAGCCACTGGCGGGCGCCCTACCACTCAGCCACCACCACCACCGCTTCCTATAGAAGTACCGGGTGGTAATTATCAATACAATTTTTAAGTTAGGTAGACTTAAAAGAAAGGAAAAGTTAAATAAAAGTATAGTAGTTATAGAAAGTAGTAGAAAAAGTAGTCTACCAAGGTAGTAAATGCGTAATCGTAATTTCTCGAACTGAAATAAAAATGTGTATGTGACTAAAAACGGTGACTATTGCAGAATAGCCGATTCATCTTTTAATGTCAAATTCGGAAAATGTCAAAGTCCGAGAATGTCAAGGTCAAAGTCTGGAAATGTCAAAGTCGTTAAATGTCAATGTTGTCAAAATAATATCAAGGTCGAAAAATGTCCAGGACGTAAAATGTTGGAAGCTGTCTGTACTTTTATAACAGATGCCTTTTTAAATAAAATAACAAAAAAGGAGTTTTCTCAAACCGAATAAAATTCACAAGGCCAAGTAAACAAGGTTCCTATCCTATGATGATAGAGTAATTGCAACGTTTATAGTAGAGCGCGCGCGATCGAGTAAACTCTATTGGGATAAAAATGGTGAGATGAACGTTATTATGTAAGCCATGTGACATCTTTATGACAAATTTTACAGCAATATATCACTCTCTAAAATAAATTATATAATTAATTAAAATTTACAAATATCCCGACATCATATAGAAAATAAGGATAATAAGGCCCTCCAACGGCTAGACTGAGACTGACAGACATTCATTAAACATAGCTAAGATATAAAACTACAAAACTAGCACACATCAGTTTTTTCCGACCGGAAATTTCATATTCGGAGACCCGAATGCAAATGAAATGTCAAATTTCATACAAAATGGCCCTCTTATGGGCGCACACATGTCTAACTTTTTCTATGCAGAATGGCATTCAGGTCTTCGAATCTAAAATTTCGGAACTGAAATAAACAGACATGTGCGCCCACCTTAAGATTTTAGCATCGAGATATTATGTGTTTAGGTGTTTCATTTAAGCTCTATCTAAAGAGAATAGTTACCCTACGGAATTCATGCAAAACATTCCCCAGCAAGCAGCAAGCTTGGAAAAACAACGCTATAACCAAACCGACAAGTCCTAACATAACAAACTGTTTTATGCTAATGTATGTTATTCTAACTGCTACTTAACATCTCGGTAACGTTTAACGTTGATTCTGGATGGAGGACTTTATCCTATTAAATATATTTTTCCACATTTTTAATCATAAAAAACCTTTGTCAAAAAGAAAATACCTTTGTGAAGATACAATAATAAGAAATCATGGCTGCAAAAAAATCAGTGAAAAAAAATTATTAATAGCCAGTATTTTGCAGTAACGTTCAGTTTATGTTCTTATTTTAAAAATGTCCCATCTTGAAACTTCGTATCCGCATTCAGGGCTGCAACCTGTGTTCGACGGTGCTCGTCCCCGTGGCGACAGGGTTGTCAACGTTACTGTACGGTGCATCGAATGTGACGTGCCTCGCTACGAGTCTTTGGAACGAGACAAATATTATAGAGTTGTCTCGCAGAACTTCATGGCAGAAGGCGGTGATGGATTTTCTGTGAGTGTACAACCCTGAATGGTAAAACCTGGAACGTATATATAATTAATGTATTTGTGTGTATGTCTACAGCATGGCTCCTAAATGGATGAAGGGTGAACCGTTTTTTAATCGAAATCTCTTGTTGCTTATGTGTATTGTTGTTGTGTGTATATATGTGTATTGCTTGGTGTGATGACGTGACTTGGTTATTTATGATTCGTTTGTGATAAAGAAGATTCCAACTATAATAACTACGCTAATTTTGAAAATTAAAACAAAAACATGATTCCGCGTGAAAGCATGCTATCCAAAACGGTTACGTTAAAATTCTCAGATTTCAATATGGATTATTTACCAATATGATAGATATTACGGGCTTTTACTACGTACCAATCTTTCACATCGGAATAAGGAACAAAGTGCTCTTAGATATTTACTGTCAGTTTTTTAAAAGATATTATTTTCTTCTCAGAGACGTACAGGCTGTAGGCGTTATCAAAAGTGATTGAACGGTAATCGATGTGCATTACGTATACAATAACATGCTAATGCTGGCTTACTATGTTTCAACAAGCTTGTCGTAAGGATATTAGAGACTAAACGTTATGGTACCTACCTACCTATATTGAAAAAAAACGGTTGGTTCAGAATATGAAATAATTTTGAAGCACTTTGCAAATAAAGCCTAAAATTATCTGCATGACCCAGCCACTGGTTGGCTGGTAGATAATGCCTTAGCATTAAGCCCTCCTATTATACATTTATTTTGTATTTTTTGTACAATAAAGGTTAAATAAATAAATTATTTTCGACGACCAGCCTTTTTAATGCGTTAGTAACATGAGAAGGTTGTTAGTTTTTAAGTGAACTCAAGATTTTTCATTCATCCCTAAGTGGATTTTCACTTGTCCAAGGTTGCCATTTATCCCTTCCAGTCAATACTATGATAGGAATAGGTCTGGTGTACTTACGACGTGTTGAAGCGGTGGTGGCCGAGTGGTAGGACGCCCGCCTGTGGATGCAAAATCCCAGGTTCGAATCCTTCCCGGGCTGAGTTTTTATACCAATCTGACTCATGTTAGTTTTCATCGACCACCAAGTGGTGGTCGATGCTTCAGGGATGCTTCATGATCAGCTTCCGGTGAAGGAAAACATCGTGAGGAAACCTGCAGTCTGGTTGATGATTATCAGCTAGTGTGTGAAATAGAGAAGGCAATGGCAAACCACTCCATTAATATTGCCAAGAGAGTCGTTGTGTGTGTTTCATTCCATATAATGATCACGACCCTCAGTCATGAGGAAATACGACTAAAGAGAGACTTAAGACGTGGATTTTTATATGACATCACGACAATATATTTTTAAGCTTAGCCGTTCATCACATGTGAAAAATATGCCGTATTTTAGTCTATTTAGCTAGGTGCTGAAATATAAACAATATACCCTAAATTTTCAGGAATAAAGCCCGTTTTCGATGGATCCCGCTCGATAGGATCTCGCGGAGTAAACGTCTCGATCCGGTGTGTACGTACAATGTTTCGTCCCACGGTACGAGCCGATACAATTCGACAAATTAATTGTTAAATTTAGTCAAAACGGAAGATATGTTGTCGCAACTATTGTATTAGGAGAATATTCTGTAATGATAGTCTGTAAAAGTTGAAAATAAAATAAAATAAATAAATAAATATTATTTAGCTTTTGCCGGCGGCTCCGCCAGCAGAAAAAATATTTTGTGTCTTTTTAAACGAACTTTCACAGTACTTGCACACGTCTCTTAGTCATGAAAGCGGACAGATTGCACTTATATTTATTGGTATGTCTTTTTCATATTTCTGTGACCCTGATATAGGTATTTTCTTAACAATAACATCACCAAAATTTAGGCTGACCACTGACCAGCTGTAGTAGTATTTTAATAATATTTTGTATTACATGTACCTACCGTAAAATTAGAACACAGGGTAGGTTCATGTTAGTCAATCAGGGTTTTTATTTTACTAGTCAGGCTTATAAATACTAATTATTAAGGTGCCGTAGCTCAAAAGGTAAAAACGGAACCCTTATAAGATCACTTTGTAGTCCGTCTGTCCGTACTACGACATTGCATGGGTACTTTAGACCTACCATACATCGGCATTTCATACTTCGCTCTCGTAAACTTTAGCACTGGAGTATGTAGTACTAGGATACTTTAGAACTAACGTACACCGCACTTGCATACTTCGACATTGGATACTTTAGAAGTAACGTACATAGACATTTAGTACTTAGACATCGTAAACTTTAGCACTGGAGTACGTAGTACTAGGATACTTTAGAACTAACGTACATCGTACTTGCATACTTCGACATTGGATACTTTAGAAGTAACGTACATAGACATTTAGTACTTAGACATTCCGTGGCGGAGTCAATTTTCAGGAATAAAGCCCGTTTTCGACGGATCCCGCCCGGTAGGATCCCGTGTAGTTGCAGTCTCAGTCCGGTGTGTAGAACTAGAGTGTGACGTCTCACGGTACGAGCCTATACAACTCGATAAAATATTATGGTCATATGTATCCTAGGACTTTATAGGAAACTAGCTGTTGCCCGCGGTTCCGCTCGTGACATAAATTATACTGCGTCTTTTTATACAAACTTTCCCTGCACAACCCTTTGTGGGTTAATTTATAAAAAAGAAGTAATATTATGTTTGTACTTAGGTCTCTAACTATTTACAGACAGACTTCGCACTTATATTTATTAGTATGATTATTTCGGATTTCTGTGACCCTGATATAATTTCAGGAATAAAGCCCGTCTTCGACGGATCCCGCCCGGTAGGATCCCGCGGAGTAGACGTCTCGATCCGGTGTGTAGAGTGTGACGTCCCACGGTACGAGCCGATACAACTCGACAAGTATTATAGGGTCGTGTCACAGGACTTCATAGGGAATGGCGGGGGCGGTTACACTGTAAGTTTGTTATTTAGTACAGCATTCGGCACGAAACAAGACTGCGGAGACACGAAAAACAGATGTCCTTGGAGGTGTGGCTTGCGGGGGGAAACGGGAATGAATGGTAGCGTGCACCCGCGCTTCCCCGCGCTTTCCCCCCGCGAGTCTTACACGCGCAGTCGACGCCATATTGGGTCTAGTTCCCTGCCGATACCTGTAAATTGAATAAGAAATACTAATTAAATGACATGGTGTACAGGTGTGTTTTCCAAAGGTACGAGCAACTTGTTTACGTCTGGGTTAATATTATGGTTATTGGTTATTTTTTATGTGTACTTTTTGTATGCTGTTCGTTTATGTTTTTTAATTTTTTAATATAGGTTTGTTAACAAAACGTTTTTTTACTAGCCTATACTGTCCCAGCAGTGGGACAGTATATCCTCTGGTTCGCCATTTCTGTCTATTAAGTGCATTAGCTCTCCACTCTCTATCCGTCGCGTCCAAATCATACATAATATGACATACAAACAATACTTACATATAGATATAAGTATAAAATTATAAATCGCTATGGTTTGTCTCGAAAGGTGAGAGATGCCTTTGCCCAGTACTGGGACAGAGATAGCTGTTAAAATATAGTTTGTCTTTGTATATTTTTCATAGAGAGGGAATGAATAAGTATAAAACTTTCCAGACCTAGGGTGGGATGAAGCAACTTCAACCCTATCATTACTCGGATCAAACAAACACTACTTTCCTAGTATGAAAACCTATCTTTTTCCCGCATGAATTTCCCACGGGAACTGTACTTTTTCCCGGGTTGTAAGGTACACTATGTCCTTCTCAGTACTTCTAGCTATGTATATGCGAAATTTCAGGAACATTGGTTCGGTAGATAAAGCGTAACAAACGTAAACGTAACAAATAAACATTTTTAACCATAGCATTTATAATATTAATTGGGTTAATGTTATGAAACAAAAAATATTTCACGAATTACTCGTAGAAGCGAAGCATTTTCAACCGACTTCCCAAAAAAGGAGGAGGTTATATGTTTCGATGTATGTATGTTTTTTTTTTATGTATGTTCGCCGATTTCTACGCCTATAGTGGACTGATTTCCGAAATTGTTTTTTTATTCGTAATGGTATATTCCCAAGTTGGTCCCATTTTAACCACGTTAGAATCTGTTCGGTAATTTTAAAGATACCTAACAAAATATAAAAATACAGCATGCCCTTCCTTATTTTATTAAAACTCAAGATTTTCTGTGTATGTTCCCAACATAGAAATAGCTATTAGCAACTATAAAAGTTGGATCATGATTACTTAGGCAGATTATTTGTAGCAATAACATTTAAAGTGGTAACTTAATTTCCTCAAAGTAAAGTTTTTTTAAAGATTTTATTCCTATATGAAATCACGCCATCCATTACTAGGCAATTGGTGCAGATATAAACACCTGCTAGACATTGTAACTTTACTAAATTAAGTTATATTTGTTTTATTATAAAAGCTGAATTTAATATTACTTTGGGAGGCCCCAAGAGTGCTTTTTATACCTATAAAAATCATCCTTGCTATCCATATTACCTGCATAAGCAACTACGATCCAAACTTCATACCTAGTCGCTTATATTTTTTATCCGTATATACCATGCAGAGAAACATTCAGTATTTTTAAAATAAGGAAGGTTTGGTCGTCACGGGCTCTCGGTCTATTTATGTGCCAAAAATAATAGACAATTTGACATGTTTTGACGTTTCAAATCAAACTGACATAAAAAGTTTCTAATTCTTAATTCTTTATTTTCGGCCACCAGTGAAAGAAAAGTTTAAGTTTTTATTAAAGAAAATGAAAAGGTGTAGAAGCACTAAAAATGATAAAATAAAACTTTTTTTTCAAAAAAAATGAACCGACTTCCATCATAAAACTTCTCTCTCAGCCGAAAGACGTCCACTGCTGGACAAAGGCCTCCCCCAAGGATTTCCATAACGACCGGTCCTGCGCTGCCCGCATCCATGCGCATCCCGCGACCTTCACCAGGTCGTCGGTCCACCGAGTGGGAGGCCTGCCAACACTACGTTTTCCGGTTCGTGGTTGCCACTCGACAACTTTTCTGCCCCAACGGCTATCTGTTCTACGAGCTATGTGCCCCGCCCACTGCCACTTAAGTTTCGCGATTCTGCGGGCTAAGTCGGTTACTTTAGTTCTCCTACGGATCTCCTCATTTCTGATTCGATCACGCAGAGAAACTCCGAGCATAGCGCGCTCCATCGCCCTTTGGGTGACCTTGAGCCTTCTTATGAGGCCCATAGTAAGCGACCACGTCTCTGTTCCGTATGTCATTACTGGCAACACACACTGGTCAAAGACCTTAGTCTTGAGACACTGCGGTATTTTGGACGAGAAGATATCGCGAAGCTTCCCGAACGCTGCCCAGCCGAGTTGGATTCGACGGTTGACCTCTTTCTCAAAGTTGGACTTACCTAACTGAACTGTTTGTCCCAGGTATACATAATTGTCAACAACTTCGAGTGTAGAGTCTCCAACCTTCAGAGGAGTGGGTGCGACACGGATATTAAACATAATTTTCGTCTTGTCCATGTTCATTTTTAGACCCACTTGTTGAGAGGCTCTACAGAGGCCATCGAGCATTGTGCCTAGGTCTTCCAAGGTCTCAGCCATGACTACGATATCGTCAGCGAATCGAAGGTGAGTGAGGTACTCGCCGTTGATATTGATGCCGAGTCCGCTCCAGTCCAGAAGCTTGAAAACATCTCATCATAAAACTTAAAATCATGAAATAACAATAAAGAAAAATGTATTAGCATGCTACCTACTGAATGAGGTGAAGTCGGTGCCAAATTGAATATTAAATAATCTAAATTAACATTAGAATCATGTATATAAAATACCTAAACAATTACATAACACCCTTACTCCTGCACTTGGCACCGACTTCACCTCATTCAGTAGGTAGCATGCTAATACATTTTTCTTTATTGTTATTTCATGATTTTAAGTTTTATGATGGAAGTCGGTTCATTTTTTTTGGAAAAAAGTTTTATTTTATGTTAGTAAGAAAATGACAAACGTTCTGATGGTACTTTATTCAAAGGCTATTCAGAGAGGAAACGCGGCGAGTGTAATGGGTACTTTTGAACCGGGTACAGTCCGGGGTGGGTAATATTTGACTAATTTTTGTGTTTTTATTTTATGCGCCGAAGGGAGATGCGCTATGCTCGGAGTTTCCCTGCGTGATCGAATCAGAAATGAGGAGATCCGTAGGAGAACTAAAGTAACCGACATAGCCCGCAGAATCGTCAAACTTTAGTTGCAGTGGGCGGGGCACATAGCTCGTAGAACAGATAGCCGTTGGGGCAGAAAAGTTCTCGAGTGGCGACCACGAACCGGAAAACGTAGTGTTGGCAGGCCTCCCACTCGGTGGACAGACGACCTGGTGGAGGTCGCGGTTTGCGCATGGATGCGGGCAGCGCAAGACCGGTCTTTGTGGAAATCCTTGGGGGAGGCCTTTGTCCAGCAGTGGACGTTTTTGGCTGAGAGAGAGAGAGAGAGATTTTATTTTATTTTTAAGACGAAGCTATTGTGAATATTGTCTTTATTTTTTAATAAATGACATTTGTTTTCAGATGATATCAGAAAACCGGCGTAACGTGGACGTAGTGGGTTTGGACTACGACATCCTGATGCAGTACATCCAACGCATGTCGCCGGTCTTCAGCGACGTGGACGGCCGGATACACATCGACAATCCTTGTCTGAGCTAATTATCTATTGAAGTACCGTAAACTGCTGCAACTTTGCACGGAATTTGACGTTTTTTGCGATTTTCTCGGAACCTATTCACAATTTTGACTCTCAATTGTTTTTAAATGGAAGACAAGCATATTGGCTTACTATTGAGACCCCAAATCTTATTAATTTCCACCAATTTTCTAAATTACAAGGGCTTAAAGTCGTAGGCAAAGTTGTATGTAAAAGACACAAGTTTGCCTAGAAGGATAATTCGATACTTATTGTACTTATCGTTTCCGTTTTTCATAGGCATGAGACAGCCTACTTGTCCCTGCCAATTTAATCAGTGCAATATACTGTATATTTTTTTTATTACAGCTACTAGGCCAAGTTGTAGCAGGTTCTACAGACTTTCCATACAAAAATGTCGTTGACTATAGGGTTGTTCAAAAGAATACAGATTATTATTAATACTTTTTTATAAAAGAAAAAAACCAGATGGCTACTTTCATTAAAAAATACAATTTTAATGCTTCTTGGTAATAATGTCTCATCATTTTAGTCAACAAATATTATTAAACTTAATTTTTGATTGTAGTATAAAATAAAAGCATACAAAGTGTTGAATCTCTTTTACAATTATTTCTACAAAAAATATTTGAATATTATTTTACAAATTTACAACGAGCACTTCTAATATAACTTGAGGAAACAAATTCTAAAATATTTTTTTAAGCATAATGTAAGCGAGATTCACGCGAGTGAAGCTGCGAGTAAAAGCTAGTTAACAAAATTTGACAACCCTAGACCCAGGCAAAGTTATGTCACTCAAGTTTTCAAAACACTACACATGATTGCCTTCTAAGTTTTTTTTGATAAAAAACAATCTTTTGCGTAAAAAAACAAGTAATACTAGAAGAAGACAATATTATCCCACCTTAGGCAGTTAATCCTGTGCGAAAACACAGCTTTTTCATAGTTAAAATTCAAAAGTTTTGGAGCGCAAAAAAAATGCTGCCTCACCCACCGATCTTTGTCGCACAACTGACAGAGTATTAATGGAGTTACAATTATAAAAAATGAAAAATATGTTGCCCAAATAATGAATAGTTACTACAGAATGGTAGAAAACGAGAATAAAGCAAGCGAATGCGATATATCGTAATTCAAATGAAATAGGCAAATTTGTGTGTAGTTGGATAAGTTGCAGCAGTTTACGGTACAAATAAATATATACGGACAAATCTGATAAAGATCATTTTCAATCTTGACTCGACCGGGGATCGGACTCGGGACCTCCGGAGTGGTAGTGATGACCGTTGAGCCACGGAGGTCGTCATACAAATAAGGTTATCCATATAGCACACGCTTATTCCTATATCCTTATCCATATATATACGCCATATCTCAACAGATATGGCTCATATCTCAAAAACTTTATTGTTTTGCATTAAAGATCATATTGCCTTGTAGATTCTGACTGCACTTTTGCAGCTTAAGCAGAAACCTAAACTATTGTGGACTGTACCTTGTCCACAATAGTTTAGGTTTCCCGCCACGCTATTGAGAGTATTTATAGGGTTTTAGTCCACGGCAGGCCAGAGGTTAGTCCACGGCAGGCCAGAGGTTAGTCCACGGCAGGCTAGAGGTTTTTCATTTATTGTAACACTGCTGACACCTTATTTACTGGTGGTATTGGAAAACAATGGCATATATTCATCTCGAGTTGGCTGGGAATCAAACTCTCTCTCTCTCTCTTATCTGAGCATTTTCCCGGTTGCATCCTCACAGTACCACGCGTCGGAGCCCAGGGTCCGCTTTCCTACGTTTTCTTCTCCACTTCGCACGGTCTTCGGCATCCTTAGTTGTGAAATCATTGGAACACCTATCACCTTTGACGACATCAAGCCAGATCTTCTTGGGTTTTCCCCTTCGAGCAACAAGGACTTCCGTGTGCAGATGTCCTTGTTGCTCTTTGGTTTTCTTC
The DNA here is from genome assembly GCA_018467065.1 of Ephestia elutella. Lineage (NCBI taxonomy): Eukaryota > Metazoa > Arthropoda > Insecta > Lepidoptera > Pyralidae > Ephestia > Ephestia elutella. The sequence goes on from CM031570.1 coordinate 5,177,772, forward strand.
TTTGGTCTTTTGGTTTTAGAAGAAATAGTTCGATTAAGGACATAAGGAACAAATGACTGGCCATGCTGCCACCACCGTGCTTCCGGCAGCCTTCTGCCGGAACTTAATCGAACTATTCCTTCTAAAGCAATAACTTTAACATCACTCTAATGCCAAATAGCTTATTACTTCTTTACTACGACTATTACTTCTTTACTATAGGTATTATCTTAAACGCTCGCAATACTAAACCGCTGAAACTTAACACCCACTACAGCATTTATGCGAAAATGCATAATTTCCGTGGTTCAAGTGCATCGCTGCAATTTCACGCAACATTGCACTTTCTACGAACTATTAGTATCTAGTAGCTGCAGCTCCCTAGTGGCCCTCCCCCACCCTAAAGGGGAGATTATTTGTATGGATTCTGCTTAGATCAAATTAACTGGACGGATTGTGATTAAATTTCGTAGGTACATGGATAGGAAATTCCAAGAATAGCACATACGAGTAAAGTACATTATATCTCAAAATTCCCATGGGAGCGAAGCCCCGGGGCGCAATTGCTAGTTTTGAAATATCTAACAAACTGATAGAAAACAATCTCATAATTTGTAAATCACGAGGTAATTTTACGCACAAACGTACTTTATTTGATGCTAGAAAACGATAAAACCATACTGTAATTTTAAGAATTTATATTATTTAGTGGATTATTTAGTTTTAAATACCGGATAGCCGACCCTCACAGGAAAAAGGCGTGATAATACCTATGTATGTATGTAAATATCTGAAGTATGAAGATAGATGCAATGCCCTGCAGCCATGCAGCAATGGAACAAAACATTAACAGCCTAAGAAAATAAAATCAGTTCATTAGAATTATGATTAAAAGTGCATTACTTTTAATCAAAATTCTTGTATTCATTTGTAGCATTGGCTGCATTTTTCTTTACCAAGCTGAAGCTAGCCCTAAAGCAGATGGTGCATACATTCTCAGTGATACCCACGTCAACAAAAGTAGGTATTGTTATCAAAAATCGTCACGTAGCGCATTTGTGCGTGTTACGCATAGGGGGCGCTGGGGAATATTGCGCGCCGTGTTATTGCTTGTCAACAGTGTGTATACACCTTAGGGTCTCTGCCTACTAAACTGAGAAATATTTGTGAGTAAAATAACTGTCGCTAGATGGAGGCGTTTTATTTATAATACTCTCGATAAGAAGGTTGAAAATCGTAGCTGTGTGTAAAAACGGAAAATTACTTGAATATTTTTATTTCTGTGTCTAATATGTGATACATCATTGTGAGTAAATCCTAACTAATATTATAAATGCGAAAGTGAGTTTGTTTGTTTGTTACCTCTTCACGCTTTATCTACTAAATGAATCTTCCTGAAATTTCGCACACACATAGCTGGAAGTACGGAGAAGTACATACATAGGGTACCTTTCATCCCGAGAAAAAAAACTGTTCCCGTGGGAAATTCGCGCGGGCAAAACCGCGGGCGAAAGCTAGTATTAGATACAGTATGTATAGTCCAATGCATAGAAACTTGACTCCCTTATCTCACAGAATTCTATCTCAGGTCTTCTACCTATTATTTCCATGGTTGTGAGTTAGTGATGGTAATAAATCTGAGTAAAAAGTCTAATCGTAGATTTTCAGATATTTTTTTTTTGTCTTGGCACAGAATTTGAGCTTAGATCATTTCACTATCATAGGCATACTAGTCCTTTTACTATTATTACCAAGAAACGTTATCATATTGACTGAACGCGCCGTACGTCTAGTGGACATAGAGCTTTACATAACACAATCATATTTGGTAGTTTTCTCCGAACTTTTTTTGGAACCTTGATGTTACACCTGATGCTAGATGCTAAAGATAGTCTTTTGTAGGCGTGTTGGCAATTGGCAAAATATAAATTTATAAGTAGAATGGGTTTTCATTACAGGCTAAATATTAAAGAAAATTTTTATATTTTCTAAAAGCCGAATATCCACCGCTTACTAACTGAAATGTAAATAAAAATCTGGCTCAGCCATAGACATAGAAAAAAAAAAAATTTTTTTAAACTTAGCTGAGTCTATAGAGTTATAAAATAAAAACTCATCATATGGACTCAGCTATGTTAGTTTCGTACGACGTAGATGTTCAGTTTTAAATAAATAAAAGATTTTCTAACCATGAGGAATCGTGAGAGAAAATTCGGGGCATTACACGAGTCCAGTTAGACCCACAGTGTTTCCACCACAGAATTTTGAATAAATTAATAAATAACTGGCAATTAGCAGCATTTTTAAATATACTAAAAAAATATATGTTGCTATTATAAATACACAAAAGTACACTTCTATTTGGCAAATGTGATTCTAAATTCAGTGGTTTCTACACATTTAGTCCAAAAAACAGATGAAAACTACAGCCAGTGAGAAACGTGTTAATGAATCAATTTAAGGCATGACATTTCACACTTTTCACTCCACCAAATCTACTTACACAAATTTGAAACTTATTTCCTTCAAAACACTGTTGACAATCCCGTGCACAATTTTATATGCACTTATCAGAACGATGTTTTAGATCTGCATTGAAAAACCAATCTTAAGCATTGGTGTTTAGATTGCTATTCTAATGTAAATAAATTTAACGTGCTAATAGTGCAAGGACGTACGTAAACACAGGGTTTTCGGTCACAAAATTTGTGGTTTAACCGTGGTTTAATTAAACTGGGCTGGTATATACTCATAATTTATGTAAGTGGAATACCTAATGAGCAAGACTGGGAAATTGAATTCTGCTATTCAAATTTAGAAATGTCTGCTAGGAATTTGTGGAAGAAATTCCGTTTTCGTTTCATTTTTTATTCAAATTTAAATTTGGAACTTATCATTATCGTTCTATTGTAGTCCATTACTGAAGGCGAAAAACAGGTTATTTCGTTTTTTGGAATATTAAAAAATAAAAGAAAATATTCTTTATGGAAGTTATAATTTACTCCACATGCCTAATAGGCCTATAAACTAAAAAAAAAAAAAAATTATAGAAAAGAATAGAGCAATTGCAGATTTAAATATTGAGAAAAAGAAATGTTGTCTTATTATTTAAATCACAGATATTATAAATAATAATACAATAAATTATAAGATTTTATGTAAGCATGTAATTTATTTCAAGATGGCATTTTTTTGCTACTTTATATATTTTTTTATTTTAATTTTGTATATGTATACTACTTATGTAATGTTAAGTTACACTTTTTAGGGTTCCGAAGTAAACAAGGAACCCTTATTATAGTTTCGTCATGTCTGTCCGTCCGTCCGTCCGTCCGTCTGTCTGCGGCTAATCTCAGAGACTACTAGTAGGTACTAGAAAACTGTAATTTGGTAGAGATATACATATTTATTACGCGGAGCGAACTATAGAATAAAATTAGAAAAAATATTTTTTTTAGGGAGCCTCCCCTACACCTAAAGTGGGGATGATTTTTTTACCATCATGTTGGGTATCATTTGATAGGTCTTTTAAAAATATTATGAGTGTCTGAAGAACATTTTTTGATTTAGGGATCCGTGTGCGAAATATTTAACTTTAAAGTGATAAATTTTGTTAGAGTCAAGTGTCCCCCCCCCCCCTCTAACAAGAAAATGGTGAAGGGTGGATACATGAAACAAATTATAATAACTAGCAAATATAATAAATTTAAAAGGAAAATTATATATTTATTTATTATATTTAAAACTTTATTGCACAAAATTAAAAAAATATATATGTACAAATGGTGGACTTAATTATCACGGCTATGTAGACTTTACATGTTAATGAGTAATAGGCGATAAACTTACAGAATAGATTTTAGTATGAAAAATATTCGTAGGAACAATTTTCCTTCTATATGATAGTATATACTTAGGTTATTTTCATTAGTTATATAAAAGTATGACATAGTGCAATTAAAGTGCGAATAAAGACACAACAACAAAGTGACTTCTCCTTAATAGAGACATTAAGAAAAGTGCCGATGGACACATTCTTATAAAATTTCATTATAAAACTAGGTTAAAGTAAAATTACTTATTAGCTTGTAACTAGGCTAGATTGTAATAATTTTAACATACTTATATTAGTATGTTATATGAAAAAAAAAAAAGTTATATAAAAGTTGAAGTAAATATAAGTTCATGTGTCCGCATTTCTACAGGATAGGTACCTTCGGAACCCTACATTGCGCGTGGCCCACGTGGCCCGACACGCACTATCTTCTATCTATATATTATTATATATAACTCAAAGGTGACTGACTGACTGACTGACAAAGTGATCTATCAACGCACAGCCCAAACCACTGGACGGATCGGGCTGAAATTTGGCATGTAGGTAGATGTTATGACGTAGGCATCCGCTAAGAAAGGATTAACGCGAGCGAAGCCGCGGGCGCCAGCTAGTTATTGTATATATAAGTTGTTTATCCTTATATCGAAATATGATTTTATCCATGGGGTAAAGAGGTAATACTGTATCTGTTTAATATAAAAACATTTTCCTTCTTAACACCTTCTACTGCAGTAGCTTAATCTTTTAAAAAATCGTTAATTCTTTAACATTTTTCTTTTGTCAGCTAATTAGATAGTCTTGTTTATTTTATCCAAGATCGCTTTGCCTAATTTATGGACCTAATTAATTCAGTTTATTTTCATTTTACTCTGCCCGAGTAGCAAATTAACAAAATAAATCATAATTTAAATCTTCACCAGCATTTAGCTTACAAATAAATAAAAAAGAGATGATATTAAAAGACAACAAAAAAAAGAGCTCGGTCTTAAAAAAATTCAGGATATACGTGAAAAAAATTGCTTTGAAATGATCCTATGTCGTAATATGACAGGTTTGAAACTTTATATATTTGTATGTAAAGTTTCAAGTTTGTCATATTTGCGTAGGTTTTTATATTCGGTAGAACTAAATTTTACATTTTTATCTTCCATACTAGCAGCGCCCCGGGGCTTCGCTCCCGTGGGAATTTCGGGATAAAAAGTACCCTATGTGCTATTCCCGGTATTTTTCTACCCGTATACCAAGTTTCATCGTAATCCGTTAGGAAGATTTTGCGTGATTGAGCAACAAACATCCTCACAAACTCACAAATTCACATCCAAACTTTTGCATGTATAATATTAGTGGGATTATTGGACGCTGACACCAAAAGGGTGAAATTGGTGAAAAATGAAATTCACGCGGGCGAAGCTGAGGGCAAAAGGTAATTATGAAAAAAATAGAATAGGTCAAAGTTTACTATAAATTACGAGTATAGACTGCCTCTGAATAATTTCCTTTAAAAATGTAAGGTAACTTTTCTACATCAAGATATGATTTTACTGATTTACTGACTGTTTTATGAATCCTAATCCTAACTAATATTATAAATGCGAAAGTGAGTTTGTTTGTTTGTTTATTTATTTGATTGTTACCTCTTCACGATTTATCTACTGAATCAATCTTCCTGAAATTTCACATACACATAGTTAGAAGTACTGAGAAGGACATAGGCTACTTTTTATCCCGGGAAAAAGCACTGTTTCCGTGGGAAATTCACGCGGGCTAAGCCGCGGCTAAAAGCTAGTCCTTTATGTGTAAACTAGCTGTTGCCCGCGGCTTCGCCCGCGTGAGTTTCGCTTAGATGAAAAATCTTTTTGTGTTCCAAACTGTAGTAACCTAAACTCCAGTACTTAAAATTTCAGCCATTTGATTATCCCGTGTAGGTATATAATATAAATAAAAATAGAATAGGACAAAGTTTACTATAAATTACGAGTACAGGCTGCCTCTGAATCCTTTAAAAAGGTAAGATAACTTTTCCAAATCATTTTACTAATTTATTGACTGTTTTATGAATCTATAAAAAACAAATTTAAATGTTAAAGTGGATTGAAAAATCTGACTAAACAACACTCGAGCCATCGTAACGAAAGAACGACGTAAATAAATTATGACTGAATACGTGACGAAAAATGTAACAAAAGAAAATAACATTTTCTATTTAAAATTCTACTCGCAAGCATGTGTAATTTTATTTCTGTTTCGATCATAAAGGTGGGAAGGAAAACGGTTTTTAATGTCTCAACTGGTTCTCTGAATTTCAAAGTAGAGTTTCTGTATATATTTGAACAGGTACAAAAACTATCGGAATTATAGAAAAATATCCTAACTAATATTATAAATGCGAAAGTTTTATCTACTGAACCAATCTTCCTGAAATTTTGCATACACATGTTAGAAGTACGGAGAAGGACATAGTTTCCTTGGGAAATTCACGCGGGCGAAGCCGCGGGCAAAAGCTAGTTAAAAAATATAAAACATGACCGACAACTCGCATAGCCTATGTCACTCGGAGGAACGCAAGGAATCTAAAAATACCTAACACATCAAATCTGTTAAGCCGTTCAGGACTGATGGAATAAGGAAACTTACATAGATTCATAAAAGAACCCTGAAAACATAGCACTCCTTTTTTGCTTAGTCGTGTAAAATATGGACAGACAGATTGATGAAAATGTAAAGTTTGCTTACTACGGAACCCAAAAGTCATTATCAACCATTTTAATGTCCCCACTGGTACGGCAGTGACCCTCCTCATGGATGGATAAGGAGAATGGGGCATTACCCACCACGCGGGCCCAATGTGTATTGGTGGGGTTTAACGGCATAAAGTGTTATCCGAAGCATGAAGGAGCGATAGATAATACATTTTTGATCACCCATCCCGAGATCGACCATCACCAAAGTTGCTTAACCGCCACTATCCCAGGACAAGCGCGCAAACTCCTGCGCTATCGAGCTCCTCCAAAAAGTAGTCAATTAAGCCCTAACTTTATAAATGACAGATTTTGTCCAAGTAACTCGGCAGCGATATTGCAAATGGCCTCATTGTCTTCCCTTTGTGCCTGTTCCGAAATCATAGGCCCTTTCACCCTCCAAATGGCTGTGGGGGTAATTAAGACCTAATACGGTGTAATATCTATTATTTGTTACAAATCTTACCTTCTGATATCTGATTTCCAGTGAGAAATTCTGATAATGTGATCATTATCAGAATTTCTCACTGGAAATAAGTTTTCATTCATATTGGTGGTTTTACTCGAAAGATTGTATCGAAGACCACAACTTTAAAAGCCACAACGATTACATTAACTATAAGTGTACTAAAGACTTTAACATTAAATTGTCGAGTGTGGAACAAAATAAAAAGACATCGATATAAAGGTCCAAGCACATTGCACACGTACGATCATTACAATGTCCGCACTACGTGATATGAGTGCAACATGATACATGTGACAGACGACATCAAACAACAACGTAATATTTCTCTCTCTTGAATTTACTAGTTATAGTCCGATCAACGAGGAGTTTCGTTGTATGGAGACTTCCGAATAATTCCTCTGTCTATGAAACTTAGCACATGGTAAAAATAGGTAAAACTGATTATAGATATACAATAATCTAATAACTTTTATTACGAGAAGTTAGGTATTTTTACCTAAACATGAAAATCGTTTATAGCTCTCTGTGAAAAATTCCTCAGACTGAAATTCTTTCTCTATACGTACCTATGTACTACTTAGAATATGTATATAGAAGAATCTAATATTTTTTCTACTTCCAAGATACCCCAAATTTACCTTTTAACTTTTTGCATTATAACTTCTACAGAAAAAATGCTCTGCTGGTTTTTATTTATCAATATGCTTTTATATGTTCAAATGCATAGCTTTTCTCAGTTATCTAAAAGTTTTTCATTTTGAAACATATATTTTTTTAATTTTGCTTAATTACGACATGTGAAAAATTACTCCGTCCATTCTTATATATCTATTGGTCATTTGATTATATATTAAAACAGATTTATCAATAATCTAACAAATTTTCGAACGATAATATACTTTTAAGGAATTACTAAACGGCAGACGAAATGCAGTTCGCGGCCTAAAGTCAGCGAAACGTTCTTAATACTACTCTTGTAAGGTTGAAATTGTAACAAAAGTTTAGCGCATGTCCGTAGCGAGTTTTTCATTACCTTATGCCATTGTAACAAGGAAGTAGGTAGGTATATTTCGAAATAAAACTAGTGATGTGCCGTTCCCGGGAACGAAGGAATATTCCCGGAAACGAAGGGAACGTTCCCGGGGAAATATTGGGGAATATTGCAATTAAAATTTATAATTGCGGTTTTTATCACTTCTAATATAATAAAATAATCTAAATACATATCCTTAGATAATAATTACAACATTTTTTCAAAAATCTTCAATATTCCCTACTTTTCGGGAACGTTCCCTGGCATATTTCCAAATTTCCGGGGAATATTCCCGACTTATGTATGGGGAAAATTCCCTTGTTTCTGGGAACGTTCCCTAAAAAGCTGGAATTGACTTTATAGGATTACTAGCTTTTACCTGTGACTTCGCCCGCGTGAATTTCGCTTAGATAAATAGTAGATTGTTAAGTTGGTCCCACACTGCGAATATTAACCTGTAACGTAACATTTGAAGATTCGATTGTGCGTATTAACCATGTAGGTATTAACATTACAATATGCCTGTCACACTGACGAACATTCTCCGATTCGATTTTTATTTTGCCATTTTTGGAGGTTTTGATTTCAAAAGGTCCACATTCGCAAAATGTCATTTTTGCACAAAGTTACTTGCGCAAAAGGCGCACTTTCACAAAATGTCACTTTCGCAAAAGGTCACATTCGCAAAACTTCACTTTCGAAAGTGGTCACTTTTGAAAAAGATCACTCTCGCAAAAGGTCATTGCTTATGTTTATGTCGTAAAAGGTCACTTTCGCATAAGGTAACTTTTGTAAACGTGTTGTGATAGTTATCTTATGTAGAAGTGACCTTTGAAGAAACATGAATCTAAAATTTCATTTTCACTTTCACTTTCAAAATAACAAAGTTTCATACTAACTTCCATCCCCTGCTTATTGTTATTAGGTGTGTTAGCGATTCTGAGAAAGATGCATTCTGTGAAAGAGACATTATAGGACTAGAGAACATTTTGCGAAAGAGACATTTTGCGCCTGGGCCTATTTTATAAATACAATAAATAAGTGCATATTTATTTTTTATTAACAGGTAATGCAAAAAGTCACTTTGCAAAAAGACATCTTCGCAAAAGATCATTTTCACAAAATGTGACTTTCGCATGGTAACTTTCGCAAACGGTCACTTTTGCTAAATGTTACTTTTGCTAATGGTCAATTTCGTATAAAGTAACTTTTGCGAAAGGTCACATTCGCAGTTCGCACAAAACGTCACTTTCGCAAAAGATCACTTTCGCAAAAGAAAACTTTCGCAAAAGGTCACATTTACAAAAGGTCTCTTTCGAAAATGTTATTGATGCAAGTGTCACTTTTGTAAATACAATTGAGGCAAACGTCCAGTCTCGTACAAGTCGGTACAAAGTACACGGTATACGCAAACACACACAACTGCTTCGTTTTCTAGTCGGTTCGCGCCTGCGCGGCCGGTCTGGGGCACCGCGCTTTTCTGCTCGAGCGCCCCGCACCTCTGCACTCCCGCGCGCCCGTACTGCTAAGCGGCACGGTGAATACTCGGCATTAACAAATTGATATTTTAAAAACTTGCTATTTAGTTGAATTTTAATTAGATTATTGAAAAATCTATTATAATAGAGCGACCCCTAACTAAGAAACGTAATTAATTTGCCTGAGCAATTATTCACACAACGTAATTACGGAAAAATAATAATTATAATACTGTAAAGAAAAATCTTTAAGATAACTTATTAAAGCTATTTATTTATGTAAATAAAAGCGTATTAAAAAATAAAAACTAGCAGAGCAATTTTTCAGTAGAAGTTATAGAGCAAAATGTTAAAAGTTAAATTTTGGGTATCTTTGAAATCGAAAAAAAATTAGATACTTTTATAAACATATTCTAAGTAGTACGTATACAGAAAGAATTTCAGTCTGAGGAATTTTTCACAGAGAGCTATAAACGATTTTCATGTTTAGGTAAAAATACTTAACTTCTCGTAATAAAAATTATTAGATTATTATATATCTATAATCTGTATTACCTATTTTCACCATGTGCCAAGTTTCATAGGCGGGAGAATTATTCGGGTTACAAAAGCTTCGTTGATCGGACTATTACAAAGAATACTCTACTTATAGACATTTTGGATAAGATTTTCAATATTTAACGATCAAGAAATTTAATTCAGAGTCAATAGTATAACATTATCTTTTTTATAGAATATATTTTTTTATATAGATTGCAAGTAGCTTAATATATACAAGAAAGACATCTTGCCTCTATCATATTTCTATTATATAATATTTTGCACAAGGTTTTGACTTCAAATTCTAAAAATTCTAAAGAATAGTATGACAAACGAAACAATACTTTTACACTGATAGGAGCTGATAGGCCACAAATACCCAATAGCCTTATGAAGTATATTTGGAGCTATGAGAAGTGCCTGTCAGAGAAACAGAAAAAGCTATGATACTAAAGGTCCTTGCACACTGCAGAACACGTCCGCTCGTTACGACGTCCGCACTACGTGTTAATGTGGAACTGCGTCGTGTGGTTCGTGGCGCAGTCGTTAGGACATGTTCTTTGTTCGCCATTTAGATTCTGGTGTAAAATTAGAAAACGATTTTATTTTTTAAGACAAAGTAATATATCTCCTTCGAACTACCATTATTTTCTTTTTCCTTTTTTTCCATTTCAATTTATGTATATGAGTAGTATGTTCACTCTGACGGATCAAAAATGTACACTACCAGAGATCATTTACCGTTTGTATAGGAGTGCCGTTTTGTCTAAGACCTTGCGTGTGCAATTGTTAGGACACGCAAGGCGAGACAAAAATGTGTCCATGGCTTGGAGAGAGACACCGCAAATGATAAATAGGCTACATCAACTTCGTCACAAGACGACAGATTTTAAGGCAAAATATCAACTAAATTTTGAATTGTTTACGGCAATAAATTAAAACCTTGTAAACTATATATTGTTTACATTGAGAAATTAAGACAGTTAATTTGAACTTGATCACGATTTCACGATATAGTATATACTAAGATTGGCAAACATAATATAACCTCCAGGAGCCGCGCGCGGTTCCCCAAGCAACACCTAACCTGGCGGAAAATCTTCCCTTTGTGGCGGTTGAGCATTACACTTTCCTCCCCTCCATTATAGGTATCACCTTACTAATGTAAAATACAAATTGAAGATGTAGGTAGTAAGATAAATATAGCTTAAGTTTCTGTTGTCGGTATTCAGTAAAACATACATATCTACAGACAAGTGTTGGTGTAGTGAAGTTGCAACGGAAATCAGTCGCGCGAAAAATCAATGCTCTAAATCGGTGGTGTCTGATTTACATTGATACACACTGCTGCAGCGGATACAGAAACAAGATTTAGGGGCGGGTTTTATCGCATGCAGCACAGCGTAGCGCAGCTTATGACGTTGCAATATATGCAATATTATGAGAAATGACACACCAAAACGCTCAATGCAACAGAGCGCTGTGAAGCTACGCGCGTCGGTTATGTGTGTCATTTCTCATAATATTGCATGTGTTACAACGTCATAAGTTGCACTGTGCTCAACTGTGCTGTGCTTAAAAAAAATATGATTAATTTATTTTTTGGGGACCTAAAATTTTGAAAGAAACATGTTTCAGGCCGGTTTGTATTTTGGAACTATATTAAATTAATAAAAACAAATCACACAAATTAAGCTAGCCCCAAAATAAGTTCGAGACTTGTGTTATGGGATACTCAAACTCAACGATACCATATTTTATAACATATACAATAATATACATATATAGATAAACATCCAAAACCCAGGTTAATCTGAAAAAGATCATTTTCCATCTTGACCCGACCGGGGATCGAACCCGGGACCTCCGGTGTGGCGTGGTCACGAAGGTCGTAAACTGCTTTAAAGAAGTAAGAAGTATTAATAGGATTCAGTTTAAACGCATCTGACCCTGTGTATCCTCATTCAAACGTAGCAAATTAGTGCGAGCGCCAGGCAATCCAGCGGCTTTGGATTAAAGGCCCCCGCAGACGCGTTACGGAAAGCTTAATTATTAGGCTTATTTCGTATGCGGAAATTGCTTGCCACCGTTATGTTTGTGGATATCGTTTTATTATGTGTTATAATCTCTTTGCATGTTTTTCACATTTTCGCTTCCGTTCTTTTTATGTATATTTGGTTAGGTATTTACAGTTCTTGTACATACTTAGAAATTTATATGGCAATGAGACTAAATTGAAATGTTATTTTAATTTCAATTGAAATTTTCACATATTCATATTCATTTATTCAGTGTAAAAGTGGTAAAATAGGTAGTACAGTTACATAAGTCTCCTCACTTTTAACTTAGCTAGGCATGCAAATATATTAAAGTCAATTAACTACAATCCTCATTCACAAACAAATTCAATTTTATTACAAATAATGACTAAATCAAATCAATACCTACTTATTTTATCTAATTTGTCAAATATTCTTCCACCACCATCATGCTTTAAAATTTTGTTTGTTTGTTTACTTGTTAATTAATGTTTGTCTGTTAGTTATAAAACAATAGATCGGGTGAAAATCACTCTTATTAATATTTCTTTGAGTCACACATTTCAAAAACACTATCTTGAATTTCAGAATGTATTCCCTTATCGCTCATTTCGCTTTAGAAGACACCAACACTAATAATGCTAGACTTCCACCGACGGAGGTTTTGTGTTTCCAGCACGTTGAGGTTTTGCGTTTCCAGTGAGTTGAGGTTCCACATTGTTCGTGTTGTGGTTTTGAGTTAATAGTAAATTGAGGTTTTGAGTTCCTAGCTAATGTTGTTAAACACTGAACAATTTTGCAATAAAATATTGGTAAATTTGAAGATATGTTATAAAATAAATTCAGTTATTATTTGATTTATAATTAGTTTTCAATTTTATATGTTAACTTACATTTGTTTATGTTGTAATAACATTAAAATTTGTAAACAAGTGGAAGTCCTTTTAAACACAACACCTACAGGCTAGGAAAAAAAACATTGCATTTAATAATGACTATCTAACTCGACCTAGTTTGATTTTTGATAAAAACTCTCACTCAGGACAGGATAAAACTTTTCAAGCTTATAACAAAATACTGTTAAAAAATGTAAAAAAATAGTAATAATGTACATCCATAATACTTATGACTCTTTCGCCACATGCGTATAGGCGGAACAATATAATTTAACTTCTCACGTGACACACTTTTCGTAAAAGTGATAAAAAAATACGACAAATGTACGCAATGGATCACTCAAATGCGTGTCATACGTTTCAAGGGCGACCCAATATTTCAGAAGGGTGTCATTCTAAACACGTAGACAATATTTTTGGCGAGTTAAGAGTTAAGTTATCGTAAGCACTGAAACAAAATACGTGTACGAACACAAAATATAAAAGTTGTTCTTGTACGAGTCAAATATTAATGGTTTTGTGGTTTATTTTGAAGGGGTTTGGGTAAAGTTAGCATTGTTTTATTACGGCCACTTACGGAATAAAGATTTTAGATTTTTTTAAAAATATTTTACGAAATTAACATAGGTACGTACTAGGTACCTACTTTTCCTAGAACTTAATTGTAATTTTCATTATTTTACGATTCCTTAAGATACTCAGTTAATTACCACCGAAATCGGAATAAAATAAAGTTACAACTAGAAATGGCATCGTCTGTATTTTAAATGTACACGTAATAAAAATTAAAATTTCGAACGGAAATTCCATTTCATTGAGTATGTGTGTGAGCGAAGGAACTCACTGTACTTCTTACTACTGAGTTTCTTTGACTTTTTAATTTTTTCTTCGTACAGTAGTGGCGCCGGCGGCAAAATAACGCCCTATCCTGCGTGGGCTTCAAATGCGGCAAATGCAGCGCGAATGCGACACGCCGTGCTTCACGAGACAAAGTTACACGCGACAACACCGCCAACATAGGCCATACTTTGTCGCATTTGAAGCGTTCTGCTGCCAACGTAGGACGCCGAGTAACGCATCTATATACTTTTCAAATTTTAACACAAAAAAACTTAATTAGACCGTTGACAGAACTAAGCAAAAGTTAAGACAACCTTAAAACATAAAGGGATTATCAGACAGACATCCCCGTGGCCGACATCGCAGAATGGCCGGGAACTTGTACAGTTAAGTAAACTCGGTACTCGAGTTATGACGACGCTAAATTGAATTAAGTGCCGTTTGTACGACACGACTTTAGAATTTCCTAGAGGAGGTTAACCCAGATAAAGCGACAGATCTTTATAAAAATCAAAAAATATATTGACACCAATGTTAGCACATAATGAACACGAAATTCCCTGCACCGAAGCACAAATAAAAATACCGCCCGTATTACCGAACCTAACGGGAAAAAGGCGTGATAATATGTGCGTACCTATGTATGTATGTACTATGTAGACTGTACTACTGACTGTGGCTTAAAAATACATTATCTTCAAGTGTTAATGATTTTAAAAATACATGTTTTGCAAATTATCCTACGTATAAAAACAGTAGGTGTAAACCGTCCTTAAGGAACTTTCAGTCTCATAACCGGAAGGGGGTGTTGATGAAGAAATGCAATTTATCAAAAGTCAGTTAGCGCTAATTCGCCAAGTACTCGTACACTCACACTCCGTCAGCGCGCGCGCGTCTGCCAGGACAATTCGAAACTCGTTATGAACGTTCTTAATTTGAAGTTGGGAATTTTTTTGTTTTATTTTTAATTTTATCCGCTTATACATTGACGTTCCTAAATTATTTTCGGAATATTCTTGTTCTATATTTAACTTAATTAATTAAATTTACACGAGAATGTTTTAATAGAAAAACGTCAACATTATTTTTAAACTACGTACTTATATTAATTCTGTGACTACGTCATTAGCTTGTTATGTAATATGTATTTTGAAATGAGAAAAGTCGTTAGGTACTGTCCTTATTGTTTATTTCATTAAGCAACAAACAGTACACAACTCCATAGGTACCTTAATTTCTACCTCTATGTAAGTATCTTGGGAATTAATGAAAAAAAGGGTAAATTCATCGAGATATTATGTACCTACTAGGTAAATTAAATAATTTATGATTTTGCTCCGAAAAATCCTTATTCTTATATATCTATGTAAGTATCTTGGGAATTAATGAAAAAAGGGGAAAATTTAATTATGTATGATTTTACTTAATCTTCATAATTTCAGGGTATTATAAAAATCCAGAAATAAAAGTATAATTGGAACATTAAACCTATTTAATCCTTGTTATGAACGAAATATCACATAATTCAGCTCAATTATGATGCGTAATTTTCTAAAATACGTAAATGCAATTTCTATTTTACCACATAGGACTTAATTGGTTGAGTAACAACATCAAAACATTATAATTAGTTGAAACTATATCAAAGATTCTCTCTAACCTCAAAGTTTAATAGTTATATGGCATTTTACCTTAACCCGAATTAGACTAGTTGACCCGATTTCTAAGGGGCATGACCTAGCTGTCCCCTGAGGAGTTCTTGGAATAGATATATGACCCGAGGCCTTAAGGTTACGTGTGTGAAATACTGAGGTGTCACAGTCAACGGCGGATCCAGGATTTTTTTCTGGGGGGGCACAAGTGGTGGACTATGAATGTTGGGGGTGCAACAAATCGACATTCGTCCTGCCTAGCGATGTGCTGCCGAGAATTTCCTGTTCTGTCTTGATAATTTCCGAAAATTCTATCCGAAAATTCCGGTTTTTAGGAAAATTTCCCGTTATTTCCGTGAAATTCGGAAACGGCACATCACTAGTCCTGCCTGATGCTGTCTGGGGGGGCACGTTTCTGTTATTTCTTAACTTGATATGCACTGTCATGGAATCTCCCTCCACAGTAGGTACACAAAAAAGCAGTCTGGGGGGGGCACGTGCCCCCGTGCCCCCCCCCTAAATCCGCTACTGGTCACAGTGACATTTAAGACTGATGGCCGCCAGAAATCTGGAAACAGGTTAATTCATAAACATTTTTGGAGTTTGGAGGGATTTGTTGCGCCGTCTCTTCTCCACTTGCGCTTTGGAGGCGTTAGTAAACTTAGCTTTAAGTAATTTTCTGACGTCAAGTATCTAATCTTGTTTATTAGTATACGACAATTTAAAAGTGCTATTTTTAAGCTTAATAAAAATAATCTTTATCTCTTTATCTAAATAAAAATAAAAGGGCTCTCAGTAAGTGAAAACGGCAATATTGGCTGTTTTCTATAAGCTGCTGTTTAAAGAATTAAAGAGTTTTCGCCCTGAAATTTCTGATATGTATTGTAGAACGTATGTTTAAAGAAAGGACTGTTTCCAAAACACGATGGGAAAAATTTTGCTCGATAGAAAAAAATCCTGAAGTTACCTCTAAAATTTTATATGAATACAGATAACATCCGTGTTTTATAATAACAAATGTTTTAAAATCACCAACACAAAGGTATTTTACCTTTTTGATTTCGTGACTGATTTAAATTTTTGAAAAACTAAACATTTCTATTAACTTTTTGATAAAAATGTGAATGGCGCGCAACCGGGACGTCCCCCCCCGCTTCAGCCGCTTCATATGAATTTTCGCTGACCGCCTAACCCCCCTAAAGTTCTCATGACTATGAGCAATTTTTGTGTGGGACCGATTCTGATATCTCGAAAAATAAGCTTAAATGTAATTATATTTTTATTTAAATTGGCTTAAAATAGCACTTTTAAATCGTCCTATATTTAGTTGACGTCATGAAATATACTTGAAGCTAAGGTTCCTACCGCCTCCAAGACCCAAGTGGAGAAGAGGCGGCGCAACAAACTCCACTGTGCAAAGAAGTCACTTTACAACATACTTATGTGTTTTGTAATTAAAGAACTATCTATATGTGGACGAATATACATTGTGCTATACCTACCTACTCGTCCAAAATGTTTAGATCAAAATAGGTTCATCTGTTTGGGAGCTACGATTATACAGACTAATAGGTACACGACACACATATAAGTCAAACTTGTAACACTCCTCTTTTTGCGTTGGGGTTAAAAATATTATATTGTATATATCTTAAATCCTATCCTACTAATTTATAAATGCGAAAGTTTGGATGTGAGTTTGTGAGGATGTTTGTTACTCAATCACGCAAAATCTACGTCTATCATAATTTCAATGAAATTTGTTATACGGGTAGAAAAATGCCGGCATATAGGGTACTTTTTATCCTGAAAGGCCCATGGGAGCGAAGCCCCGGGGCACAGCTAGTAATATTATAAACGCGAAAGTGAGTTTGTTTGTTAGTATGTTTGTTACCACTTCAAGCTTTATCTACTTAACCAATCTTCCTGAAATTTCGCATACAGAAGGACGTAGGGTACCTTTCATTCCGGGAAAAGCATTGTTCCCGTGGGAAATTCACGCGGGCGAAGCCGGGGGCAAAAGCTAGTTGTACATATTTTCATCTTTAGTAAAACTGCAATTTAAATAGTTCCGCGCTTCTACAAATCAAATACACAACAGAGCAACAACAAAAACGAATTGATTGCTTGTGAACGAGAATCTCCAATTCCGTCCACTGCCAGCTCTAGGTGTTAAGTATTAGCAATATAAAGCTATTCAATTTTCAACTCTAATCCTTTAGAATACAGTTTGTTATATGTGGGATAGTCCGGTGGGAATAATTGTATTGTCAGTGGCAGTGATGTGTGGCCATAGTTTCTGATTCAATTCAGTTTCTAGGTTGGTTTAATCCCCTATAGAATGATTTATAAGCAGGTAGAAATGCAGGTAAAGGTTTTTATTTAATTTTTAGGGTTCCGTATATCAAAAAGTAAAAACGGAACCCATATAAGATCACTTTATTGTCCGTCTTTCCATCTGTCTGTCAAACGTTTTTTTTTTCTCAGGAACGCGTTGAAATTAATATCGAATACTCGGATCCACGGTCTATTTCTGCAAAAAAATAATCAAAATTATCAAGCGATCAAGAGATATCTATTACCGTAAATGTTGCGAATTTTCGCATATTTTCCGATTTCAGGCAGCAATCAAAACCTATGAGGTACTTTCCGTTGACCTAAAATTATGAAATTTGGCAAAAAGCAAGGTCTATTGGTACTTATACAGGAATAAATCTGAAAATTGTAAATATGTTGTAAGAAGTCTGAAAAAAGTGTTACAAACTTATTTTTGCGCTGGATTCAGTATGAATCTTAGGGATCGAACTGCAAAGTTAAGTTTGTTTTTGAAACTAGTTGGTCTTTTAGATAGAGCTATAAATGAGAGATGTTTTGCGTGTACGGAACCCTCGGTGCGTGAGTTTGACTCGCACTTGGCCGGTTTTAATAATAAACTTCACTATAGAAGATTTATTAAATCCATGTTATCGCATCAATATCCATTATTATCCATCCATACTTCCATACTACATACGAATTTCTGTATAAGATTGTGGCATATAGTACGTTGTGATTTAATTTTTAATTCTACGTACTCACATTATAAATGCGATAATCTGTCTACTTTTTACACGACTGACCAAAAAAGGAGTGTTATGTTTTCAGGGTTCATGTATGTATGTATGTATGTATGTAATTTCTTTATTCCACCATAAGTCCTGAACGGCTTAACAGATTTTGATGTGAGAGGTATTGTTAGATTCCTTGCATTAGCCCGAATGACATAGGCTATGTAAGATGTCAGTCGTGTTTTTTATTTTTAAATAATTAGCTTGTTACTAAGTTGTATTATATCATTATGGTTTTCATGCTAAGGCGTTTACTTGTAAAAAAATTAATCATGTCCTACAAGATGTATATAGTCGACTTTATGTCAGTCAAGTGTTCCTGAATTGACCTCTATGTGTGCTGTAATTAAGGTAAATTTGCAATGAATGTGGTTCAGTTGATAAGCTGTTGACTGTACTTTTATTTCGTTGCTTGTCAACACAACTCAAATCGTAGCGATTACAAAAATATCGATGGTATAGAAGTTACTCAAGCACTTAACTTTTTTTGGCATTAAAAAATATTCAAACTGGCCTTATAAAATAAACTAGCATGACCCCGGAACTTTGTTTCCGTGGGAATTTCAGGAAATCCTTTCTTAGTGCTCCCTTATACTTTCTAAGGAACCTACATGCTAAATTTCAGCTTCCTACGACCAGTAGTTCTGGCTGTGCGTTGTCTGACAGCCACTCAGTCAGTAACGGAAGAGTTTTATATAACTTGACAATAAATAGTCTATCCATACTGATATTTATACGAAAATAATAAAGCTCGTAAGTTTGATCGTTTGTTAGTTTAAACGCTGGAACATTGAGGAAGTATTTTCCATTTATATCTGTTCTTTGTACGACACATCCACTGCCTTTTCTTTTATTTAAATAATATAAAAATAATAATAATAAAAAAATAACTTTGGTTTTTAAGAATAATTGTACTTAAACGTTACGTCGTTAAACGTTACTTAACTTTTCCTTCTTACTAGGTATTATAAAAATTGCTCTAAGGTATAATTTCTCTATTTTCAATATTTGTACAGTAATCAGAATCACGCATCACGTCAATCAGTCAGAATAAGCAATATACGTCATATATTCTATGACATCATCCAAAGTCCTAAGATGGATTATCCCTAAGATTAAATTTCACTTACATAATATTTATATTCTGTGACTGCCTACCTATCTCTCGTCATAGTTGAATAATATCAGAAAATACAAGGAATATATATTCAACAAACAATTAATAAAATATTATCAATTAATAAGAAATTTAAATTTAATTGATGAAAATTTAATTTAATGAAAAGTATTTACGCTAAATAACATGTTTATGACAGAAAGATGGCCCCAAAAGTCTAACTGACTGGATTCCACCTGATGGTTATAGGAAGAGAGGGAGACCAAGAACGAGATGGTCTGATGATTTGAAGGGATTCGATAAGAACTGGAAGGAAAAGACGAAGGACACAGATGAGTGGAGGGGATTAGGGGAGTGAGACATAAATAACTAGAGAAAAGAACATGTTTGTAGCACAGAAATTACAATATCCTATCCTAATCCTAACTAATATTATAAAAGCGAAAGTGAATTTGTTTGTTTGTTTGTTACCTCTTCACTTCTTCAACCAATCTTCCTGAAATTTCGCATACACATAGTCAGATGTACTAAGAAGGACATAGGGTACCTTTCATCCCGGGAAAAAGTACTGTTCCCGTGGGAAATTCGTGCGGGCGAAGCCGCGGGCAAAAGCTAGTAAATATATAATACAAAACTTCAAAAAGCGCATATTAACATTTTTATTACAACAATAACACGTTTCTATATAACTATATATCTATAAACAAAACAACAGATTTCATTATCTTTTATATGATACGTGACTTGTTACAACATGGCGCAGCTTGTTCTCATTAACACTTTTATTAGCAAAACAGCCGTATCCAAACTTCTTTTATTAGTGATTTCTTTTTTATATCTTATTTGTTTACAACTACGCATTTTTTTGTTGTTTTATTCAATTTTGTATCTCAAAGACCGGACGAGGTATGAGAACTGTTAAAAATATGCAATATTTTGATAGAAAATATAGGTTGGCCTGTGGTGTGGCCCTAGAATAGCACCAACCCATCTCTTCCCGTGGGTGTCGTAAGAGGCGACTAAGGGATTAAAAACACCGGAGGATGGGCAGCAGCATCTTTCCGCGTACTATGCTATGCCATCACACTGCGATCGCCAACCCGCCTGCCAAGCGCTGGCGATTACGGCAAAACCTCCCACGGATAAAATCCTTGGGGGAGGCCTTTGTCCAGCAGTGGACGTCTTTAGGCTGAGAGAAGAAGAAGAAGAAGAACTTTTCAGCATGAGTTTATTTATTAGAAATCAAATTTTTGGGAAATTTTCTACGAGTGACGTCACGTTAATGTTCATTTTTGGTATCGTCCAAACCTCTTAAAAAAAAATTATGTGAAATCTTGGGACATAGGTACTTTGGTTACTGATATGATTCATTCACTGACGATTTTATTATTGTTAGATATTTTAAATAGACTATAAAGGAAAATTTAGTACAGTCCCCTTTTAACAATCCACGCAAGGTCTTTGAGATTTTTTTTACTAAGATACAATGTATCCTGTAAATATCTAACTGAAATGTTAATGCAGTATACAAAATTAATACATGCATACATAAATACATATTATCACGCCTTTTTCCCGTGGGGGTAGGCAGAGACTAGCGATTTCCACTTGCTACGATCTTTACAGATCTCTCTTGCTTCCTCTACACTCATCACTCTCTTCATACATGCTCTCCGGTTATGGGTGTTCCTAATATCTCCCTTTTTAAGGAGGTCCGCAATCTGGTCGGAGTGCGTTCTACGAGGTCGACCCTGACCAACTCTTCCATTCACCTCTGCTTTATAAATACCTTTCGTCAATCTCTTTTCATCCATCCTCTCAACATGCCCAAACCATCTTAACATCAATCAATTTTGGTCACTACATCCTCTTTCATTCCACACATTTCTCTGACATCAATATTTCTAATTCGATCTTTCAAACTTACACCACACATGCTTCCTAATGCTCTCATTTCAATCGCATTCACTCTACTTTCATTAAGTTTCTGCCATACCCAACTTTCACTACCAAACATAAGAGTAGGCATTAACACTCCCTGATGAACAGCCCGACGAGCATTCTTGGAAACTTTTCTGCTGGTCATAAAGGAATGTAATGCCTCATTTACTCGGTTTCTAGCAGCCACTCTTCTTTCAATGTCACCCTCGTCCTTGCCATCCCTTGTGAACATACAACCTAAATATACGAATTCATGTTCTACATTTTCTCCATTAAAAAAAAGTAATGTTTGTTAAACCGGATCATTCAACCACGAACGTAAATAAATTTCAACATCCAGAACATTAATTTTCATAAATAAATTCATCAAAATTAAATAATGGATTTCACCTGACAGTTATAATGGTATTGTAATTTTTTTTTCTAGCTATTTTCGTCCCACTGCTGGGCAAAAGCCTCCCCTAATTTCCTCCACGTATCTCTATCTTTGGTCGTTTCCTTCCATTCTTTATCAAACGCTCTTAAGTCGTCCGCCCATCTCGTCTTTGGCCTGCCTCTTTTTCTCCTTCCATCGGTTGGAACCCAGTTGGTTATAATTTGAGTCCATCTCTCCGGGTGCATGCGACAGACGTGACCCGCCCAGTCCCACTTTAGCCTAGCTGCCTTTTTTGCCACATCCACGATTTTCGTCATAGAGCGCAGTTTAGTGTTACTTACTCGATCGACAAGTTTGACACCAACTATGCTGCGCTCCATGGCTCTCTGGCAAACCTTCAATTTGAACCGTTGCTCTTCGGTTAGAGACCATGTTTGGGCACCGTAGGTAAGGATGGGCAAGATGCATACGTCAACGAGTTTCTTCTTTAGGCATATTGGCAAGTTGCTTTTGAGTAGTTCCTTCATCGACCAGAAGCTTTTCTAAGCATTCTCGATTCTGCGATCGATTTCTTTGTCATGCCGGTCGATGAAAGATACTACTTGCCCAAGATATACGTACTCGTCAACGTATTGCATTACTTCCCTATCTACCGCTTCCCTACGTTTCGTGTCTTTAGTCATGAGCTTTGTTTTAGTTTGATTAATTTTGAGGCCTTCTTGAAGGCTTGCCGTACTGAGTTCTTGTAGCATTATCTCGAGTTCAGATGCGGAGGATGCAAAAAGAACAATGTCATCGGCAAAACGAAGATTAGTTAATCTTTTTTCGCCGACGACAATGCCCCTAGATTTCCAATGGACAGCTAGTGTTTTAAAGACTTCCTCAAGGGCACTGGTGAATAGTTTGGGAGAAAGCGGGTCACCCTGCTTCACACCTCGCATAATTGGAAAAGATGGACCTGAAGTCTGTAATTTGATATCGGCGGTGCTTGTACTATAAATTTTATTAATTAATTTAATATATACTTCATCTATATCTTGGTTGTATAAAGCTGAAGATATTGACTCTGTAATTTGATATCGGCGGTGCTTGTACTATAAATTTTATTAATTAATTTAATATATACTTCATCTATAACTTGGTTGTATAAAGCTGAAGATATTGACTCGTGAAGGCGGGCAAGGAGCGAAAAACAACATCTATTCGCTCAAGTCAACCTCACCTGCACGCGGTGCTCGCTGCTATTAACAGACAAGGCTCTGGCGACCCACCACACGCACTGTACCAGCGCGGTAGGTTATGGTCCAAACCCCCTAATGATGTATCAACGTAAGACATGGCCCCAAGTGCCCGGCGACTCCAGGAACCGACGCAGCGATGACGGCGCTGCGACCGGACCTAGGGTCAGGGGTGCTAAGAATCTCCGGGCGGGATTGATCGACCGTCAAACGACCACGGCTAATGAAAAATCGGATTCTGGACAACTAAATATTATTACATTTAATGTTCGCACCCTCATGGAAGATGAGCGTTTGTTAGAATTAGAAAATGCCTTAGATAAAGTCAATTGGGATATACCTAGTAGGACTAGCAGAAGTTAGAAGAATGGGCGACAAAACGATAGAGACGGATAAGTATGTATTATATCACTTTGGAGAAACACAAGGACATCATGGGGTAGGCTTTATTATTAATAAAAAATGGAAGAATAATATAGTAGAATTCATAGGATATTCAGAAAGAGTAGCCGTATTAAAGTTTAGAATTGCAAACAAAAAGATTTTAACCATTATTCAAGTATATGCGCCAACACAATCACATAGTGACAGAGCAGTAGAAGATTTCTATACTGTATTAGATAAGGCTTGCGAAGAACAAAGAGGCAATTGGACAATAGTAATGGGCGATTTCAATGCAAAAGTTGGAATTCCTTTTCAATCGGATAACCGAAAAATTGTTGGTTTACATGGCAGAGGTACCCGCAATAAAAGAGGTACACGACTTCTGCATTTTGCATTTGGACAAAACCTTGTAATCTCCAATACCTACTTCACCAAACCTGTTATAAGAAGATGGACCTGGCTGTCACCCGATGGAAAATATAAGAACGAAATAGATTACGCATTATCTTCCCACAATCATATAATAAAAGATGTAACCGTTTTAAGCAGATTAGCATTTAGTTCAGATCACAGGGCATTTCGGATTAAAATTAAATTGGATCTGGAAATAGAATGAACCAAACAATTTTGTACAATTAGAAGACATAATAAATACACTTTTAAATTACAGCGACCAGTTTAACTTACAGCTCTCTAATTACTTTAGCAACTTAGTTGTAGAAGAAGGAAATTTAAATGAAGAACAAAATCCGCAACAACATTATGACCAAGTAGTAGAAGCAATTAAATTCGCAAGCAAGACTATTAAACCTAAAAGAGTATTTCAGAAAAAACTGTCAGAAAATACAATTAATTTGATTGAAGAAAGAAGTAAACTAAACCATCAGTCAAATGAATATCGGGCCATAGATAAAACAGTTAAAAGAAAAATTAGATATGATATTCGAAAATACAACACATCCATGGTTCAAACTGCGCTAGAAAAAAACCAATCGCTAAAATCAGCAAGACAGGGTATATCTAAAGGGAAGTCATGGATAACAAGCCTTAAAGATGAAACTGGCACAGAACATCGAAATAGACAGAAGATAGTAGAAATTTTACAAAAATCTTTACTCCGACATACCTAAACCAGAAGAAACACCAAAATCAACTTGCCCCAATTTGATATCTCCTTTTACAGATGGAGAAATCCTAACCGCTTTACGTAACCTTAAATATGGAAAAAGTCCCGGGCCCGATAGCGTTACATCAGAAGCCTTGAAAATAGGAAGCCCCGTTCTATTGCCATATTTGAAAAAACTTTGTAACTCCATACTATACACAGGTGTACTCCCCATCAATTTCTGCTACTCCAATATAATTTTATTACACAAAAAAGGAGACAAAAAAGACATAACGAACTATCGGCCTGTAAGCTTAATATCACACCTTTACAAAATATTCATAACAGCACTTCAAAATCGCATAGCACACATACTAAATGCCCACCAACCCCCCCAACAAGCTGGCTTCCGACCAAGTTTTTCCACCTCAGACCATCTTCAAGCCTTAAATCAGGTTATAGAAAAATGCTCTGAATTATATAGGTATATATAGCATTCGTGGACTAAACAAAAGCATTTGACAGCATGTTTCACGAGTCAATATCTTCAGCCTTATACAACCAATTTTTAAATACGACAGAAATATTAAAATATTAATTTATTTCACCAAGGAAATTATCACTGCTTTCGATATTAAATAAGTATCATTAAATTATTGAAATTCAATCGTTTTAAATTAATTAATTTTATGAAATGAAATGAAAATTATTTTATTTTAATAGGCTTAAAAATAGCACTTTTAAATCGTCATGTACTTAGTTGACGTCAGAAAATTACTTAAAGCTAAGGTTACTACTGCCTCCAAAGCGCAAGTTGAGAAGACAGTGTAATTATAGGAAAAAGACAGTAGAAGGAAAAATTTAATTCAGTCTTATTAGGTATAACAATAAACAAATAGTTTATATCGACCCAAATATAAATATATTACACTATACTACCATCATCGTCAGCCATTTTAATTTCCCCACTGCTGGGTCGGTCGACGAGAAAATTCATGCGGGTCAAAAACTAGTAGTTTATAGCAATGACGATGATAGTATTAAGGAACCCATAGTAATAATTAAAGTCCTAAAACATCGTTAACAGGAGCCTGTTAAGCGACTGGGCGTGTTTACTGTTATTGTGGAGTTAATAACTACTAGGGTTCGCATCCATCCCGGTTTATCATGATTATCTTTACAATTCATTAAGCTTACGAGGCGTATAACGTGTCGTTACGGGGTAATGCCGAAAAACGTCCTATCTCATTAGGGGGATCTTCATGGATGTCGAAAAACTGGAAGTAATTCTAATTCCAATGCTGTTCTACTCCTTGTGGGAAGATAGTGTTCTGAGAAATCTTTAAGTACATTCATTAACACAATATTCAGCAAGTAAAAAAATTAATAAATATACAAAAATCTAAATCAAGAAAATTTATTACTAAGGTTTGACTGTCAGACAATGCTTTCAGCATTAAGTCCACCTTTTGTACTGTACTTTTGTCTGTGTATACAATGTTTAAATAAATAAATTACTACTTTGTAATACTTGTATTTTAATACTATTGTTATTTATTTAATTATTTAGTATTTATTGTACAAAATACAGAAGGAAAATAGGAGGGCAAAATGTTTAATTGTTAAATTTACATTGAATATTACTTGTTGAAATATTCAATGTAAATACAACAATTAATCCTATTAAAATTATTCGTTTTACTGTGGTATTCGTACTCTTCCAGTTGACATAACCCAGTAATACTTACCCCATAATGTATGAGACATATACTTTAATTCCCTTACTAAATCGCTTTTAATGATGATAAGCGCCGTACTAATTGAACTGACCTATTAATAAATTACCAAGATCCATTTTCTTTTACTCTATATCCCTAAGAGGCTATATTTTGTAAGATAATGCGAGTTTCCTCCTTAGGAAACAATTTATCGAAGTTTCAATGACTGAATAAGCGTTGTTTTTAGCGACCCTCATTTGTTTTTGGGCCAAGAGAGTAACTTGATTAAAGGAAACGACATTGTTGGTTTTGTGTTAGCGAACTCGGACCAGAAAAGAATTTTCTCTTGGCTTTTTTTAACTAGCCTGTAGGTTGTGGTAGCCTCCCTCTTACCTACTAAACCTACAAAATAAAAATAAATGAGAAATTTTGGATGTTTGTGAGTTTTGCTGTTTACTCAATCACACAAAATCTACTAGATAATATCTAATTATATGCCCCTCTGGCATGTTAGGCGACCAAGACTGTTTCATGAGTTTCTTTCGGCATTTCTTCTCAGCAGTGGCGTTCCAAAATGCTAGTAGTTTGTAGCTTTGAGACATAACAAATTATGATTAAATAATTAGTTTTCGACGTGAAAAAGAGCCTTCTTTGAAGGCCAAGTTTCAATAAAAAAATTGACTTTGACTTTAGAGCGATTTCGCTGAAATTTGGTACACAGGTAGAAAAACGCCGGAAATGGCACACAGGGTACTTTTTCCCGAAATTCACACAGGAGCGAAGCCATAGCGCAGCCGAACAATAAGTACTTCAAATTACTGGTGTTCCGTGAGAGTAAAGAAAAAGTTTCCCTATCTCCGTACAGTTGGCTGAGCAAAGTCCGAACTCGGGTCACGTTCGACCGACACATGTAATCACGTTTATATTTAATCAGCAGGAAGGAACAATCAACGTTTCAGCTAAAACTAATTTCAGTGTAGGGTGTGCACCATATTTTGCTAGACTACTATTTAGTGCGTGATATTTCCTCCCCATATACTGCATACGGTTTGTATTACGGGTATAGTGCATATGGTATGTACGCTAAACTATGTTGTATGTTTTCAATCTATCTATCCATCCATAGCAGCCTTTATTTTTTTCACTAGCCATGCCCCGGGGCTTCGCTCCCGTACGAATTTCGGGATAAAAAGTACCCTATGTGCTATTCCCGGTATTTTTCTACCCGTATACCAAATTTCATCGAAATCCGTCCAGTAAATTTTTCGTGATTGAGTAACAAACATCTTCACAAACTCTGTTCCGTTTTCAACGTAAACTTCGTTTACTTTTCAATTCGAATTTCGCGCGCGTTATCGACGCACTTGTCAATCATCATGATTCGTCGTGCTGCAGGCGATTTAGCCAATGGAGCGCCCGGATTACCGCCGGCGCATGTACTATCCTACCGGCGTCTTGGAATACAGCGCCATAGGCTGGTGGCAGAACCAGTAAACTATTCTGAGTCTGGACGTTGAATCGAAGGCGCGCGCGCACCAAACATTACATCTTTTTTTACTCAATTATCCTAATCAAACTTCAAGTGCTCAACAGTTTTTTTGGAACTTTATAATCGTGTGTGGCTGGCCGGCCAGGTGTCTAAAGGAAGAACTATTCGTGAGGAATCGTGCTCGAAGCCTGCCTACATGGTAAGTGATCTGTGCATTGTTTCTATTGTCTAAATCGTCTGTAACGCATATTAACGGCGAATGCTCCCAGCATTCGATCCAATGTGGTGATTGACAGTGTACAAGTGCTATTTATCGAGTCAATTTAGCCACATTTTTTGGTGCCGAAACCCGGGAACTTTGGATACCTACCTTCAGTCTGCCGCCAAATACCAATTCGATTTAGTAATTGCTACTTCATTTACCGTATTCCACGCTTATTATACTTACTAGTACAGCTAAAACGAATAAACATAACATTTTGTTTCAATTACTAATCGGAAAACAAGTCTTTGTTCCATTTTGTTTTGTTGAGTACCTTACCTACCGTTTATCGATTTAAGATGGCTTCCATCAGTTTCTAGAATATTTGTTGAAAATAAATTCTTTTGTCGTTTTATACTTATTAGCATAAAATTATCTACCGTTTTACCGTTCGCAATAATACAATATTGCAAATCCACCTTCTCATAATTTTATGTTGATAGTTCGTTATAACTCGACTACTTTTTCCAACCGTTCAACGTTTCCTCTTGATATTTATTTATCGAAAATTTATTTCGTTTCAAATTACGAAATATTTTTTATCGTGACGTTGTATCGTTTATCGTATAATATTTTCAACGAATTTTGGTGCGTTCACATTTTCATTATTACCGTTTTAGGTTAAAAATCATAGTTTTTTGTTTTTACAAAAAAACTGATTTTTATTTTTTTTATTTACCGTACATTAACGAATATCGCAAACCGTTTTTAGTGTTCCTAACGCTCATTTAATTTATCCTTATCAATTTAATTTATTTCAATTTAAAACTCAGGTGACCGAGGTGACAATATTACCTGTTGTCGTGTAATACCGCCCCAGTGATTCTCGTCGATTCTTGTGAACGCGGTCTCGCTGAAGACGTTCGCAACTAAACTTTTTATCGAATCCGAATATTTGTTGCTATCAGGTTTTATTGTTTTGATATTAATTATGTCTTTACTATCAAGGCGTAAATCTAAACCTACTATTAAAAAGGGTATCGAAAATACGTACACTATTAATAATTTGCCCAGTTTGCGACGTAAACGAACTATAGCATATAATCGCTTAACGAAGGCTTTGGAAGTAGGTACCTTAGCCAATACCGATGAATCACAAGTAGGGTTATTTCTTTCATATTGTCATGAAATAAAAACGATTGCTGATAGTTTTCATGACTCCCATTTTATTATTTTGGACCTTCTTAAGGATGATGCCGATGAGGAGGACGATGAACTTCAGGATCGATTTGACGAATTGTATTTTCAAGTGTTGGCAATTCAACGAAAATTTGAACAACGTTCATCTCAACAAGCTGACACTTCGAAACATAATTCATTGACCGGTTCGCACAGTGGAAATATGCGGTTACCAAAAATTTCGTTGCCAACTTTTTCCGGTGCTATCAAGGAATGGCCTGAGTTCATTGCAACTTATAACGCGTTGATACATGATTCTACCTCCTTATGTAATATTGAGAAATTTCACTATCTCGTGTCAGTTTTAAGTGGTGATGCTTTATCGTTCATTAGAACTTTTCCTGTTGCAAGTGAACATTATTTAAGTGCGTACGAGGCTCTCAAGTCCCGTTATGAAGATAAACGCGAATTAGCGTTTACGTGCTGGCGTGATATCTTGGACGTTAGTTTAAAGACTTCGAACGCTCAAGATTTTCGACGCGCCTTAGACACGATCGATGAGAACTTAACAATTTTAAAAACTTTAAAATTACCTACCGATAAATGGGATTTTGTTCTTTGTTATAATGTTCTGGCCAAACTCGATACCAAATTAAGACGCGAGTTTGAGGAAAAACATACCGATATTGAGCTTCCACAGTATAACCATTTAAGGGCATTCTTACACTCTAAAGGTGAAGCATTAATTCGCGACACGCACTTTTCGAATGTTACCAATAAAACCGCTAACGTTTCAAAGGACACACCGGGAACTTCACAGAAGTTCAAGCGACATAACGTCACGCATTCGCTTGTCGCTCCCACCGTCACTACTCATAAAAATGTTGGTGATAAACAACAAGCGAAACCTGCTCATAATTCGAGCACTCCGATTCGTAAATGTGCCTACTGTCGTAATGAACATCACATCTCGGCCTGTAGTGATTTTTTGGCAAAATCAATAGATGAGCGCATGGCTGTGGCCACTGAAAAGAAATGGTGCTACAATTGTCTTAACGCATCCCATTCAGTGCGAGAGTGCACATCAATGTTTTCATGTCGACAATGTAGACGTAAACACCACACTTTGCTACATAAGGAGCCGGCGGCAAGCTCGGCGACCTTAGTGGCTAAGGATTCGTTAACTCAGTCTGATCCAACCGTAACCACAACCGTGTTACTGGCAACAGCTCTCGTCCAGATTCGTGATGCTTCTGGTGAATTTCATACATTTCGCGCGTTATTTGACACCGGCAGTCAAAACAATTTTCTCACGGCTCACGCCGCTCAACGATTAAATCTAAAACCTATAACTGGTAATATCAACGTTTATGGGTTAGGGGGCAGCCCTGCCTCAGTCAGTGGCTTTGTTACATGCGACATTGGCACCAACTGTAACGTAAAGTTTCGTCTGGGAATGCTCGTCATACCGAGCATTTGCGGAGATCAACCGATAGCAAGGCTAAATACGAAAGGATGGGAGGAGGTCAAAACACTACCGCTAGCTGATCCTGGTTTTGACATCCCTGGTCCAATCGACGTCTTGTTAGGTGCCGACGTCTTTGCTGAGTCACTTCTCGAACAACGTCTGAAGGGTAACGCCTCTCAACCGCGAGCTTTCAACTCAGTCTTCGGCTGGCTTCTTCTTGGGAAGTCCAGACTCGCATCGTCCAGTCTACTAGGAGTAGCCCCTTCTACCGTAGACGATAGTTTAAACAAAATTGTTCAACGTTTCTGGGAAATCGATAACGTTCCACAATCTTCCCGATTGACCCCAGAAGAGCAACGCTGTGAAAATAGTTTTCTCAGTAATCACTACCGTGACGAGACAGGTAGATATGTAGTTTGTCTCCCCTTCAAGGACGACGAGGAGCCAGTCTTTGAAGGTTCTCGAGAGATAGCCTTACGACGCTTTCATGCCATTGAAAGGCGTCTGTATCGCGATCACAATTTAAACCAACAATACGTGGAGTTCATGACTGACTATATCGACAGTGGTCACATGACTCTGGTACCTGCCAAGCAAATGGGTCAAGGCAAGTATTATATACCGCACCATTGTGTGCTACGTCCCGACAGCGCTACAACGAAGCTTCGCGTTGTATTCGACGCCTCGGCTAAAGATGCAACTTCCAAATCGCTAAACGACTCGCTGCTGACGGGACCGAAGCTACAATCAAATATCGTAGAGATCCTTCTTCATTTCCGTGAGCACGCAATTGTCTTCATGGCAGACGTGCGCCAAATGTACCGTCAAATCAACCTAGCTCCTCAACATCGTGATTATCAACGTATTCTCTGGCGAGCTCACCCAGATGAGCCTCTTCAAGAGTACGTATTAAATACCGTAACGTACGGAGTGTCTTCCGCTCCATTCCTGGCGTGCCGCTCTATTCAGCAACTGGCCAACGATGAGGGTCACAAGTACCCAAAGGCCAAAACCGTTTTAACTTCCGACATATACGTTGATGACGTCATATCCGGAAGCTCATCGCTGAAGGACGCCAGAGAAATCAAAACTCAACTCATCGCTCTTTTCGGTCTTGGCTCGTTTGAGCTCCGAAAGTGGGTGAGTAACCGACCCGAGCTACTTAGCGATCTTCCCGCGGAGGCGTGTCTTTCAGAAGCAATCACTTTTACCGAAACTGAAGACACAACTATCAAGGTTCTGGGCCTTAAGTGGGAGCCTGCTTCGGATTCGTTCGTCTTTACCGTAAATCCATCTAATCAACCGTGCACCAAGCGAACGATTCTGAGTGAGGTTGCCAGAATTTTCGATCCTCTGGGTTTTCTATCTCCTTTAACAATTCAAGCTAAATGCTTTATTCAAAAGCTTTGGATTCTAGGTCTTTCATGGGACGATAAGCCCCCACCGGAAATTATCTCTCTATGGGAAAAGTTCTCCGAACAGCTTCCTCAAGTTAGGAATCTTAAGATTCCACGTAAATACGCTACCGATAGCGCTCAATCATATCAACTGCATGGATTTTGTGACAGCTCCGAAGCAGCATATGGCGCCGTTATATACCTGCGCGTTACCGAGTCTGACGGCTCCGTTCGCGTCTTTCTCGTTTGTGCTAAGGCTCGTGTAGCTCCTTTGAAACGTCAATCGTTACCTCGCCTAGAGCTGTGTGGTGCACTTTTGCTCGCAGACCTTATCAAATTTGTCAAGGGCACGCTGCGGATTCCTGTTCATGACACTTATGTGTGGTGTGACTCCACCGTTACCTTGTCCTGGTTGCGAGCTCCTTCTTCTCGCTGGGTGACATTCGTTGCAAACCGCGTAAGTCACATTCAAGATATCGTGCCGACCGAGTGCTGGAGGCACGTACCATCTGTCACAAATCCTGCAGATGTTTGTTCGCGTGGGCAATTGCCTCACGAGTTGCTGAACAATGCCCTATGGTGGGCGGGCCCAGAGTGGTTGTCTCAACCACAGTCTGAGTGGCCAATCGATACATCGAGAAATCGTTCAAACGACGACAATGCGGTGCTCTCTGAGCAGCGTCGCACCACAGTTCTCGTTTCGGATCAAATCGAAAGCGTTAATCACACTTCTATAATTGATCGACTATTCGAAAAATATTCTTCTTTAGATAAAATCTGTCGCATTATCGCTTACGTTCGCAGGTTTTGTAATAACATGCGTAACACTGTTCCGCGATCAGATAATCTTTTCGTAACGGACGCTGAGCGTCATCGTGCGTTACTAATTATCGTCAAACATTTCCAACATCGTTGTTTTTTGGATGTCATATCCAAATTACAATCAAAGATACAGTTACCTCGCAGTTTTCGTAAACTAAACCCGTTTTTGGACGAGCAGGGTATACTCAGAGTAGGCGGGCGCCTATCGCGCTCCGATCTTGACTTCGAACATAAGTATCCCGCATTATTGCCCAAAAAGAGTGTTCTTACATCAGCTGTAATCGAATCTATTCATCGAAACAATTTTCATCCCGGTCTGAACACAACCAACTATCTGATTTTACAACAGTTTTGGATACTTGCGGCAAAGCATGCTGTACGTCATCATCTTTCAAGATGCATAAGATGCTACCGTCTTAAACCGAAACCTTTGCAACCCTTTATGAGCGACCTTCCGGCCTTTCGTGTCAATCAGGCAAAACCCTTCTCTGTCGTAGGTGTCGATCTAGGAGGGCCTTTTCGAATTAAGCTCGGGCTTCATCGTGGTGCTAAAATCGATAAAGCGTACTTGTGTTTATTCGTATGCTTGAGCACAAAAGCAGTGCACCTTGAGGTGGTTTCTACTTTATCGACTGACGGCTTCATCGCGGCATTGCGTCGCTTCGTTTCTCGTCGCGGCCGCTGCAATGTTATTCACTCTGACTGCGGTACGAATTTCGTTGGTGCAAGTTCACAACTAGCGTCAGGTATCGAACAAGCCTCTCATGCGGAAAAAATAGATTTTAAACGTAACGTACCTTCTGCTCCCCACTTCGGAGGGGTGTGGGAAATCCAAATCAAAGCCGCAAAGAGTCATTTGTACCGTATTGTTGGCGATCAGGTCTTAACGTTTGAAGAGCTTACCACACTCTTCGCTCAGATCGAATCAATTTTAAATTCGCGGCCTTTGTGTCCATTGAGCTCGGATCCTAACGATTTGAACGTTCTTACGCCCGGTCATTTTTTAACGCTAGAACCTCTTACAGCAGTTCCTGATTTCGACTACAAGGACGTAAAAATCAATCGACTGAATCGATGGCAACTTATCCAATCTTTTCAACAACAATTTTGGAAACGCTGGAAAAATGAATATTTACATGGGTTAACTCAGCGAGCAAAATGGACCACGGACTCAACACCGTTAACTGTAAACTCAATCGTACTTATAAAAGAGGACAATCGGCCTCCTCTTCAATGGGCATTAGGACGAGTTGTTTCTTTGCATCCTGGCCCTGATGGGGTAGTTAGAGTCGCAACCATTAGAACAGCCAGAGATCACTCGCTTAAGAGACCTTTGGTCAAACTATGTCCTCTACCATCCGTATAATCGTTATAACTTAGCATTTCTTAGCTTTTAAGTTTAGGATAGTAACTTAAACATATTTATCGTTAATTACCGTTTCTTATTCTTACTCTGGGAAAATCCCATTGGTATTTTGGTGGGCGGAATGTTCCGTTTTCAACGTAAACTTCGTTTACTTTTCAATTCGAATTTCGCGCGCGTTATCGACGCACTTGTCAATCATCATGATTCGTCGTGCTGCAGGCGATTTAGCCAATGGAGCGCCCGGATTACCGCCGGCGCATGTACTATCCTACCGGCGTCTTGGAATACAGCGCCATAGGCTGGTGGCAGAACCAGTAAACTATTCTGAGTCTGGACGTTGAATCGAAGGCGCGCGCGCACCAAACATTACATCTTTTTTTACTCAATTATCCTAATCAAACTTCAAGTGCTCAACAGTTTTTTTGGAACTTTATAATCGTGTGTGGCTGGCCGGCCAGGTGTCTAAAGGAAGAACTATTCGTGAGGAATCGTGCTCGAAGCCTGCCTACATGGTAAGTGATCT
Organism: Ephestia elutella; assembly: GCA_018467065.1. NCBI lineage: Eukaryota > Metazoa > Arthropoda > Insecta > Lepidoptera > Pyralidae > Ephestia > Ephestia elutella. The sequence goes on from CM031570.1 coordinate 5,212,706, forward strand.
GTGCATTGTTTCTATTGTCTAAATCGTCTGTAACGCATATTAACGGCGAATGCTCCCAGCATTCGATCCAATGTGGTGATTGACAGTGTACAAGTGCTATTTATCGAGTCAATTTAGCCACAAACTCATAGACTCATAAACTCCCATCCAAACTTTCGCATTTATAATATTATATTAGGATATATTATTAGGATATTAGGATTTGTAAGACATGGACCTTTTCCATGTCTTTCCATTTTTAGGGTTTCGAAAACAAGGAACCCTTATTGTTTCGTCATGTCTGTCCGTCTGTCCGGCTTATTGCTCCTTGCATCTAATCTATACTAACGTATTAAAGCTGAAGTTTTTTGTTTGTTTATACGCGCTAGTCTCTGGAATAAAATAATAATGGAAAACCAATTTTAATGAATTTTTATGATAACCACATAGTTCAGCTTAATAGGCCATCTTGACTATAATATACAATATATACATGAAAAAGTGTATGGCAACACCACAAAAATAAGTGTTACAGATGAGCGGTGTGGAAGAGAAATAGCCTAAGTAACAAATCTATTGCTAAATACATTTCTTGCACACCATTCATCTATTTCTTTCTTTATTGGAAACATTTTTGTAAACTGCATTCCATTAATTATAACAGCAATTCAAAACTAACCATTCCAGCCTCGAAGCCAAAACCAATACGAAGTCAATGGGTTCGTAGATTCATTGAGATGTCCACGATATCGGCTGGCGAGCGTCCAGTTTATGCAGTGGATTTAAGTTTTTATTTCATGCCTTGCTATCCGGTTGGAACTAGGTACGTCTTTCTAGAAGTTTCTTTTTCGAGTCTCAACAGTTTGCCAAGTTAAATCTGTCGTAAACTTTTTTATTTCTACAAGAATAAATTACTATAAATATATTAGCTAGTGAGCCCGTCCATGCCACCTCGATGAAATGCATGGCAATAGAACCGAAAGGTTCCGATGACCAAGGCTGCCAAAAAAAGTAACGAAAATTGGCCGGAAGACGGAGAAAATCCTCCACTTTCGGTCAAAATTGTATAGGTATTTTTTATAGGTACTCCTACATTCAATTCTTAGTTGCAGTTATTGTGGTCACCATAGTTATTAGTAAAACAAATAGTGACCACAATAAAATTGCTCTAGTTGTGTACCTTGTGATACACCACTATAAAAATAGGTAATTACTTAATACTTTTTTAGCTTAGTAGCGTCTTTGTAATCGTATTGATTAGCTTTAGTATATGTATTTCTAAATAAAAAACAGCCTCTTACCTTGTGGTCATCTTTTGACAGTTGACAGCATAAACTTACAAAATCCTCTTTCGTGCATAAGCCCCAAGAAATTTATAAGATAGGACTTATAAATTCCTTGATCTCTATTTTTATTTATTTATCTCTTTCTCTTACTCTTTAATTAAGATCAGAGAGAGAGATAGAATTTGTCGCCGCCTGACATAGACCGTGTAGGACCCTGAAGCACTTTAACTCACACACACTCTATCGAATTGAATTTTCGCTTATTGGATTTTCTTATACGCACACTTGTTTTATTTAGAGTTATATTAGCAGCAAATGCCATTTATTTTTCTAGATGTATTAATTTATTCACATTTCTTTGAGTTCTTCTTCTAAACGTGCCTCTCCAACTAGTGAAGGTTAGCGATTAACATGCTCAAGTCCTTCTTGTCCTTAGCTCTGCGGAACAGCTCAGCAGCATTCGCTATCCCGGTCCACTCTCGGATGTTTCGCAACCAAGACTTTTTCCGTCTTCCGACCTTTCTCTTTCCAGCGACTTTGCCCATCATTATCAGCTGCAGGAGGTCGTATCGCTGATGTCTTAGAACATGACCCAGGTATGAGATTTTCCGCCGCTTAACAGTAGGCATGAGCGTGCGTTTTTGGCCGATTCGCTTTAAAACCGTGGCATTGGTCATCTTCTCGAAACTGCTTCTTTGAGTTGAGCCGTTTCAAATTGACGATCCTATTAACAAATTGCTCTTAGTAAATAATCAGCAGATCTAGGTTTAGCCCAAGTCAAATTTAGCTTCGTAAAATATGTTTACGAACCGTCATTAAATAATTCCACTACGTACCTTCTGACCCTCGTCAGTGTAATGTATAGGACACATCATTACGAATTTAATGAGCTCAAACTCAAGATTTAACTATGGTATAACTAAATGGGGATTTGCGTAGCGTGACTCCAAAATCTTTGATTTACCTGTAAAATACCCTGCATTACCTGTGTATTAAATTTAATGTAACTCAAAGATGAAAAAACTACTCCATGAGTTGTCAGTCTGAAGTTTGCATACAAACCTTACCTTCATTTCACGCCAAAGAAACTTTATATTCAACTAGCTTTCGCTCGCGGCTTCGCCCGCGTGAATTTCCCACGGGAACCGTGCCTTTTCCCGGGATGAAATGTACCCTATGTCCTTCTCCGTACTTCTAACTATGTGTATGCGAAATTTCAGAAAGATTGGTTCAGTAGATAAAGAGGTAACAAACAAACAAACAAATAAACCAACAAACAAACAAACTCACTTTCACTTTTATAATATAGTTAGGAAATTGGGATTACTAGTAGGTCCATAGGTTAGACTTTATAGCCCAACTTGAAACATGAAAGAGTACTTACCACGATGATACTTGTGCCGTTGGCACTAATATTATACGGCATAGTAACGTGCCCCGCCCCGCACGTAATGTGCCCCACAGCACAACCTGACCCGGGGCTTAACCGGGTCAGTTAACTGGGGCTCCACCGTATCACCGTATCCTGACTATTGGTATAAGTTGGTACAGAGCGACTAGATAGTCACTGAGAATGATAACAGCCTGTGCACTCGGGCAACTGTCCGCACACCGAGACGGATCTGAATATAATGAGTCACAGCTCAATGCGGGTAGCGGGGAACATGACGCTCCGCTGTACGCCACATCTCTCCTTTCTTTTGATGATTTTAATACAGATAAAGGTTTTCAATAATTTTCGTTACCACTAGTATGAAATAAATCCAAAGTAACCCTTTACATCAAATTTCAAATTATATACCATCGCAATTCTTAAAGCTGCAAATTACCAGCGTTTCGGAACGACCACTGCTGAGAAGAAACGTCGAAAGAAACTCATTACAGTATTGGTCGCTATTATGTCATTCTGACATGACATGATTTCTAATTTTTATTTTGGTATGTTTTTTCTATATTACTATTATATATTATATTACTTTATAATCATGTGCATGGTCAAAAGAACGCGAAAAATCTCATAGGAATCATATAAATATCTGCATCAATAAATTTCGATTCTCATCACGCAAATTGGGATCATTAAAATATTCTGCGCTATTTCCTTTACCGAAAGTCACTTAGTTTCACAGATTTTAATCTCATCATAATCAACATGTCCACTTTCTCAACATCGGCCACTTATCCTTTTTTCTTTTTCTTTTTTTTTTAACTTTTCGTTTAATCATACTAAAAATTCATTCCTTCATAGCAACATCATTGTTAGAGGTAGATACTTGCCGAATTTGAAAAATTTTAACAACCACATGTCGGTATATTGCATTTATTTACTTGTATTTTGATCATATTTTTATTATTTTTTAATTTGATCAACCCAGTTCAATGTTTGTAGAAATTGTATTTTATAATAATTACTTACTACAGTTGAAAGATGAACAACGACAACTGTTACAGTGTGTCAAAACTTTGAAGAAATACCAGAAATAGTGTTAATTATTTTGGTCATGAAGTAGACACGATACCATTGCTTGGCGTAAATTCTGGATCTAAACTTAGCCGGAACAGTATATAGACCTTCTCTATAAAACACACACAAATAAGGATTTGCTGTTAATAAAGCATGAGTTGCTTATTAGTTAAATCTGTTAAAGCAGCAACTAATTTAAAATCTAAATAACAAGGATAATGTTTTTTTTTTTTAACTTAATGTTATGTAGGTATTGATCAAAGGATCAGTATTGCCATTCAACTTGGCAAATCTGCCAGTCTTCTGGGCACCTTACCGCAAGGCAACATCTTGTCAGGACGACATTAAATTTATCCATATCTACTTTAGTTTTATGTTAATGTTTCCAGTCCAGTGTCAATTTCAATTAATACTATATTAAAATAATCATTTTATTAAATTGTATGCAATGTTCCTACATTAGTTTAATAAAATACATATTTGTTTATGTATTAGCTTAGGAGTGACTATTCTGTATTTTTAAACTTAATTTGGCAATAAGTTTTTTGTAACCTGTCAGTAGCAGGTTCAGAATATATATATTTTTTAATGATCTGCATTATACATTTTTCCAATATACATTATATATTTAATTACAACCCAACAATATGGATTTGCTAAGACTGGACGTCTCCAATACTTTTATAGCTGCTGGACCACAATCATTACTTTGACCATCTATGTGGAATAGCTGTTAAATTAATAACAGTCGTTACTTTATCCGTTACAGTCACCCATATACGGAATAGCTGTTAACAGTGGAACTCTTTTGTGTAGGATAGCACACCACTAGACCCAGGCCCATTTAAACAAAACATTTGACCTGACCGAGAAATTAACCCGGGACCACACAAGGAGGTTGTCGTTATTGTCCTTACACATTGATTACTTATCCACCTTTGTGGATTATTGCTGTTAACAGTCGCTTGTGTGTAGGATGGCACACTACTAGACCCAGGCCGATTCACAAAGATTATTTGACCTGACCGAGAATTTATCCCGGGACCACATACAGAGATTATCATTGTCCTTACACATATTTTATTTCAAACGAAACACATATTGGTTATTCTCAATTAGATATAAACTTAAATACCTAATTGGAATAACATTTATTCGTAGCACAAAGGGCACATCAATTTTTATTCTTTATTCGTTTTATATTGGGTAGTTAAGTTTTAGCAATTTAATGCTGACTATGAGCATTTTAACTGCAGATTCCGTGTAATTTAATGCTAGCTTAACAATTCATAATATTTTTATTTGTAGCACAAAGTGCACATCAATATTCATTATTTGTTCGTTTTCTTTTGGGTAACTTTAGCAATTTAATGCTGGTTAAACGATCCATAATATCGATTCATCTGAATTCATACTTTGGTTCACAAAGGTAACTTTAGCAATTTAATGATGACTTCAGGCAATAAAATTGCCGAGGTCGATTTAATGCTGACTTATCAATCCATAATTATGGACTCATAAACAAAAGTACTAAAATACTGTTGGATATTAAGTAGGAGTATAAAATAGTAAAAATAACATTTAGGTGACACCATGTATTTAGATATTTTAACTGCTTTTCTCTATTTTCAAATAAATATTGTGTTGTCATTACAATTAACTGATTCATTGCTAACTCGTCAATGATCAATGGAAAATAATATTTCCTTACACATCATTACAATTGGAAATTTTAATAAACTAAACTACGAATAGTTTTTAGAACAGCATTTATGTATGGTATAAAGTGCATTAAAGAACAATTAATGTACTTTGTTCATGCACGTAAACTTGCTTCTTGGGGTACCATTGTGATTAGTGAAGTAAATTAATGTAAACATATAAAGGCAACCGAGTGTACCTTCGTTAAAGTAGTTATTATAGCATCAATTAATATCAAAATCGTTGGGCATAGCCCAGTTACTGTATTTGTCAGGACCGAACAATCATACTTAAATCCTTTGTAATAAACTTTCAATGATACATTACGCTTACCATTTTGTTTTACAGGGTAGACTGTAAAATAATAATTGAGTAAAGTAAATAAATGCCTCCATTTTATATTGTAGGTTTCCTGGTGGCTTAAACTTGTACATGTTATCGACATGTCTGTCATATTATGTTGAAATACGCTAAGTATTTACTGCTGTATATATATATTTTTTTTCCATTTATTTAGGTACCTATTTTATTTGTTTTACTTGTTTATTTCACATTAAATATACAATACATTTTAGTGTACAATCTACACTTCTTACACTTCCATACCCATAATACAAAATGGAAGTTTTGCATTTTCCTTAAAGATATTTTTAACAAAAATCTTAATCACTGGATTGATTTCAAAATTTATTCCTGCGTCAGCACCTATATTATTTCTATGTAACATAATTTACCTCTAAATGGCCCCCTTGCAAAGCTGGGACGGGCCGCCAGTGTTACATAAACAAGTTTTTGTTTTCTGAATATTGTAATCACAGAGAACAACATCTTAATCGACGCATCTATCAATGTTCCGATCAACCAGAAGCTGTAACGAACTCCACTGGTTAAAATATAATGTATTTTTAGAACCAGACTAATTATTTAAAACTGACCTTCAATTTTATTTTATTTTTTCATTTTGGCGTGTATTTTCTTGCAACTCGGATGGTAGTTTCTTTATGATACTAGTCAACTTTTAACTATTTAGTTAAAATAATTCTTATATTTAGAGACATATCAAGAATATAGTTCCTATAGATCTTTCTAAAATTTACTTGCACCCTTGTAATTGTTTTAATACCTATTACTATATTTTTTTTTTTACTCTTAGTTCAAATTTTGTGTTTTTTTTTCATCACAATAATAATCAATCATATGGAAAAAGTACACTATCGATTAAATATCAGTTAATTATAATAATCTCTCGGGTTGGGAACCAGGGAAACATGTTTTTTCTAGTTCAGGTACCAGCCGACCACAATCCCTGTTCTGGTTGCACTTAGGTACCTTTATTATATACAATATCGACACAATGGACAGTTAAGTTAACCTCATATTAAACATGGTTTAGCTTATAGTACGTTGTTCAGAAACGCAATTATTATGGTAATAGATCAACAGATTGACAAAAGTATCTCAGAAATTAATTAGTTATATGACACAAATTGAACTGATTTGATTGTGATGAGAAAATAATTATAATATTCCATTTTTATACCTATTTATTTCACTGTTTTATCTATGTTGATAATACCAAAGGTATAAAAACTTTAGAAAACAAAAATTCGTGTATCTTTCACAGTGACACTACACAAGCTTTAAATTTTTGTTTCTTATGTTAAATCGTTAAATTAAAAGTAGGTAATTGCTATATGTATATACTTCGCTTTAGCAAAATAATCAATTATAAATATTCTGTCTTGTGACCTGCCGGTAGTGCCAGTCCAGCCGACCTCATGATTTGTATCACTGTAGTTACGTTTTAAACTGAGGTTTTAACCTAAGAATACTAAGTATGCATTCATATTACTGGTTTATGTAACATTGTATAATGATAAATTGTAAATATTGTACAGTGAATAAATGAATGAGCAAATATTTCAAATTATGTACAGAAAGTGCATTGTTAACAGAATAATACTCATTGTATTAAGCGAAAAGCTATTCATAAACAGTTAGGTGCCGCTCATCACAATCAGAGCCATTAAATGTTACGTGAAATCTGTTTTTCATATATGTATATCATCACGGCCACTATGGCCAAACTATAGATGCAGGAAAATATTGAAATTAATATTTAAATAAAAAGTATTGTTGTTATGTTGGTGCCAAGATCCCTTGAGCCATTCATGGTACCAAAGCCAATAAGGTCATTTTGTACCCTTTTCACTAAATTATTGATTATCGAGATGGCTGATTATTCTTTACGATATATTTTCTTAAGATTCTACCCTCGAATAAGAATCTAACGCGGGCGGAAGCCCAGTGATATATACAATTAAATTGAATATTCCACCCACTTTCTTTGTTTTTTTTTTTTTTACTAAAGATTTATTAATGTACTCACGTTTATCTCGTCGCCAAATGTGCCGTTGGCACTAATATTATACGGCATAGTAACGTGCCCCGCCCCGCACGTTATGTGCCCCACAGCACAACCTGACCCGGCTTAACCGGGTCAGTTAACTGGGGCTCCACCGTATCACCGTATCCTGACTATTGGTATAAGTTGGTACAGAGCGACTAGATAGTCACTGAGAATGATAACAGCCTGTGCACTCGGGCAACTGTCTGCACACCGAGGCGGATCTGAATATAATGAGTCACAGCTCAATGCGGGTAGCGGGGAACATGACGCTCCGCTGTACGCCACAATACTTTAAAGAAGAACATACTAACTTAGTTTGCAAAGCTGACCAATTTTTTATAAGTTACCTAGCTTAGATAACATTATTGACTAGAATAGCGATTCTGATACGTTTTGTTCCAAAATTCCTGCGACGGCAAAGCCCAGAGATGCAGTTAGTAATAAAAAACAAACTGAGAGATATTCCTTTGTTGAAGTGATTTCAAAAGGTCGACAACTAAATAAAAAGTTTCGTTAGCAATTGTCCAAAAAGCCTTTTCCACAGCGTGGTTACCTTGCAAAGCGAAGTTAACGATACCAAATAACTGGGTCCGCCCTAACAAAAGTTTTGGGATCACAGCGCGATTGCAACTGACACTTTTTATTGAAAACAAACCTACCAATTGCTGACGTGATGAAAAACTTAGTAACCAACAAAGTTACTAAAAAAGTGTGAGTGAATCGCACGGAAAACGGGAGGTAGTCCACTTAGAGCACTATCCGAATAGCACAAAAGCGAACAGCACAAGGCCTTGTCCACGAACAGCACAATTTAATATTTTGGCATGTGCTGTTCGTGGATTCTGATTTTTATTTTATTTTCGTCCACGAACAGCACATATATCTATTTTATACTTATATATATTGATTTGTAAATACTGTTGGAACCTAGTGATGTCTGCTAATGTGTTCCTTAACGATATTAAATAAAAAATGTCGATAACATCACTCGATCGTTTATTAATTACACATACCTACTTTCGTTGGTACATACGAAATATGTCTAGGCGACATTTAGTAACAAAAATAATATCGCCTGTATAAGGAACACATTCAGGCGACAGCACTAGGTTCCAAGAGTATTTACAAATCAATATACATAATATAAGTATAATAGTTGTATGTGCTGTTCGTGGACCAAAATAAAATAAAAATTAGAATCCACGAACAGCACATGCCAAAATATTAAATTGTGCTGTTCGTGGACAAGGTCTTGTGCTGTTCGCGTTTGTGCTGTTCGGATTAGTGCTCTAAGTGGACTACCTCAAAACGGGCAATGCCTCAATCGCTTTTTGATATAATTCCTCCTTTGTTATTTCGTTGATTTATTATTGATAAATTAATTAAATAAAAAAATGTTAAACTACATGAATTTGTGCTATGCTAACTATAATTTTTATAATTATATTTTTGTATTTTTTGACATCTCATGAAATCCAAATTAATTTCAAAAATTTTAAAGTTTTGTATCTTCTTATTTTCAAGTATAAGTATAGACCATCGTCTATATCTACTCGAAAAAATGGTCTATATGATCTGCAAAAATCACTCACACAAAGAAAGAGTAATAAAAACAGGTTTGTACACATTTAAATTGTCGAAATTGTACAAAAAAATTCTCAGACAAAATAATATTACCATAATGTCAAAATAAATCTGTTTTTCCTCAATTTCCTATTGGTGGTTACCACGTTTTTAATAAAACGTCTGTTTTTGTTTCTGTTTTAGTTGTGTACAAAGCTGTGTCCTTTAATTAATATTCTAACCTTGTATCCATGTAAATAAGGATGAAATTCCAACGAAAACTATAATTTTCGAAATATGTTTCTGGTTCGAATTTGCAATTATAAGTTTTTGAATAGGTAAATATATTCAGATATTCTACTGCGGATATAACATATAAAATTTTACCTGTTGTTTTAAAATAACAATGTCGAATATTATTATAGGGTATGAAATATCTAAGAAATACATATAATTTGTAGATACTTACTTACTTACCTACTTACTTACCATAGACTTTGCTAGGTGTCACGTTGAATACGGCTGCTTTTAAGTACGTACGTAGGTACTTTATAAAAAAATAATAATAAAAAAAACACTTTTTTCTCTGTAAATTAATTATTCAATAATCACAACAAATTTTACTCCATTAGTTTATGAGATAAGCCAATACAGACAGACAGGAACGGACATCGTTTCCATTCAAACATTCTTCTTCTCATATATCACTGGTTACTGTAAGTACTAGTTGTTGCCCGCAGCTTCGCCCGCGTGAGTTTCGCTTAGATGAAAAATCTTTTTGTGTTCCAAACTGTAGTAACCTAAACTCCAGTACCTACTCAAAATTTCAGCTATTTAACCAAAAAGCTGAAACCAAATAAATGAAATTTTGAGTAGGTAGATAGTATAGGTGAGTAGTAGGTAATCCCGTGTCCCGCCCTCGGGAATATATTAGGTACTCGTAGTACAGTCGCAGTGTTAAAATGAATCAAAAGTGATATTTCATTCAATAAACGATCTTCGTCTGCTCTTTATCTACAATTTCCCGCGTAACACCACTCCTACGGTAGGAGACAATTTATTTACAGACAAAATATTTTTACTGTTTTATTATATCTTTGACATTATCCTTAGAATCTCCTAATTTTGAACCCTAGATCTAAATCAGCCTCAAATGCTGCTAAAAAGTCACCAACCCAGCGAAGTATGAAAGTTCGTGAACCGTAGCCATCTATATTATTTATACCAGATTCCTTTTCAAAAGGTTGCGAAAATAAAGCCAAATTCTAGGGAAAACCCCGAATATATTCGGTTTCACGCACTAGAAATGGAGACTTGTGCGTGATTTCTCAAATTGAGGTCGATTTTCTGAAGCAGAAATGTAAATATTTTATGAAACAGCAGTGATCACTTGTGCTTTAGTTGTTTTGGTTTCAGCCCTCGTTCTGTTTCTATGGGATTTCGAAAATGTGGCTATTCGTGTTATGTATATGATTATATATATATATATATATAATTTTTTTTTTTTTTTTTTTAATAACTTGAATTTATGAAACTTCACTTTTGCTTATGTTTACGTAAGTTATCACGGCTATAAAATGATACCTATCTAATATACTTATTTATAAACAAAAATATTAGATAACAATAATCCGTAAAAATGCAGGCAAAAGTTAGCACTTATATCCTATTAATATTATTAGTATATTTATTTGTTTACTTATTGTGAAATGATGCCAAAACGGCTGTACGGCTTTCCATCAAATTTGACACACGGATAAAAAAATCCATAGATAAAAAAATAACATAAAACCGAAATTCCCATGGGAGCCGAGCTACGAGGCACAGCTAGTCACCTTACCTCACACACACACAAGAAAAAAAGAGAGGAAAATAATCTTCAAACCGTCTTAAAAATCATCCAAAACATGTACCACCGGCAATAACTCCCAGAAAGTGACAATAACCATTCCGCACGACGAATGGGTCCAATAGCCACGGGGAACGGGTCCAATAGCCACGGAGTCACGATCGGCCACGATAAAACCTTCACTTCCGTTGTAGTCCGAATCGTTTAATTTCCAAAATGTCCGATCCGACCGTTAAGCTATTCGTTTGTTACAGGATTGGTTGAGAATTTGTATTATTGTGAAATGACTGTCAAATAATATCTTTGCTGGCCAGACACGCCGATACTATGGATGGTTGGCTTCGGACCCTAAAATGCGAATTTATTAATACATGCTTATTACTTTAGTTGGTACGGTAACAAATTTAAGTTAGCCGATGTTTAAATCTTAGTAGTCTAGCCAGAATTTTAGCCGACCCACGTGGAAAATATTTTTTTATAAATATAAAATAGTTTTTATCCATCACATACTTCGATATTGGATACTTTAGAACTAACATACATCGACATTTTATAATACGACATTCAGTAGCGGAGTCATTAAACATATGCGTACAGATTAGTTCCCTATTACTAGTCTAAGCGGTCACGGGAATTTTCGTAACGATCAGGGAAACGGATAGACTTGCTTTTATGGGTTGTAGAGTAGTCCCCTAATGTGAATGATGTCGGTCTGCCGGCTCTCAGTGGTAGCTTCTTCGAGCTATAGGGTCTGGAAGGTGCTTCATTGTTGCGAAAAAAAAACGATCTGAGAAATGGTTAGTTTTAGTACATATTCAAAGTATGGCATCTCCGCATGTGAAACAAGTTGGTCTGCCGGCTGTCAGTGGTTGCATTTCAGAGCTATGAGGCGCGCAAGTCACTGCATAGTTACAAAAAAACGATAAGAGAAATGGTTAGTTTTAGTACCAATTGGAAGAATGGTGTATCCACAGATGAAACGAGTTGGTCTGCCGGCTGTCAGTGGTTGTATTTTAGAGCTATCATCGTTCACGTACGTCGCTTATTTAAGGAAAAAGTCTAAAAAAACATTAAAAAGCGGGAAAATAGGCGAATTTTTCTAGTTTATGCCAGCCGCTGTCGTATCTGCGTATGTTTGACCCAACCTCAAACTTGCGCCGCGCACCACCGCACTGTGGGGAAAAAAATCGCCTCTAGAGAAAAAAAGGTTTTCTTCAGAAAATCTACGTCGATTTTGGTAAAAACTGATCATGTATTTCATTTTTGATCTTAATAAGAATACTTTTTATTAATACTATTTTTGCTAACATTGCATTCTTTTAATAGGTACTAAAACTGACCATTTCTCTTACCGTTACCGTTTTATTTTCGTAACTAAGCAGTGACTTTCGCGCCTCATGGCTCTGAAATGCAACCACTGACAGCCGGCAGACCAACTTTTTTAACATGCGGAGATGCCATACTATGAATATGTACTAAAACTAACCATTCCTCAGATCGTTTTCTATTTTTTGCAACAATAAAGCTCATTCTAGCCTTAATAGCTCAAAGTGGCAACCACTGATAGCCGGCAAACCTACTTGTTTCACATGAGGAGATGCCATATTTTGAATATGTACTAAAACTAAACATTTCTCTGATATTTTTTTTTTCAACAATGAAGCCCCTTCCAGGCCCTAGGTATAGCTCGAAGTGGCAACCACTGAAGGCCGGCAGACCTATTTGTTTCACCTGTGGAGACACCAATCTTTCAATAAGAACTAACACTGACCATTTCTTTAACCGTTTTATTTCGTAACTAAGCAGTGACTTTCGCGCCTCATAGCTCTGAAATGCAACCACTGACAGCCGGCAGACCAACTTGTTTCACATGCGGAGATGCCATACTTTGAATATGTACTAAAACTAACCATTCCCCAGATCGTTTTCTATTTTTTGCAACAATGAAGCTCCTTCTAGCCTTAATAGCTCAAAGTGGCAACCACTGATAGCCGGCAGACCAACTTGTTTCACATGAGGAGATGCCATATTTTGAATATGTACTAAAACTAAACATTTCTCTGATATTTTTTTTTCAACAATGAAGCCCCTTCCAGGCCCTAGGTATAGCTCGAAGTGGCAACCACTGAAGGCCGGCAGACCTATTTGTTTCACCTGTGGAGACACCATTCTTTCAATAAGAACTAAAACTGACCATTTCTTTTACCGTTTTATTTCGTAACTAAGCAGTGACTTTCGCGCCTCATAGCTCTGAAATGCAACCACTGACAGCCGGCAGACCAACTTGTTTCACATGCGGAGATGCCATACTTTGAATATGTACTAAAACTAACCATTCCCCAGATCATTTTCTATTTTTTGCAACAATGAAGCTCCTTCTAGCCTTAATAGCTCAAAGTGGCAACCACTGATAGCCGGCAGACCAACTTGTTTCACATGAGGAGATGCCATATTTTGAATATGTACTAAAACTAAACATTTCTCTGATATTTTTTTTTTCAACAATGAAGCCCCTTCCAGGCCCTAGGTATAGCTCGAAGTGGCAACCACTGAAGGCCGGCAGACCTATTTGTTTCACCTGTGGAGACACCATTCTTTCAATAAGAACTAAAACTGACCATTTCTTTTACCGTTTTATTTCGTAACTAAGCAGTGACTTTCGCGCCTCATAGCTCTGAAATGCAACCACTGACAGCCGGCAGACCAACTTGTTTCACATGCGGAGATGCCATACTTTGAATATGTACTAAAACTAACCATTCCCCAGATCGTTTTCTATTTTTTGCAAACGATCCGAGGAATGGTTAGTTTTAGTATATATTCAAAGTATGGCATCTCCGCATGTGAAACAAGTTGGTCCGCCGGCTGTCAGTGGTTGCCACTTTGAGCTATACCTAGGGCCTGGAAGGAGCTTCATTGTTGCAAAAAATAGAAAACGATCTGAGGAATGGTTAGTTTTAGTACATATTCAAAGTATGTTATCTCCGCATGTGAAACAAGTTGGTCTGCCGGCTGTCAGTGGTTGTCACTTTGAGCTATAGGGGCTGAAAGGGGCTTCATTGTAGCGAAAAAACGATCAGAGAAATGGTTAGTTTTAGTATATATTCAAAGTTTGTTATCTCCGCATGTGAAATTAGTTGGTCTGCCGGCTGTCAGTGGTTGCATTTCAGAGCTATGAGGCGCGAAAGTCACTGCATAGTTACGAAAAAAAACGGTAAAAGAAATGGTCAGTTTTAGTACTTATTGAAAGAATGGTGTCTCCACAGGTGAAACAAGTTGGTCTGCCGGCCTTCAGTGGTTGCCACTTCGAGCTATACCTAGGGCCTTCATTGTTGCGAAAAAATGCTTAGAGAAATGGTTAGTTTTAGTACATATTCAAAGTATGGCATCTCCGTATGTGAAACAAGTAGGTCTGCCGGCTGTCAGTGGTTGCCACTTTGAACTATAAAGGCTAGAAGGAGCTTCATTGTTGCAAAAAATAGAAAACGATCCGAGGAATGGTTAGTTTTAGTATATATTCAAAGTATGGCATCTCCGCATGTGAAACAAGTTGGTCTGCCGGCTGTCAGTGGTTGCCACCTTGAGCTATAAAGGCTAGAAGGAGCTTCATTGTTGCAAAAAATAGAAAACGATCCCAAGGATGGTTAGTTTTAGTATATGTACGCAGAGAATCCGGACAAACGAAGTGGCGGGAAGAATTCTGTACCGGAACTTTACCGGGAAAAAACCCACCGGTAAAAATAAGTACCGGGAAAAAATCTCCACGCGGCACCACGCTTGTCCGACTAGAATCTAACTTAAGCTATACGCAGACTGCTACCACCGTAGCTTATATAGGGAGCTACGGGGCCCTATATACTAACCTAACTTAATAACTACAATTCAAACCACTTACCAAACTGAATCTTCTTAATCTTCGGATCCAACTTCGAGTGTCTTCGGAAGAGGGGGGGGTTGGTCCCTAATCACCCAAACTACCCCCTTGAGATCTCAATTCCCAGAATAAATACCTTGCTTTCTTCACGAGGGTTCACTCGGCAACAGGATTCGGCGTCCCCAGGCAGCCACGTTTCGCATCTCACAAGAAAAAGTCACAATAACAGGTTTTTTCACAAACACAAACGTTCAATAGTTATTTAACAAAAGGGAAATATAACCACAAGCGCAAATCAGTTATTACAAACAAAATTAACGCCACGCCGCGCGGCTTCAAAATGCAACAACACAAGATGGTGGCTATAGCACCGCAATATATCATGCGACACGGCCTCGTGCGCGCGCGTTCAAAGGACGACTGAATGTCGACGGCCGGAAGCCGTCTGCGCAATGTTGCCAGGAGGCAAACGCAATGGCTATACGTAAAGCCAGCTATACACGGCGCTGCTACCATGCGACAGTGCACAGAGTTTATAAGCATCAACAATTTTTATTACAAACATCATATATTCAAAGTATGGCATCTCCGTATGTGAAACAAGTTGGTCTGCCGGCTGTCAGCGGTTGCCACTTTGAGCTATAAAGGCTAGAAGGAGCTTCATTGTTGCAAAAAATAGAAAACGATCTGAGGAATGGTAAGTTTTAGTACATATTCAAAGTATGGTATCTCCGTATGTGAAACAAGTTGGTCTGCCGGCTGTCGGTGGTTGCATTTCAGAGCTATGAGGCGCGAAAGTCACTGCATAGTTACGAAATAAAACGGTTAAAGAAATGGTCAGTTTTAGTTCTTATTGAAAGAATGGTGTCTCCACAGGTGAAACAAGTAGGTCTGCCGGCCTTCAGTGGTTGCCATGCCACTTCGAGCTATACCTAGGGCCTGGAAGGGGCTTCATTGTTGAAAAAAAAAATTCAGAGAAATGGTTAGTTTTAGTACATATTCAAAATATGGCATCTCCTCATGTGAAACAAGTTGGTCTGCCGGCTATCAGTGGTTGCCACTTTGAGCTATTAAGGCTTTATGAGCTTTATTGTTGCAAAAAATAGAAAACGATCTGAGGAATGGTTAGTTTTAGTACATATTCATAGTATGGCATCTCCGCATGTGAAACAAGTTGGTCTGCCGGCTGTCAGTGGTTGCATTTCAGAGCTATGAGGCGCGAAAGTCACTGCTTAGTTACGAAAAAAAAACGGTAAGAGAAATGGTCAGTTTTAGTACCTATTAAAAGAATGCAATGTTAGCAAAAATAGTATTAATAAAAAGTCTTCTTATTAAGATCAAAAATGAAATACATAATCAGTTTTTACCAAAAATCGACGTAGATTTTCTGAAGAAAACCTTTTTTTCTCTAGAGGCGATTTTTCCCCACAGTGCGGTGGTGCGCGGCGCAAGTTTGAGGTTGGGTCAAACATACGCAGATACGACAGCGGCTGGCATGAACTAGAAAAATTCGCCTATTTTCCCGCTTTTTAATGTTTTTTTAGACTTTTTCCTTAAATAAGCGACTTACATGAACGATGATAGCTCTGAAATACAACCACTGACAGCCGGCAGACCAACTCGTTTCATCTGTGGATACACCATTCTTCCAATTGGTACTAAAACTAACCATTTCTCTTATCGTTTTTTTTTTTGTAACTATGCAGTGACTTGCGCGCCTCATAGCTCTGAAATGCAACCACTGACAGCCGGCAGACCAACTTGTTTCACATGCGGAGATGCCATACTTTGAATATGTACTAAAACTAACCATTTCTCAGATCGTTTTTTTCGCAACAATGAAGCACCTTCCAGGCCCTATAGCTCGAAGAAGCTACCACTGAGAGCCGGCAGACCGACATCATTCACATTAGGGGACTACTCTACAACCCATAAAAGCAAGTCTATCCGTTTCCCTGATCGTTACGAAAATTCCCGTGACCTCTCGGTCTATACGTAAATCCTAAGCTATTTCACTTGAAATCTTATTATAAGAATTAATATACCATCCACACCCACAGCTTAAAGTTACCTTAAAACAATTATCGTCCAGGCAGTCCGTAATAATCCGTATTTAACCATTTTGTGCTGCGACGTCTATTTTAACTATTCGTCGTCAAGGGACGGGTTTCGGCGCTCAATTGAAATAGACGGACATAATCTGTGTGTGGAGATTAGGGAATGGGGTGAATGGAGGCGATTGCGCGGCCGGACCTTTTTGCGACATTTGAACTGAAAATGAATTCAAAACCTGGAATTCTTAACTTTTTGTTTTTTTTTTTACAATTTACGTAATTAAGTACAAAATAACATTAGACTAAACTTAAAATATTTACTTAGTTATTGTAATTTTAAATTACTATTATTATTATTTTAGTTAACTTTTTTTTTGTTACTATTTATCAGTTGTCCGTCTAGATTTTCAACAACAAATAGCCGCATTGTGCACAATAACTATTTAATTATTTTGATAAATTATTTTGATTATGTTTTAGAAAGGCAAGGTTTTGAGTATCATCTAAAATGATTTAAATGACGGCTATTGATCATGGTGACCTTATATTTGTATCTCTTATAGACGGCAGCCCTTAAAAAAAACTACCTAAAATGGTATTTGGTAAGCATTAAACAAAAAGCTTATCTCAAATTACATTTTCAATTCCATACAAAATGACTGTATTCATTCCAGTAGAAAATAACAAAGTTTAGTGTAATTCGTTTGTGTTCATCTTAACGTTGATAAAACCTAGGGATCATTTATCATGTAAAGTACTGAAAATAAAAAAGAAAAATAATACTTATGTGTGGGTAGAAGGCTGTCACTCACACGGAAGACATTTTGTAGAGATATTTATAATTGTAACTTATCAGGACTTGGCTTTACTTTTTGTATGTTTTTACCAATTCATTGTGGTTACTTGATCACAAACATAACATGTTTTATTATATTATTATTTTTTTCATATATTTTATTTTATTTTTGACTGTACACAATCTAGTGTATGTATAAAGTTAATATATAGCCCCTCTGACATGTTAGGCGACCAAGACTGTTTCATGAGTTTCTTTCGGCATTTCTTCTCAGCAGTGGTCGTTCCGAAATGCTAGTAGTTTGTAGCTTTGAGACATAATATATTATGATTAAATAATTAGTTATCGACGTGAAAAAGAGCCTTCTTTGAAGGCCAAGTTTCAATAAAAAAATTTGACTTTGACTTTGACTTTTACCTCTATATGTAACCTCCCAACCAATCTGTTGTGAGTGATTCTGTTAAAGTAGCGGAAATGTGTTACAGGAAGTTGGGGATGCGGCGGCAATTTGTTTAGAAAAATGATCGCGAGCGGTTATTGTGTCAGATGATACACATCTTTGTTTGTTGTTTTCTTGAAATTTTTAAATAAATTATTATTTCATCTGTTGTAATCATAGAGCTAGGTACGGTTGTGTTATAAATAAATATATTATATTAAAATATTATCAGCAGATTCCTTTAACAGCACAAGACAAAGAACTGTTTTTTCAAATCAAAATAAAAGTGACATACAAAACATAGAAAAAGAAATTGTCCATGATTATGTATGAAGGTTTAAGATCATATTAAACCTCCTACATGTTGTAATCCATTTTATGAAATGACGTCCATTGCTGGATGTAGTAGCATATATATTATAAGCTAGACCTCTTCCATAAACTCCCACAGAAACTTATTGTTGCCTAAGTAAATAAATAATAACTTTATTAAATTACCGACTGTACGGTGTGAGAGGGTGTCCATATAATCTTCTGTATTCATAGCTCATTTAACAAAGACCCCAACATGAAAGAAATTTCGATTTTCTGATTTCTTACGCGACTGAGCACAAAACAAGCTGAATTTGTCATTTTTCTGTTGGACAAACCCTTGTTATCATTTACATATCACAGGGTCGACTAAACTAATATTAAAAGGACGTAAATTTATGTCGTGGACCTTTCTGGGAGAAAAATTATGGGAATAGAAAATAGTTTGGTAGATATACGATCATTACAATTTATATAAAATTCTTCCGTTAAGTACTGACTGATTGACAGACAATGTACAGCCGTAACTACTGGGCGCAGGAAGCTGAAATTTAGCATGTAGGTTCCTGAGGGAGTGTAAGGGAGTACTAAGAAAGGATTTCCCGAAATTCCCACGGGAACAAATTTCCAGGTTTATGCTAGTAAACTATAAAGGATATCGATAAAGTAATGCGTTGAATTGGCCAATTCACGCTGTGTTACAGTCATTTCAATCTATAACAATTGGAACACTTCAATAAATATAAAATATATTTATCTATTTTAAAATTCACAGACTAAAAACTTTGCAGATGAATCATTTTAGAGTGATAAGTTGGTTTGAGAAATCAAGGGTAAAGAAAGGTGTTGAGGCCATCAGCCTCCAATTTTTTTATACTTTCCTTTTTTTCTCAACAATTCGGTGACAAGGCAACTTGATATCGCTGTCCCTTTTAGCGGGCAAATGAGGGAGCGAGATGGAATCTACTTGCCTTCCCGAAAGCATCGCCGATTATCACACTTTAGTCTCGCTCTGTATATCATTGAGATAGGGCGTGTTTCCGCGTCCAGTGCCGTGCGCGCGCGCCATTCGAGATTCACCGCAGAACCTTCCAGGATATTCCGAAGGAACCACTTGTGTTCAGAAGAAATCTGGTGATCACCAGGAGAAGCCTTCAGCAAGCGAGCAAGGTAAGCGATTATCGAGCCCTGTCGAATTGCCGAATTTGTTGAACTTTTCCCTTTCATATATACACGTATAGGCCGTTTAACCGAGGTCTCCTCCGAGCCTAGGTATATCTTCAGGTCCTACATCCCGCATAAAAAGGGAGTCAATCTATTTACACGATTGCCACTCCTTAATTTGGTCCTTTACGAGCGGATTTGTCCAGCTTTTAATATTATGTACTTTCGCTTCGGCGCTAGTGCTACGAACCGCCATCTTGTTAATTGCATTTTTTGCTAATTCACCTTCCATATACTTTCTTTATAGTAATTTCCAATAATGGCTTCTAACAAACTCGAAGCCAAATTAAAACAACTCATAGCCAAAAAAGAAGCTATTTATGAACGAATTAATCGTTTATACGATATAAGCAAAGGCATTTCCAATTACGATTATCGTTCAAATGAGCCATTTCTAGCCCAATCTGAGACTATCAGCGAACTTTATGACAAATTTGAAGTAATCATAGAACATATTAATTAATGAGTTGAACTTTGAACTGAAAGAAACCCCACCTGATTACGCGGCTTTAAACTCGTTCGAAGAATTATATTCAGCGATTAAATACAAACGTAATCTAATTTTAGCCAGAGATAAGACTAACGTTGGCGTGTCACTTAAGAAAGGCCCTATAAAATTACCACCTATCCAGATACCTTCCTTTGATGGTAAAATTGAAAATTGGCCGATATTTTACGAAATATTTCGTAGTAATATTCACGAAAACGCTGATCTGACTGACTCGCAGCGTGTCCAATATCTCATGGGCAAACTTACCCACAGTGCTTTAAAATTAACTGCAGGTATTGTTCCCACGGGAGAAACTTATAATACAATTTGGGATTCTCTCGTTAAGAAGTACCAAGATAATCGCACTTTAGGTATTCATTATTTAAACAACATTTTGGACATTAAAAATTGTGTCAATAATACCGCTAGCTTAAACACTTTTATTGAAAAATATTCGGCGTCTATTGCAGCGCTCAAGCAGCTAAAGATACCTAAATTATTGGATTTTATTTTATTACATTGTGGTTTACGAAAGGTTGACTCTCAAACAGCCCAGCTATTCGAAACGCATATTAGTGGAAAGGAATTGCCATCTTATACAGAATTTATATCTTTTATACAAGATCATGTGGTCTGTGGTGTGGCCCTAGAATAGCACCAACCCATCTCTTCCCGTGGGTGTCGTAAGAGGCGACTAAGGGATTTAAAACACCGGAGGATGGGCAGCAGCATCTTTCCGCGTACTATGACATCACACTGCGATCGCCAACCCGCCTGCCAAGCGTGGCGATTACGGCAAAACCCCCCATGGATAAAATCCTTGGGGGAGGCCTTTGTCCAGCAGTGGACGTCTTTAGGCTGAGAGAAGAATACAAGATCATATAAAGGCACGCGAAAGATCACATACTAATAATTGTTCGCGGTTTGAAACGCGAGTGACAAATTCCACTAATACTTCAAAAACTTTCATATCAAATAGCGCGCCACGGTGTGAAATAGAAACGCCCTGCCCAATATGCGCAGGCGAAAAACATCCATTGTTTAGGTGTGAGCAATTTAAAAATATGAGTACACCGCAAATTCGTTTCGATTTTATTAAGTCAAAGCGTGCCTGTATTAACTGCTTAAGCCTAACCCACACATTGAATAAATGTAAGTCGCGTTCGACATGCAAGTTTTGTAAAAAACAGCACCATTCATTGTTGCATTTCTCTGAGAACAATAAGCCGGACTCAGCGCCAGGCGACAGCAAACCGGTTTGTTATCTAGCAGACGCCACGCAGTCTGCGCGCACCCAGCCCTCGCCGCCAGTAGAAAATACAACTTCTGTGACGTTAAACACAGGATTGCGAAATTCAAATTATGTTTTATTGTCTACGGCTCAAGTGTATGCGACTCACAACAATGGTCATGACAAAATTGTGGTCAGGTGTTTGATAGATAGTGCGTCTCAGAATAATTTAATAACTTTGAATTGTTGTAAGCGTTTGAACTTACCTATAGTTAAGCTACATAACTCCTCGTTACAGGGTGTTGGAATGTCCACGCAGTCAGTGCATGGCTATATACATATAAAAATAGAATCGCGCGTTAATCCTGAAGATAAATATTATATTCATGCGTTAGTGGTAGATTGCATCACAGGTAAGCTACCCGCGAATTATATTGAATTAAATGACGACATGTCATATATAAATAAATTACCACTAGCCGATTTAACTTGGAATGTGCCGGGAAATATTGACATTATTCTCGGCGCGCAACTTTTTCCATATATTTATTTAGGTAATATGATTGAGTCGGGCGGTCGCGCCCCCCCAGCTGTCTTGACTAGCTTCGGGTACGTACTGATGGGAGGTGCGGCAGGTCATTGTGACTCGTTTTCTCAATCTTCCTCGTTTACCGCGCTGACTAATACTGACATTGAGTCGGGTTTACAGAAGTTCTTTGAATTGGAGGAAGTACCATTTTCACGGCTTATTAGTCCATCCGAAAAAGAGTGCGAAGACATTTTTTGTTCTTCCGTCACGTTTAAGGACAGTAGGTATTTTGTTGACCTACCTTTTTCGCGGAACCCCTCTGAGTTGGGCAATTCTCGCGCAGTCGCCCACCGCCGCCTGTTGGCCCTCGAGCGTAAATTTGCGCACGTGCCAACCCTACGCGAAAATTATAATAAAACCATCACCGACTATATATCTCAGGGTTATTTATCGGAAGTACCTGATTCTGAATTAACAGAACAGGGCTATTACATACCACACCACGCGGTCATTAGGCCAGACAAAGATAGTATTCGTGTGGTTTTGGACGCCAGCGCTAAGACGCACTCAGGGTTGTCACTCAATGACATTTTACATGTCGGGCCGAATTTACAGGCCGACTTATTTTTGTTATTACTTGATTTTCGTACGTTTCCCATAGCTATGACCGCAGATATTAAACAGATGTTTTTAAGAATCGGTGTTAATCCGCATCACCGCGAATACTTGCGAATTTTATTCCGCTTCAATAAGAATGAGCCTATTCGCACCTTTAATTTCAACCGCGTGCCTTTTGGGTTGGCGTCTAGCCCTTACTTAGCCATGCGCACACTACGCCATCTGGCGTGTGAGCATAGCGACCGCTTTCCGGACGCATCCAAATTGGTAGAAACCCAGTTTTATATGGATGATTATGTTTATTCTGTTCCTGATGAACAAACCGCTATAAAGTTGTCACACAACTTAATTGATTTATTTAAATTAGGTTCCTTCGACCTTGTCAAATGGGCCAGCAATTCACCCGCTTTGTTAAAGACCCTACCTGCGTCTCACCGCTTATCAGTTAATTTTTCTAGTATGGATAACAATATTAACAATTTTAAAATCCTTGGTTTAACCTGGGAGCCCGCTGAAGATACTTTTTCTTTGACAACCATCCCAGTGGACAGTAAATGTACAAAACGCACCATTTTATCATTAATTGCTCGCTTATTCGACGTACTTGGCCTTGTAGCGCCGGTCGTTTTGTACGCTAAAATACTTATTAAAGAACTTTGGTTAGCCAAGATAGATTGGGATGATGTACCTCCGCAGCCAATCATAGACCGCTTCACTGCTTTAGCACGGGATTTTCCCGCACTATCTGCTCTTAAAATTCCACGTCATGTTGGAGTTTTTGCAGAATCTGTCGTAAACATTGTAGCCTTTTGTGATGCTAGCTTTAGTGGTTATGGTTGCTGTGTATATTTACACATTTCTGATACTCAAGGTAATATAACGGTCCGCCTTCTTTGTGCGAAATCCAAGGTTTCCCCCGCTAAAGTAACAACACTAGCTCGATTAGAACTCGTTGCTGCTTTGTTGCTGTCTAAGCTTGTTAAGGTTGTCAGAGAGAAGCTTTCTGCCCGCATTCCGATTGCCGGTACTTATGCGTTTTCGGATTCCACTATTGCGCTCTCGTGGATCCATTCTGCCCCTCATAGGTGGTCTAAATTTGTTAGCAACCGTATTGCAAAAATTCAGGAAAATTTACCTGCCGCTTGTTTTAATCACGTATCAGGGAAAGAGAATCCTAGCGATTGTCTTTCACGTGGCATGCTGCCTTCGGAGTTAATTGTACATTCCTTATATTATAACGGCCCGTCCTGGCTTCGTCAGCCTATAATGTACCGAGTGATAGGAAAGCAGCTTCTCACTTATGAGGAGCTCTTAACTGTCCTCGTACAGATAGAATGTCTTTTGAACTCACGGCCTCTTAGTGTTTTATCATCTGATCCGCATCCTGACGTTCTCACGCCGGCTCATTTTTTAATGTCCAGTCCCATTACTTATTTACCTTCTTCTGAATTGACAGAGGAAAGTATGAATTTGACAAAGCGTAAAAAACTTTTGGATCAACTCGTGTTATCATATTGGAAAAAATGGCGTATTGAATACCTGCATACGCTGCAAGTCCGTCAGAAATGGTGCACTCACGATCGTCCCATAGAGATAGGCACTGTCGTTCTCTTGGGTCAAGATAACGTACCGCCCTTGACTTGGCCATTAGGTGTCATAAAGGAGGTGTTTCCTGGATCGGATGGTATAATTGCGTGGCTTTAGTCAAGACTGTGTCAGGCACATATAAGCGTCCTGTCACAAAGCTGTATCCTTTGCCTACCCAATAATCAAACCGCAACTTAATCAAACCGCAATTTAATCAAACCGCAATTTAATCAAACCGCAATTTAATTAAACCGCTTATTTAATCATAATTTCTACCGTAGATATCGATTCGCTGATATTCTCAGACCGCTATTACCTCTAATCTACCCTCCTAGTTTAATCTATCTTATCTTATCTAATCTATCCACCTAGCTTCTTGTCTATATTTTAATTTGAAAGCTCTGGACCTTTCAAGGCGGGGAGCTATGTTGAGGCCATCAGCCTCCAATTTTTTTATACTTTCCTTTTTTTCTCAACAATTCGGTGACAAGGCAACTTGATATCGCTGTCCCTTTTAGCGGGCAAATGAGGGAGCGAGATGGAATCTACTTGCCTTCCCGAAAGCATCGCCGATTATCACACTTTAGTCTCGCTCTGTATATCATTGAGATAGGGCGTGTTTCCGCGTCCAGTGCCGTGCGCGCGCGCCATTCGAGATTCACCGCAGAACCTTCCAGGATATTCCGAAGGAACCACTTGTGTTCAGAAGAAATCTGGTGATCACCAGGAGAAGCCTTCAGCAAGCGAGCAAGGTAAGCGATTATCGAGCCCTGTCGAATTGCCGAATTTGTTGAACTTTTCCCTTTCATATATACACGTATAGGCCGTTTAACCGAGGTCTCCTCCGAGCCTAGGTATATCTTCAGGTCCTACATCCCGCATAAAAAGGGAGTCAATCTATTTACACGATTGCCACTCCAAAAGGGAAGGGTAAACATCGTAAAGGGTAAATATGATACATTTTTTATAAAATTTATTTATAAACCTAATATTTTTAAGCTGTCCAATAAACATAGCTCTCTGTGACCGTAATTATAATTCACACTGTCACATCGTTAACCTGATGTCATTTAATAAAAATTTGGACATGTCCAAAAATATGATTTTAATTGTTTGTAATATATTGGGTAAAACTAAACGCGGGCGTTTCGCATTGCTGCCGCCAGAGGGCGTTCGGGGTTTTCACACTGCTAGCGCGAATGGCTCGCGGACGGTCGCAATTGTCCCATGCGATATCGGTTTGATTTTTAATACGCGAGAGGTTCCGCGTTCTTTGATTGCTAATTAGCTTGAGTTGTGTTTGTGAATTTCCTGTTTGTTAAATAACTATTGAACTTTGTGTTTGTGTACCCGTCATGGTGACTTTTTCTTGTGAGAGGTGAAATGTGGCTGGCTGTTCACATCTGGCTGTTCCCGAGTGAAACTACGGGAAGAAATCTATTTATTTGTCCTGGGGAATTGAGATCTCAAGGGTTAGGTAGGGTGATTAGGAATTCCCCCTTCCCGAAGATACTCAAGTTTGGATCCGAAGAGAAAGAAGATTTAGCTTGGTAAGTGTTTTTTAAGTGTAATTAATTTATAGGTTAGGTTATCATATTGGGCCCTGTAGCTCCCTTCATAAGCTACGGTGGTAGCAGACTGCGTTAAGTTATTTAGGTTTTAGTCGGGCAAACGTGGTGCCGCGTGGAGATTTCTTCCCGGTACTTATTTTTTACCGGTGGTTTTTTCCCGGTGAAGTTCCGGTACAGAATTCTTCCCGCCGCTTCGTTTGTCCGGATTCGCTCTGCGCACATTTTCTGGCAGCAGAGCGTAGTTGCTCTGCACATTTTCTGGTAGCAGAGCGTAGTTTATCTACCCTCTATTTGTTCGTTTGTAAAAAATAATTAATTGTTTGTAAAAATTATTAGATTTTTCTTAGTTTGTTTGTATAAGAATATTTGTAACCTTTTTTGTATTTGTTTGCGGTTTGTACCGTGCGTTCCGGGTTTGTGCCATTCTCATACCTACCGCGGTTCTTCGTGTAGTTGCTTGACTTTGTTGTTTTTTATTTACCTTTTGTTATTTTTTGTTTGTGACTTGACGCGATGGCGAAGGCCTCCAATGCTAGGGCGACACTCGCCAACGAATTGAGATGGTTTGTGACGGCCGGAGGACTCCTGTCCCGGAAGGACAGGGAGGGCGCCATACTGCTAAGAGCGGATCACCTCCACTCACGATTGATTAGCGCGGAAGCGGCCATGGCGGCGCTTACCGAAGCCGATCTTACCCCGGAGGCCTACGCAGGTCACATGGCGGACATGGACCAGATCCTGAGTCTGCACGATGATATCGCGGAGGCGGTGACCGCAATAAGGGCGAGACAGGCTGGCGGACCAGCCCCTCGCACACCTGTTAGACAGGAAGGACCAGCGGTTACTGGTCGGCTCCCCACCCTTCAGCTGTCCCACTTTGGGGGTAGGATGGAGGAGTGGGTAGCATATAAAAATATGTTTGAGTCCCTGGTCGTAGCACGACAGGATTTGTCGAAGGCCCAGAAGATGGCCTACCTCCTCTCCACTCTTGAGGATGAAGCGCGGTCGCTCATCCAGCACCTCCGGGTGGAGGACGACCAGTACGATACGGCTTGGGAGTTATTGAACTCCCGCTACCAAAACTTACGTTTGTTAGCGGATGCGCACGCCGCACAGTTGATGGCCCTGCCCAAGGTGGCCAACAGGGCACAGTTGCGCCTGCAGTTGCTCACGCCCGTTACAGTGGCCTGTAACGCGCTCCGCACACTGGGGCTGCCGGTGGACCAATGGTCCTTTTTGCTGGTGCACATTGTATTGGGCAAATTACCCAATGACATCCGCTCGCGATTTGAGCGCGAGAATGCGGAACGGGATAGCACCACCCTACCAACATTCACTGACTTGGTGAAGTTTTTGGAGTTTGAGGCACGGGCGGCTGAGAATACCATGACGGACTCAGCGCCATCCAGAGCGCCTGAACGTAGGCCCCCACAGGGACGGCAACCGCCACCGCGTGGAGCTGGTGTGCGGGTTGCGCACACGGCAGCAGTCGCGAGGGACGCGGACTGCCTGCAATGTGGCCGGATGGGCCACAGCCTGCTACAATGCAGGGACTGGCCGAGACTGCCAGTACAAGATAGGCGCCGCATGGCAAAGCGGCATGAACTTTGCTTTTATTGTTTGGGCGGTCACTATGCACGTGACTGTCCCAGTGCCATACCATGCAGTGCATGCCGTGGGCGGCACCACGCGATGCTTTGCATGAACCGCAACGGGGATGGCACCCGGATGTTGAGGCAGGGGTCCCCTATGGGCGGGGGCGCTCCTGCGCGAAGCCCTCCACCACCGGACGGAGGACGCGGCTTCGCTCGTCGCACCCCCCCTCGGGAGGGGGGTCGCGTACCTACGCGGGTCTTGGCGGACCGGGACCACGCGCCCCAAGGTCATGGCCAGTATGTAGCTGGCCAGGCCCCGGATAGGGCCCCCATGGGCGGGGGCCCTAGATCGGACGTGAGAGTGGGGACACCCCCTCCACGCGGGTTACCAATACCCAACACATGCAGCCGCAGCGGTTTTCTCCGCCGCTGCACGAGTACCCACGGCTGGAGTACCACCCGCCGTACCATATGTATGGCCGGGCCGCGGGTTCTGCCCCCCCTCAGATGGGGATGTGCACTCGCCCGCCATATTATCCGGGTCAGTGGCGCGCCCCTGGTTTGGAGAGAGTGGGGAGCCCGTAACTAGCTTGCTCCCTTGCTGGGACAGAGCCGCGGACGGTTCTGCTCCCTACCGCGGTGGTCCGCGTATGGGGTCGTGGGGGAAGCCATTAATTTGAGAGCTCTGTTGGACTCAGGGGCTCAAAGCAGTTTGGTTACCACTCGAGTGGCACGCCAGTTAGGTTTAGTCGTGGAAGACTCGCCTGTGCCACTTCTTGGAGTTGGTGGCATACAAGTGAAGTGTCTGACGGGCCAGACACTTGTCACCTTTTCTTCGCTGAAGTCCTCCACAATGAGGATCACGACTTCGGCTATGGTAATGGATACCATTGCGGGTTGGCACCCCTCGACAGACATACCGCCGGGTGTGTTGTCTTTGGTTTCGGGTCTGGATTTGGCCGACCCCTTTGTCTTTCATCCCGGCCCAGTGGACTTGCTCCTGGGCTCGGACGTATTGGGTTGGATTTTGTTGGGTACACAGAAGGCTCTGGGTTCGTCTTCACTGATGGCAGTGTCTACGATTTTTGGTTTTGCCCTGATGGGCCCTGTGTTTGATAATGGCACCGCGGAGGAGCCACCGGTTGTCGCATCTGCGTCCTTGGCCAAGACCATGCAAAGGTTTTGGGAGGTGGAGGAGCCACCTATGAGTTCCAGGATGGATCCGGAACACGCTGAGTGCGAAGCCCTTTTTCGATCGACCACGGAGAGGTTGCCCTCCGGTCGGTTTGTAACTAGGTTACCTTTTGTTGCCTCTCGTCCTAGCCTAGGGCAAAGTAGGGCGCTTGCGGAGAAACGACTGCTGTCCATGGAGCGACGTATGCAGCGTGACCACGTACTTCGCGATAAATATATTGAATTTATGCGCGAGTACGAGGATTTGGGTCACATGTCTCCGGCTCGAGTTGATTGGAGCTCAACTGAGCATTATTTTTTGCCCCACCACGCGGTGGTGAAGGCCTCAACAGGCAAGTTGCGGACTGTCTTTGATGGGTCCGCACCCACTTCGAACGGAGTTTCGTTGAATCTATGTTTGCATTCAGGTCCCAAATTGCATAGGGATATAATTGACATCATCTTGAACTTTAGAAGACATCAAGTGGTTTTTGGTGCGGACATCCGGATGATGTTCCGCCAGACAGTCATACATCCTGAGGACAGGCGATTCCAGTTGATACTGTGGCGTGAGCGCCCTGAGGATCCTGTGACGGTGTATGAACTCAACACAAACACGTATGGTTTGAAATCTAGTCCCTATATCGCCATCAGATCATTGCTTGAATTGGCAGAGCGGGAACGGATCCGCTTTCCCCGTGGGGCTTCCGTGCTGTCACGTGACTTGTATGTTGATGACGTGTGCACCGGAGCCCAAAGTATTGAGGAGGCCCTCCTACTGCGGGATGAATTGATCGAAATATTGAAGACAGGTGGCTACGAGCTACGTAAGTGGTTGTCCAATGAGCCTAGAGTTCTAGAAGGGATCCCGGAGGATCACCAACAGAACCCTCACCTGTTTGAGGATGTGGATGATCCCAACAGGATAGCGGTGCTGGGCATGCAGTACCAGCCGCTAACCGATATTTTCACATTCCAAGTGGACTTGGAAATACCAAAAGTCTGGACTAAGAGAACGGTGTTGTCCGTAATAGCCCGTATGTTTGATCCAAGCGGTTGGATCAGTCCAGTGATATTCTCTGCAAAGTGTCTTCTTCAGAGACTTTGGACTTTGGGCGTCTCGTGGGACGAGCCGCTGTTTGGCTCTCCATTGGATGATTGGCTCGAGTTGTTTTCATCGATTAAGGAAGTCAATCGGATTGCCTTGCCTCGTCGAATATTGCCCCCGGGAAATATCGAGCCAGCCTGCATGGCTTTTGTGACGCGTCGGAGCGAGGCTACGCCGCGTCAGTCTATATGCGGACAGTTGACGCCGATGGCCGGGTCAATGTCTCGCTTTTGTTAGGGAAGAGCAAGGTCGCCCCCATCAGGACTAGGCTGACTATTCCCAAGCTTGAGTTGAGTGGAGCTCACCTTCTTTCTAAATTGTTGCATCACGTTGCCAGTGAGCTGGCGGCCACGGTCGAGATACGAGACATCTTCGCCTGGTCGGATAGCCAGGTCGCGCTTGCATGGTTGCGCGCGGCCCCACATACCTTGGAGGTTTTTGTGGGAAATCGGGTTTCCCAAATCCAGAATATCGGAATTGATATAACATGGAGACATGTGCCGGGAGAGCTTAACCCAGCGGACTGTGCTTCCCGAGGTTGTACGGCACCAGAATTGGTGTCACACCCGCTCTGGTGGGGCCCAGAGTGGCTGATGGGATCAGAAACTTCTTGGCCTGTCTGTCAGACAGATGTTACTTCTTTGAGTTTGACCGGGCTCCGTGTACATGCTGTAGTCGCTGAGACGACGTCGGAGCCGGATTGGCTACTTGCTCGGTATAGCAGCTTGGATAAGCTTCTGGGTGTTACCAGTTGGATTAAGCGTTTCATACATAATTGTAGAAACCCACAGGCAAAGCGGTTGGAGCCGATTGCAGGTGCAGAAGAGCGCCGGAGCGCATTGTTGCATTGGGTCCGTGTCGTGCAGACCGGACGGTTTGAGTCAGAGCTTCATATTTTGCGCGAAGCACGCGCTAAGTTGAAGGGCGCGGTCGCTCGTTTGAACCCGTACATCGACTCGGATGGGCTTCTTCGGGTTGGAGGCAGGCTCCGGAAGGCGGACCTTCCATATGAGACTCGCCATCCTCTGTTGTTGCCCAAGGGCGGACCCTTGGTGCAGCTTTTGGTGTCTGATCGACACATTCGTAACGCCCATGCTGGGTGCAATGCTTTGTTGGCTATTTTGCAACGCGAATTTTGGATTTTGTCTGCCCGAAGAGCAATCCGTAGTGTCCTGTTTCGATGTATTGCATGTTATAGGTTGAAGGCATCCACGATGCAACCACAGATGGGTGATTTGCCCGCTGATCGAATCCGACCTTCGAGGCCGTT
Organism: Ephestia elutella; assembly: GCA_018467065.1. Taxonomy (NCBI): domain Eukaryota; kingdom Metazoa; phylum Arthropoda; class Insecta; order Lepidoptera; family Pyralidae; genus Ephestia; species Ephestia elutella. The sequence goes on from CM031570.1 coordinate 5,243,829, forward strand.
TGACGGCGTTGGAACCGATTTTGCCGGTCCCTTTTCGATCAAGGCTTCTCCCTTTCGTAATGCCCGTATTGTGAAGGGCTATTTGTGTGTATTTGTTTGTTTGGCCACCAAGGCTGTCCATTTGGAGGTGGTATCGGCTCTGACTACGGAGGCCTTCGTCGCCGCGTTGGATCGCTTTGTTTCGCGTCGAGGTCTACCTTCCCTTATTAGGTCTGATAATGGCACAAACTATAAGGGAACTGTAAATTATCTTAAGGATGTTTCTGTGTTTATTGATAAAAATTGTACTAGTTTAAGTCAAATTGCTGCTCAAAGGGGAATAACCTGGAAGTTTAGTCCCCCAAGTTGCCCCCATTGGGGAGGGATTTTTGAAGCGGCTGTGAAATCCGCAAAGACCCACCTCCGCCGCATTATCGGAGAAACGGCTCTAACTTTTGAAGAGCTGGCCACAGTGTTTTGTAAAGTTGAGGCGGTCCTCAACTCTCGTCCTCTCTGTCCGCTATCTCCAGATCCAAATGACTTGGAAGCTCTCACCCCTGGTCATTTTTTGGTGGGAGGGCCTTTGAATGCCCTGCCCGAATACCCGTGGAAGGACGAACGCGTATATCGGTTGTCGCGTTTTCAAATGTTGCAGCAAATGAGCCAGGACTTTTGGCGTCGCTGGTCGCTTGAATATTTGCATTTGCTGCAGCAAAGAGTGAAGTGGACAGACAGGACTGAGCCTCCCAGGGAGGGTGATTTAGTATTGTTAAAAGAGGCAAATTTGCCCTCATTGCTTTGGCGACGAGCTCGCATATTACGTTTGATTCTTGGCGGAGATGGCACTCCGCGTGTGGCTGAGGTGTTGGTCGACGGTTCGATTTTAAGGAGAGGTGTGACCTCTCTCGCCCGCCTTCCCGTAGAGTAAGCTAGCGGTCTGCTTCTCAGACCGGGACGGGGGGATGTTTGTAATATATTGGGTAAAACTAAACGCGGGCGTTTCGCATTGCTGCCGCCAGAGGGCGTTCGGGGTTTTCACACTGCTAGCGCGAATGGCTCGCGGACGGTCGCAATTGTCCCATGCGATATCGGTTTGATTTTTAATACGCGAGAGGTTCCGCGTTCTTTGATTGCTAATTAGCTTGAGTTGTGTTTGTGAATTTCCTGTTTGTTAAATAACTATTGAACTTTGTGTTTGTGTACCCGTCATGGTGACTTTTTCTTGTGAGAGGTGAAATGTGGCTGGCTGTTCACATCTGGCTGTTCCCGAGTGAAACTACGGGAAGAAATCTATTTATTTGTCCTGGGGAATTGAGATCTCAAGGGTTAGGTAGGGTGATTAGGAATTCCCCCTTCCCGAAGATACTCAAGTTTGGATCCGAAGAGAAAGAAGATTTAGCTTGGTAAGTGTTTTTTAAGTGTAATTAATTTATAGGTTAGGTTATCATATTGGGCCCTGTAGCTCCCTTCATAAGCTACGGTGGTAGCAGACTGCGTTAAGTTATTTAGGTTTTAGTCGGGCAAACGTGGTGCCGCGTGGAGATTTCTTCCCGGTACTTATTTTTTACCGGTGGTTTTTTCCCGGTGAAGTTCCGGTACAGAATTCTTCCCGCCGCTTCGTTTGTCCGGATTCGCTCTGCGCACATTTTCTGGCAGCAGAGCGTAGTTGCTCTGCACATTAATTTTATCATACCTTTGTAAGTTTTGCCTTTAAAAATGCAATTATTATGGTATTGTAAAGTTCTTTAAATCATGATGGGAACAAATATTATTCAAGTACATGTTTTAACAGTTTATTATTAATTTAGACAGGACGTATGTTTTTACAGGGTTATTAAAGGAAAATGAGATGGCAGATGGAATGAGATACCCAAGTATATGTTATTAGTTTTCTAATAACGTGGTACTTTCTCACTTCATTTACGAGTTTCCATGAAACTTTAGTAGCAACTAACCTCTGCCATGTTTATGACTAATTTAGTTATAACTAATATAGTTAAAATTTTAGCTCGAAAAAGAAGTAGTCTAGCAAGATTCATATCTATCTTTATTCATATAAAGATATCATAAGAAACTACCGAACAGGGTTTGATCATAGTGATACTTACCAATTGATTGATTCCTATTTAACGTAAGTATATACTTAAAACCTAGAATAAAACATCATTTATGTATTGTATATTATTTACTTTTCAACCGTGTAATTGCATCAATAATGGCAGTAATTTTTACATAGAGAATTGTTTTCTAAGGAGTGAGAAATATGGCACTCCTAATTGAACATTTAACTCCCAAAATTCACACAAAAACTGATCCTGTCGGCAGCTATAAATGATGAATACCTGGCTACGTACGTTCACGAGTTGACGCATGGGTCCTTTGATTTCTTAGAACGCCTCGTCCTTCGCGTCTCGTATTTCGAACTCATTGAACTCGAAACAACCGATCTTACGAAAAGCAATTAGACAACGATGGCAAACACACTTTTCCAGCCACTGGCTTGAAAATATCAATAGTGATATTTTTAGTAGAAGAAATAGGCTAAAAAACCACGTAACTTATAAGCACAGCTGTATAGACTTAAGCTGTGCTTATAAGTTACGTGGTTTTTTAGCCTATTTCTTCGTCTACCAGCACGTCTTTTGCCCTATAATAAGTTAAAGCAGTTGGTATCTGTCGTGTCGTAAAACTCGTCACAAATATGAGTGATAACTTTTAATACCATTACAACTTTCTTATTTAAAACTTCACCTGTAAAGAAAAGAGTTAACTGGAATTAGGTACTCGCTAAATTAACTATCTGTGACAAGGATTAGTATAAAAGTTACCTTAGCTTAAAGTGGAATCGTAACTTAAATATGAGTGTAGCTTTCTGCTTTCATAACATTTCAATGGCTGATGTTGCTGACTGTAACCCACTTCCCTAAAATTGGGGTGTCCATTAAAGCTGTTAATCTCACAGGTTCATTTCGCGTTAAGTGTTTGAATTATCCACAGGTAAAAGCCGGGAGCTGTTAAGAGGAGTGGCTCGCCTCGTTATCAGGATAGTAAAATGAGAAGTCCGTACTATGGATTTTCACAGGGAAGGGCATTTTAGGGTCTAAATCCTTTTTGTGGTTTCTTGATACTACTCTTCGCTTTCTCGAGAACCTTTCCATGACGACCTCCATGGCCTAACGGTTATCACACCATACTGTCACACCGTTGGTCTTGTATGTTTAACTTTATGTATTTGTTATATTTTTTTTCTTAATAAATAAAAAAAAAATAAAAAAAAAAAATATAGTATCGTTGAGTTAGTATCCCATAATACTCTCCAACTTACTTTGGGGCTAACTCAATCTGTGTGATTTGTCCGTAATATACAATATGTTCCGTCATCAGTGTCGGAGCCTTTAATGGTATGTATTTGTTTATAAAAAATGCCATATAACATATTATATGACATTTTTTATTAACAAATCACCACTCACTTAACTTTCGTTTAAAAATAAAAATAAACAGTTTAATGGGCTAGTTTATTCACAAGAAGCTAATAATTAAAACAAAAAATTTTTTTTTTTTTGCTTTTACGTTTTTCCTTTTTTTTGCCCTTCATATTGAAATATCTTTCTTATTTTATTGTTGTCTACATGAATGAGACCTATTTTATGTCGATAGCACTTTTACATGAGTAGTTACGATTGAATTAGTACAAGAGCCTAAAAAAACAAAATGGCTGTAATGGCTACAGTAAAAGAAAAAAAGTTATGAGTGGTGATTTGTTCATAAAATATGCCATATAACATACCATTACATTCTCCGACACTGATGACGGGACTCATTGTATATGTATTTATTAAAAACCCGTCCAAGTTCGGAACCCTAATTATCCTGAAGTACGCACTATTAAAATTCACGTATAAGTAGTTCATATAATATCATGAATCATAAAGGTACAGTCAGCTGAAGAGAAACCTGACCTGTCATGTTTTTCTACAGATGACTGTACTAATGGTAAAATGCTTTCAAAGTGAAGAAGAAAAAACAGAAAGTAGCAGCTGTAATGTTTTCTTCCCGCCCAGATCGTAAAAATCGATCCAGCTAATGGCTTGCTCCAGATTCATTTCAGTCATTATTTCTATATTTTCTTAGTTTTTCTTTAGCAAGTATTTACTATACAATAAAGAGAGTAATTTAAAAACAGACTTATCTCAATTTAAAAATAAATTAAATACTTACTTACATATACTTTCGCCGCTGATTCAGTGACTACTAAATTAAAATGAATACTAAAATATTAAAATTTGTATTGATCGTCGCCCTTAGGCTACGACTCAAAAGGCTGACTGCATTGTCAATTTTTATAGCATTGGTTTGACTAAGAACGCTATTAACTCTTGCCTAACAATACTTATGAAAATGAGTATACAGTTCATGTGTGACTAACACATATATCTTTATAGATAAATATAAATGGTCCAAGAAAGTGTTGATTTATCTATAGTATAACAGCAGAGAATTTGCAATGAATTACTTAAGAGGCTTCGTTGATGGTCTGGGAGCGAAGAAAAAACATAGAATGTGCCAGCTGCTTCTCTTCCCGCGCAGAATGTAAAAGTCAATTGAGTGAAAGTGCTTTAAACTGGGGATTCCTCCACTCATAGGCGATGAGCTAGCAACCTGTCACTATACCTAAATCTCTATTCCATCAGAGACCCCACTATTCAGCTAAGCGTGGCCTTCGAGTCTCACGACTCTTGGCTCTGTCTACCCCGTAAGGGATAAAGGCGTGATTCTAAGTATGTATGTACTTAAGAGGTTGATGCACTGTTATGTGTAGGTACTTTTATTTCTTCTGTAACTTCGAGTTTTCGTGTTAAGGGTAAAAATACATAAATCCCGTCTAGCATGGTGAGCTGTGACTGGATCTGACTTAGCTTTTATATAACAACCGTCACCTGCGAGGCTTGTAGGCGGATCTGGAGATCGAAAATGGCCACTTTGATATGATCCTTTTCTCATTTCCTAAATATTAAAAAATGAACCTTAAGACGCCACTTATAAGGTTAACTTTTAAATATTTAGAAAATGGGAAAACGATAATTTTCTGATTTGTCAAAGTGGCCTGTTAGACCCTGTTCTCTTATGAAAAATGCAATTTCAGTACTGTATGAATGCGATTGTGCTGGTGAAATTGCATTGTTATGTGGAATTGTATGGCTGAATTGGATACAATCTTCTTTAAAGCTGAAGGGTTTGTATGAGTATTGGTAATACCCGTACTCTCCACCTGATTCAATTGTGTGTGTTACTTACGAGCTTTTGCACCGAGCTTTGTTTCAGATGTTTCAGAATCTTGTGAATTTTATGGAATTAAACAAATTTTCGTTACAATTAGTAATGTTTTATTATTAATGTATGTATGTTTCGTTTATTAATGTAACTTTAGCTCACTGCACGCCTAGGGCAACTGTCAATGCAGCTCACTGCATTGACCGATTTCCTAATTTTAAAGAAATTTAATGTTAACTCCCGTTTAACCCTCATTTGTTATATATCGGTCAAGCTGACTATAATAGTTAACATATTTATAATGTATATTTCTCACGTGAAATTTGATAAAAAAAATATTTAAAAAAACCAGATTGTATTTTTGACCAAAACGTCGGCAAATTTATCATACTCAAGCAACATACATTTCTCGATTATGTAATCTCATTCATATTTTTCATGATCTAAAATTTACATATGTTTATGTACCTAGCATAAAAAAATGTATAACAGTCGGACACAGTGCCAAAAAAAATATTAGCATAGTCAACATGAACAATAACTTAAAATCATTTTAAGTTATTATTCTTAGTTATTGGTAAAATACCTCTTGCCTGACAAATGTTTTCATAGAGAAACGAACTTTAGACAAAGTCAGAATTTAAAAACGAAAACGATAAAATGTATGGGATTGACAGTGGATTGACATAAGGCCGCGCTAAAGCACGTGGTCTATCGCCATTGTCATCGCAAGTTTATAGAGAAAACGAAGCGAAACCAGAAAGTAACGAATTGTTTTATCGCTTACTTCCATACATTTGACGTTCGCTTTCGCTTTGATGACGGAAGAAAATTGTTTTTGTTATCTGTACGAAACGTACGAATTTAGATATCGTATCGCTAAGAATCAAAATGTAACTTTGGCTAAGATAGGGGGGGTCAGGTTTCTTTGCAACTGACTGTACATGAACATACCTATATGAGTACCTTTCGCTTAAGAGTTGTGATGCATTTTTGTACAGGATTACTTCTGGATTGTCATTCCTGGCACCGAGCTCCCGTACTCATGCCAAATTACGAATATCGTTCCACTTAAACTTTTGCTGCAGTCTTTTGTACAGTTTTTGGTGCATGTTTTGTTTTACTCCACATACGGTTAATGTAATTTGAAATTAAATGACGTCATATTAAACCTAATCTTAGATGCACAAACTAAGGCGGGACGAGATACAAGCTCACTATATTTATCGCAGAAACACAATTTGAAAATTAGGTATCTATATATAACTCAAAGGTGACTGACTGACATAGTGATCTATCAACGCACAGCCCACACCAATGGACGGATCGGGCTGAAATTTGGCATTCAGGTAGATGTTATGACGTAGGCATCCGCTAAGAAAGGATTAACGCGAGCGAAGCCGCGGGCGCCAGCTAGTATTATTATATTATTATTTAAACTTTATTGTAAAAAAATACAGAGTAAACGTACAATAGGAGGGCTTAATGCTAAAGCATTATCTACCAGCCAACCTTTGGGTTATGCAGGAAATTATATATCAGTATATTTACACTTATTGTTGTTTTGTTTATTATTAATCAGTATATTATACTTTTGGTCTCTTTCATGTATTTTTTCATCAAAATCTTCGAGATCAATTGAACTACCTCAGTAAAGACTATTCAGAGATCACATTCAATTTTTATCACGGTTGGTTCATATATTGCTTGATTCCTAGGTGTAGAATAGAGTACAATTTTTTTTACGTCAATATGGTTTACGTCAATTTATCTTTTCTTTCTTAGTCTTTGGCTTGTTTATCACCATCTTTACAGCATACACGATCAAACAATGAACTGCTAAGACTATTGCAATGAAGTCCAGATAAATCTTCTGGTACCATGTAGCATAGAGAGAGGGGGACCGTAGATGGAGCGCGCCGCCAGTTTTAATTACGTGCTCTATCCAGTGTACTAACTCTTTGCCTGGTGCGACTGGCCGATCGTGGTATATTGAAGACAGTTCCTTTGCGCGTAGTCTATACCTGAAAAAAAGTTACAGTGGTTATGATTGCGATGGTCCCTAGTCAGGTATAGGGAAGTGTGGCATAGATTTACTAATAAAAATACAATACAATATTTTTTGGATTGCAAACAAAGCAAAATTCTATGTATGAGTAATTTATTACTTAGTTTTAAGGAAAATATTGTGGAGAGAAAGTAAAGTTTTTTTTTTTTATTGCAAACGCTTAGAAAAATATAACGACTAATTATTTTTTATTTCAAATTGACACAATATTCAATTTATTACTATCAGCAACCATTATAATTGACCGAGCGAGCGAAGCGAGCAAAGACAGACTTTTCAAGTTCATTGGGCATCAAAATCGGTTCAGTAGTTTTTGAAATATTAATAAAAATTTATAAGTAACTATAAGTAAATACACTCTAGTTGATGATCAGCTAGTGTGTGAAATGGAGAAGGCAATGGCAAACCACTCCATTAAAATTGCCAAGAGAGTCGTTGTGTGTGTTTTATTCCATATAATGACCACGACCCTCAGTCATGAGGAAATACGACTAAAGAGATAAGTAAATAATTTAATAAAGTTTCCACAGCCAAAGAACTTGATACGTTGTTTGCAACCTGAGAAACATTATCGGGAATACCCTAAACTTCCATCCCTCTCAAATGACTCCTCTTGGCTAAAGTGGATAATCCAAGGATCTACACAGATCAACTATCTAAATCCTAAATTATTTTTGTAATGTTAGCTCCAGAATAAGTTTAGTTTGTAAAAATGTTATAAGACAAATAAAAGTTTAAGTTTTTTAGTTGTAAAGTGGAATATTACTTATATTCCCGAAATAAAATCTATGAAAAAAAATGGTGTCGACAGAATTAAAACCTATTTATATCAAGGCAAGGATATAATCCTTATAAATATAATAAATGCTACTTACCTACTTTATATTGGTGAATAAATAATTTTTCTTAACCATTTTACACAATCTAAGATTGTCTCCTATTATAATAAACTAGTTTATTATAATAGGAGACAATGTAGATGATACTATTCCACAGAGTGAAAACCTTAATATTTAAAGGCAGATAATTTTATATCGTCAGTCATATCCATTATCTATTATTCCTACATCTATGGACGTACCTTGGATCATTAACCATAGTTTTAATGGCGTCTCTGAGATCTTGGGCCAAATTGAAGGTAAGAGGCACTTTGACCGCATAGCCGTTAGCCACGGCTTTATTGATATTGACGAACTGATCGAAGAAGATGGGCACTCCAATCGTGGCTACTCCGAAATGGAGGGATTCTGTGGACGACAGTTGACCTCCGTGGGAGATAAAAATGTGGCAGTTGGGATGCGCTGAAAATACAAAAATAAGTATGAGATATATTTTACTTTTTTGTATTACTTCTATAAACTAAGGTGACTATTCTAGTTCTGTATTCTGAGTCTAATTAAAACATTGCCGTTTGTGCCTTTTTAAAAATATTGGCTTGTATATTTATGCTTGGAACGTAAAAGGATAGTTTAAACATTTTAAGGTTGAACTCAGCTAACCCCAGATAGCTGGATAAGGTCAATATAATTATGGGACATACTTTCATAACCATAATCATTTCTTTTGTTAACATGTGTATAACAAGCTCATCATATAGGTGTACGAAATTGTAACTAGTTAATTAACCAATTTCTTTATTGGTCTGGTGATCACATTGCGAGCGGGCACTAAAAATAAAAAAGTATGTCTTGAACAGTTACCTAATATGCTTGGTTGTGGCGCCCATTTCACTATATGGACATTCTTCGGCAAATTCTCCAGGTCTGCCTCATACTTCCAAATGACTGTTTGCTTGAACTCCGAAAACGTCTTCAGCAAACCTTCAGTCACATCCTTGGGGATGAATCTACTCTGCCAGGTCGAACCCATGCTGAAGTATATTACTCCATCTGTTGATTTGTCCATAAGAGATTGTAAATCCTGTAAAAAGACAAAAAGTTGTAAAAGGGCAAACAATATTATACACTAGAATGCATTAAATTAAATGCATCTTAAATTTAAAGCGGTTATAGCTCGGATGGCTAGGCGTTCTAAATGGTGTAGGTTCGAATCCCATGTGTCCCGACATGTTCCTCTGAGTTTTGTGGATCAGTTTGATGCATATGGTCATTTTCACTGACCACTAGCTTCCAGTGAATAAAAACATCGTGAGGACAGTTGCACGCTCGGACTGTTCAAATTTACTAAAGTGTAAACAAACGACTACTATGGCTAGAATGGTGGTAGACCTCAAGTTATGTCATGTGCAAAGGCATCTTTCATAACTTGAGTTATCGTAATCTATAACACATTTGATAGGCAAGAAAGAAAGATAATCCTAAAATCGTATTGTTAATAGCCCCTCGGCCGTGTATGATACCAGAGTTTGGTAACCAGTATCATACGAAGAAAAAATTATCGTCGCAGGATACTGGTATCCAAGTGATAGGATTTATTACTTTTCTGATACCCTTCATCATGTTTGGTAACCAGCAACCAGTAAGGAATATGATAGCGTACAAAAAGAAAGACGCATGCAACAGTAGACGAAATATTGGCTGAAATGATCAATCTCTCCTCTTTAGATATTTTCAATATAAAGTAGCCATTTAGTTTTTACCTGTGGTAAAGGTTTTGCAGGAGAATCTATGTGGTACCCTCCAATGGGCTTTACATTCATTGGTATACTAGGCACCACACCAAACGCGTGATGTTCATTAATGAATACCAAGGACGAATTGAATATAACTTGTTCGTAATCGGGTAATGTTCTACCACGCTTTGCTAATAGTGGTGTGAAGATTTCTTTGTAAAGCCTTTCTTCTCTAGGTTGTAAATTGTAACTGGAAACATTAAATTAAATGAAATTAGCTCAGCTTGTAATAAGTATTGGTTTAGATAAATATTCTGGTAACCTATGGCGTGCCTCAAGGTATTACAATTGGGCCTTTTTTTTTAAATAAATTTATATCACAAAAGAATAACAATAAATTAGATATACACTTTATACATACTAAAGTACTCCCATATAGAAATAAGATATGGTGAAAAAATTCCATGAGAGCAGGACTTGAACCCGCGACTGGTCTTTATACGACCTTGCTCTTCCAACTGAGCTATCGCATTTCAATCCTGCACATCGAAAATCTTCACCATATGCAATTTCTATTGAAACGCATTAGGCATGCGTCACCTAACACCAATACCCACTATACGAGTAAGGTATTTGATTTAACCCATATTCGATGAAGTTGAAAATCAATTAAAGTGTAGGAAGCCATCAATATTTATTTTTTTGGATTTTTGAGCATCTCAGATGCAATATTAGTACTAAAGTACTTTATACATAGTCTAAAGATCGCTGGATTAATAACTGTGACCTTAACGTACTTTTTTAACCACGTCCCTTCGATTTGAAACCACAACTCCTCTAGCCTTTGACGAAGGTTCAAGGGAGCCATATTTGCAGACAAATAGTCAGATGTGTATGCTGGGTTGGTTCTCTCATCCATTAGGCGCAGGACTTGCCAGTGCGCACTCATTGAGTAACTCCATATCATTGGACAATCGTACAGGACCGAAAGCCTGGAAATAATACCATTATTACAATTTTTTACTGTTTACGCAAGTTCTCTGATTACTTGAAATTACTAATATCTCTATATAATTTGAAATTGTGATGATTCCAAAACTCACTTCTGCAGTATTTATCTGACGTTACTTTATTGCAAATCGCTTTAAGATAGAGTACAACTTCAACAATCCATCAACCACCATGCCACAGAATCAATGGCCGTTGGCATAAAGAAATTTTGGCCAGGTCGGAATTAAAGTCATATTTTTATCTCACCCAGCAAAAACGTCAGTCTCATATAAATCAGCCACTACGACATCAAATTTTTCATTAGTGTCTTCTAACAGTTTTCTTAGATCATCATTATGTAAAGATGCATTAGCAGAAAGATATGCAAACTCCTGCATATCACCACGGTTATTCACTGGCATCCCTCCCGTCATTAATAATGTGATATTCAGTGCTGAGGTATCTGAAATAATACAATATTGTATACCTATAAAGATCCATTTTTTTCGACGTGGATAAAAAATGTAGTTAGTAGTATAATTGTAAGTGTCAAAAATACCTATTTCTCCTTCACTCATATTTTCTGCAATTCTGCTTACATCGATTTGTCGAAAATTCTTGCCGTAGTCCCGCTTGGTGGGAAACCAAGTTACGTATGTCACCTGTAATTGTTTAAAATCATTTAATAAACGTAATACTTTTTACTACAAGTTTGCTAGTATTCTAGGCACATTGCAAAAAAAAATGCCTTAATTGGTGCGGCGCGTTCGAGGAGATTTTTTATTTATAAAATGAACATTTATTATTGAGATGTATTTATTTTAACGATAATGTGTTATTTTGATGGAATAAATTGCTTTTAACCTGCCTCTTTGACATTCTGAATCCTTTGATATGTATATTATCTTATGAAGGACTTTCTGCTAGGACTATACTATACATAGATGTAGGAGAACTTAGTACAAACCAATCAAATTTTGGAGCAGCAACTGCAATAAATACTATATAGCATATTCTCACATTCCTCTCCTATTTATCACCTTTTAAAATATTAAAACCTTCCAAGAACATACTTTTTCATATTGTATTTGTTACTACGATCTTATAAAAAGAATAGCTCAGTCAGGACATGAACAAAAACGGCCAAAAAATCTCCAAGAAAATACAGAAAAAGTTCAGAATCCAAACAAGTCTATCCTGTCTCCGTTTCTACTCCAATGCAATTAGCCGACCCTAATTGCTTTATTGGTAGGATTCCGTTCTCTTCCACGGAATGCCGAAATTACAGTACGGAATTCCGGACCCGCCTAGTTGGTCCGGATATTTTGCCCACGGTGTTTTAATTAAGGTTTCAGCATTTAATATTGCATCTATGCCGGTAACTACTGGCAAAATTATCTTTGCCGAATTATTTATCGATCATGTGATCTAACTATGATCAGATTACGGACCTTCTTAAAACTGTTATTAGGGTCACAAATTATGGAATCAACTGCGGCGGTGTTCCCGAATCGATACGACATTGGAACCTTCAAAAATCGTACCTGATTGTTTTTTTTAATATCTATCTAAGTTGGTCCCATACAAAAAGTTGTTCATATTTATGAGTACTTTCACCAATAGAAATTTTGATTATGATTTTAAATTAATCCCGTATATACAATGTCGTCTAATTGTAATTCTTCTAAATTAAGTAAATAAGCAATAAATACCTCATGGCCAGCGTTTGTGAGATGTTTGACGAATCCTTCAGACAGTATGCTCAAGCTTTTTATGGGAAATGGGAACATCAACAAAACTTTATATGCATTCACACAAGAAACAAATAAAACAAAACACAGACATCTCAGTTGCATCCTGGACACGTCAACTCGGCAACGAGATAAACAATCACTGGATAAAATTTACTAAATTTATGTAACTTGACCTCGACTGTAATCGTACTTGATAGCAGAATGAGTGAGATAAAGAATCAAAACAAAAAAAAACTGGTTTGACTTGTCAAAACTTTGTTTACAATGATATAAAAATAGAGTTGGAAAAATCACATTTCAAAATTTAAAACCATTGTCTTTTCAGACAATTTTTCGATTAAGTCTCAAAATTAAATTCGAGGGTATCAATATCTAAAACTCCCATTAGAATTCTAAGCCCTTTCAGTTGTTTCTGAGATCAATTAGCATTTTAATTGAATCGTTCTGTATTGTTAATGAAAACTACGAGCGAACTCAGCGGCCGTGGTTCGAACGGACGCCGAGAGAATCTTTAATGTTAGGGCTGATTTTTAAACCTAAAAGCTTTCTTGAAATACCCTGGAATACCCTGACATGAAAAGCCCTTTTGGCATAAAATTATTTCTTTCGGCAAATAGCTAGGTTTTATACAGAAACGATTTGAATTTGCCTTTTTAATTTGCCTTTTTCCTTTTAGAGTAGCGTTGTCATTATCACCTTCTTTAGGCCTCTAATAGCCTGTACTGTCCTATTACTGCACTAAGGCATTTTTAATTGTTTTTTTTTATAAAATTCTTAAATACAAACAAAACACTATGTTAAAGGTGCTTCGGATCCTCTTTGAAAAAAAATGTTATTTGGTAATGGTAGCCCCAACGAATATCTTTGGGATTTTCAGAGGATTCCCATTTGTCATTTTAGCAGTACTTATCTTTTTTCTTCAATCTTCTATTTATATCCTAATCCTCACTAATATTATAAATGCGAAAGTGAGTTTGTTTGTTTCTTTGTTTGTTACCTCTTCACGCTTTATCTACTAAACCAATCTTCCTGAAATTTCGCATACACATAGCTGGAAGTACGGAGAAGGACATATTTAAGCCGCGGGCGAAAGTTAGTCAACTACATTGTTGAGAACAACATAAAAACATCGTCCTACCAGGACCTTTAAAATTAAAAATATAAACTTGTTGTCTTTGACGTGTTGCTGTCTCGCTCGTACAATCCAATGTCCTCTTCTTCCGCTTGTCTCCGTTCAATACACACGTGTATTCGTTAATATTCTAATTTATTTATTATATATTCATAAAGTCGTGTACCGAATGTGATATAGTGCTAATAAACCAGTGTTGCTGCTATTCACCATCTTTCACTGTGTGCAAACACCACTGCCGTCCGAAACTAGACCTCAACTGGGTTCACAGTCCACTCCAAGAAAATCAATTATGGGCCATTGGGCATTGTGCCCCCCATAATTTTGGTCCTTCAAGGAAAGAAAAGGCAGTCATCAGTTTGCACATCAGTCGGACGGGTCAGTTCTCTTTGGGAGGAGCCAGCCCGCCATATTAGAAGCCGTCTGGTGTGGCACATCACAGTACCTACGACGACGACAAGACGAGTAACGTGAGTCAATTCGCCGACGTCATATAACCTAGAAGACATATTTTTTGGATTTTCACGAGGAGGAGGCTCATAAAGCGAAGAAAGCATTCAATCAATTTCATTTCATTCACACTAGCCGCCATAACAGTAGTGAACAAAGAATAGTAGCGAAGTTCCCTTTTTTCGCAACATTGGCTGCGCTGTCTCTGCGTCGAACGCGATTGGCCGCGTTCCGGAAACCGCCGAGCGACAACAGCGCCCCCCCTCGACGAACGTGGGAAGAACTACTTCGCATCTCGTGCGCCGGTGCGCCAACGCCGCGCCGCCCGCCATCTTGTTCCACTCACCGCGGTCAGCGTCATCAACAGTGTGCGAGAAAAAATATATTTTATTCTTCTAGGGACAGTATCAGTAATAAGGTGCTTTGTATAATTGCGTGTTTAGAAATAGTTCTATTGCGTTGTGTTTACAAATCCAAGTATGGCCGAAAACATAAAATCCCTTATTGCCTCGCGTGGTTACGCGAAGGCTAGTTTTACCAAAATAGCAAAGGCTATGGTATCTGAGGATGTTGCAGGTACGTCTCTCTCTGTATTTAGACTGAAGGGTATGGCTGACAGGTTAAAAGAGGTTTTCTCGGAATATACCAGGTTGTGTGTAGCTATAAAGGTTATTAGTGAAAAAGACGCCGAGGACCCAAGTGACTTAGAAGAGCAATACATCGAGCTCACTGCTAAAATTAACGAGGCTCTTAATAAATTAAACCCAACAGTTGCTCAAGCACAGCCTCAGCAAGGGACAGTCTCTAGGATTAAGCTTCCACATGTCTCTGTTCCGACTTTTTCAGGAAAATATACACAATACTATGAGTTCATCAATATTTTCACAGCCATGATTCATAATGACAGTACATTGACCCCAGTCCAAAAACTATATTACCTGAAAGGTTTTTTAACTGACGAGCCTCAGTCTCTCGTTAGCAACCTTCCTCTTATTGACGACAGTTATGCACATGCTCTAAAATTGTTAAAGGAACGGTATGACACTAAAATAAAAATAGTTCAGGAGCATATATACACTATTTTAGATTTACCAAATATCACCCGTTCTACCTCGATTAATATACGCAATTTGATTTCAGAAGTAAAGCAACATTTGGCCGCCTTAAAGAATTTAAAAGTGCCGGTGGACAACTGGGACAGCATTATCGTTTGTATTATTATGCGAAAGCTGGACATGGTAACAAATCGCGCATTTCAGCTTGACCGTGACTCCAAGGAACTTCCAACCATCAAGGAAGTACTGGAATACCTGGAAAAACGTTCCTTAGCATTGGAGTCGATGGACACCAATAATCAACGATCGCAGTGGCAGTCCCAGCGCCTTGCTAGCCACTCGGTAACTGCCAATACTTCGGCATCATGCATCTTCTGTAAGTCTTTTGAACATATATTATTTCAATGCCCTACTTTTAAACTTTCAACACAACAAAAGCGCCTAGAGTTTGCACGCACTAATAAATTATGCCAAATATGCTTGGCTCAACACAAACGCAAGTGCAAATATCATTTTAAGTGTGCCGAGTGTAAAAAGGAGCACAATACCCTGCTGCATGGGATCGAATTGGAACAAAGCCCGTCAGTAACCTTGCTTTCTAACTTCAGTGGTCCTCATGCACAAGTTTTATTACCTACTGCCCAGGTTAAACTCATCGCCAACAATGGAACTGCAATTTATGTTAGAAGCTTACTTGACAGTGCATCCCAAGCTTCTTTTGTGACAAGCAGGGTCGTGGAAATGCTTGGCCTGACTCCTATGCGCACCAACACTAGTATTGTGGGCATAACAAATGCTGAGCAAGCCATCAACAAGTGTGTAACACTCACAGTACACTCAACAGTGTACCCATTTAAAATTGAGGTTAATTGTCATGTCATTGATAATATCACAACACAACTGCCTCAAACACTTCTAGATGTGTCATCAATAAAATTCCCTGCCGATTGTAAACTAGCCGACGCAACATTCAATGTGCCTGGTGATGTGCATGTTTTGCTAGGAGCTGATATTTTTTTCCAGGTGCTGTTGCCGCAGCCTGATGTGGTGGTGTCACCTACTGCGAGCAACCAACAGCAGCAACCTGCAGCAACTACAGCTACCATCGAGCAACCATACATCGTGCACACTGCATTAGGGGCCATCGTCGCTGGTCGCAGCAACATCAAAGCAAACAATCAGGTTGTACTATTTTGCAATGAATGTAATTCTAATATTAGTGATGACATTAGGTTTTTTTGGAAAACTGAATCAGTGCCTGAAACCTTCCCAGAGCAACTACCGGAACACGAGTATTGTGAGAATCTTTTCAAACGCACCACTGTGCTTGAAAACAATAAATTCACAGTAACTATGCCTATTAAATTTCCGTTAGAGCAAATCAATTCTGAGTTAGGGGAGTCGTTTCCATTAGCGCTCAAAAGATTTTATAATCTCGAGAAGCGGTTGCAAAGAGATTCAACGCTTCGCATAGAATATACAAAATTTATTAATCAATATATTTCTTTAAAGCATGGTGAATATCGTGACATAAGTAGTTATGATTTATCTAGGGATCCAGTCTTTTTCTCCCTCACCATGCCGTACTCAAAGAGTCTAAAACCACAAAATTAAGGACCGTATTTGATGGATCTATGCTTACAACTAAGAAAGTTTCTTTAAATGATATTTTAATGAACGGTCCGGTGGTTCAAAAGGACCTTTTTGAAGTATTACTTGCATTCAGATTAGAAAAATTCTTTTTATCTGCGATATAAGAATGATGTTTAGATGTATTGACTTAGATGCCTCACAGAGGTCTCTACAGAACATCTTGTGGCGCGACTCTCCTGATCAGGATGTGAAGTGCATACAGCTCAATACGGTCACATATGGCCTTAAGCCTTCTTCATATCTTGCCACTCGATGTCTCATTGAGCTTGCAGAGAGGTATCAAGATCAATTTCCTTTGGCATCATCAATTTTGAGAAACAACACTTATGTTGATGATGTTCAGTCAACCAGCCAGTCTGAAGAACAGCTAATTAATATGCAGTCGGAGTTGATTAAATTGCTTGCTCTTGGAGGGTTTCAATTGCACAAATGGGCATCTAACTGTAGTACAGTACTTTCAAAAGTACCTAGAGATACTCATCAGTTTTGTGAATCAGATATAGAAAACCGTGACTTATCAGTCAAAACATTAGGTGTACATTTTTGTGTAGAAAATGATGTGTTCAAAACCAGCACCCCAGAGCCCTATACTAGCCGTAAAGACTCAAAACGAGATATCTTGAGTTACATTTCAAAATTTTACGATCCTATGGGTTTAGTGGGTCCTATATTTGTACAAGCTAAGGTCATCATGCAGCGGCTTTGGGCTGCTAACTCAGACTGGGACGCTGCTCCTCCTGAGGACATACGATGTATGTGGGTAAACTTTGTCAAGGATTTAGATCAGATGAAACATATATCTGTGCCCCGCTGTATTCAACCTCACGATGCAGTCTCAATTCAGTTAGTAGGCTTTGCTGATGCATCCTCAGTAGCCTATGGCTGTGTGCTTTATTTGCGCACCATCAACTCGCAAGGTAAAGTACACAATGCGTTATTATGCTCAAAATCACGAATTAATCCTCTTAATAAGCAACTCACGACACCTAGATTAGAATTAAATGCTGCACTGCTTCTTTCACGCTTGACTGACAAGGTATTGCATACATTAGAAAACAAAATTCATGTCAGTGATACTCACCTCTTTTCTGACTCTCAAATAGTCTTAGCATGGTTAAAAACTGACCCTACAAAGTTACAGGCATATGTAGGAAATAGAGTCAGAACAATTTTAAAGTGTGTGCATAACTGTCACTGGCACTATATTAATACTGCTGACAACCCTGCCGACTGCCTCAGCAGGGGTCTCAGACCGAGTGAACTTAAAGATTTTGATTTATGGTGGAACGGTCCGTCCTTTTTATTTAATAGTGCTTATTCTTTCCAGTCAGAGTGTGACATACCTGCAGAACTACCAGAGTTAAAATGTAGCGATAATAATTTTGTAGGTGCTACTGTGGCCACACAGATTTCTGATGTTTATGATAGAATTAAGAAATTTTCAAACATAAATAAAATGTCTAGGGTATTAGCATATGTACTCAGATTTTGTAACAATGTAAAAAAGGATTCAGAAAAATTAAATAGTTTTTTATCTTCACTTGAGACTGATAGAGCTTTACAATTGATTGTGAAGAACGAGCAAAAACTCTTTTATGCTAATGAAATTAAATGTTTAACAGCTTCCACTCCAGTCAGTGGCAGTCTAAGGCCCCTAACACCATTTATAGATAGTAGCGGTCTCATAAGAGTTGGAGGACGTTTGCAAAATGCGCCTGTTGCCTATGCAAAGCAACATCCTATAATCCTGCCTAAAGACTCTGACATCACTGCCCTGATTGTGAGAGATGAGCATTTAAAACTGCTACATGCGGGCCAAAGACTAGTCCTAACCTCCCTCAGACAGCGCTTTTGGATCATAGATGGTCTACGCACAGTCAAAAAGATATTGCATAAGTGTGTAATATGTTTCAGATTGAAAGCTGCTGCGACAACTCAGCTGATGGGTTCGCTGCCTGCCGCCAGAGTCACCGCTGCATGCAGAGCGTTTCAGAAAATCGGGATGGACTTCGCTGGGCCAATATCTGTCAAAAATAGCAGAATAAGGAAGCCGATTATAGGGAAAGGTTACATAGTTTTGTTTGTTTGCTTCACCACTAAAGCGATACACTTAGAACTTGCCTCTGATTTAACAACAGCGACCTTCCTGGCTTGTTTCAAGCGCTTTATCGCTAGGCGCAATTTGCCCAGCGATGTCTATTGCGATAACGGCTCTACGTTTGTGGGGGCAAGGAACCGATTAGATGAATTGTATCGCTTACTCGCCTCTCAGAGTCACCAGGCTGAAGTACAAGCTTATGCTCTTGAAAGAAAAATAGATTTCCACTTTATTCCTAAATACAGCCCGATACATGGCGGACTCTGGGAAGTGGGAGTGAAAAGTGTAAAGCATCATTTAAAAAGAGTTGTAGGAAAGGCATTGTTAACATACGAACAACTCAACACTGTATTAGTTGAAATAGAGGGAGTCTTAAACTCTCGCCCTTTAACAGCTGTAACTTCTGATCCTAATGATTTTTCTTACTTATCGCCGGGTCACTTTCTGACAGGTGCCCCTCTTAATACCTACTCAGAACGTGATCTGACTAGTCCTAAGTCTTTGCTTCAATTTTGGAATATAACTGTAAGCATGAAACAAAATTTTTGGAAATTTTGGAGCAAACATTACCTTACTATGTTGCAAAGTAGACCTAAGTGGCGTGTTGACATGCCCAATGTCACCATAGGTAGTTTAGTTATATTGCGATATGATAATTTGCAACCCTTGTACTGGCCAATGGCTCGTGTTACAAACCTGTTCCCTGGGAAGGACGGGAAAGTTCGTGTCATAGAGGTTAAAACTGCTAATGGCTATAAGCACAATAGATCTATTACAAAGATATGTTTGTTACCTATAGTTTAAGTTACCTGTCCTTTTGTAATTTATATACATACTTATTTATTTAATGAAACACAACGTCAACTTAGCACTTGAGTAAGCTGTATAACTGTGTTACTTTATATATCTACATTTTTTTGCCTATTCCATATTCTCTACATTAATTAGAATTTATTGAAATGGAACACTGTAACTGTATTTAAGTTAATTTAACGTTAGCTTTATATACTCTCCTTTTTTGTTCTATATGTTTGTTCTATATACTCTATATAAAACTTAACGTAGGAACTTTCTTTAGAAAACATTTCTTAATTTCATTCGAGTAAATTAATAAGTCTGTAAGCAATAGTTTCTTGCATTATATAATATTTCATATAAACTCTTATTACACAAAACATGTAACTGTGATTAGGCTATGTAACTCTGTAAAATATTTTGTGGTCGAGCCCGCAACTTATGTTGAGAACAACATAAAAACATCGTCCTACCAGGACCTTTAAAATTAAAAATATAAACTTGTTGTCTTTGACGTGTTGCTGTCTCGCTCGTACAATCCAATGTCCTCTTCTTCCGCTTGTCTCCGTTCAATACACACGTGTATTCGTTAATATTCTAATTTATTTATTATATATTCATAAAGTCGTGTACCGAATGTGATATAGTGCTAATAAACCAGTGTTGCTGCTATTCACCATCTTTCACTGTGTGCAAACACCACTGCCGTCCGAAACTAGACCTCAACTGGGTTCACAGTCCACTCCAAGAAAATCAATTATGGGCCATTGGGCATTGTGCCCCCCAACATATATCTATATAACTCAAAGGTGACTGACTGACTGACATAGTGATCTATCAACGCACAGCCCAAACCACTGGACGGATCGGGCTGAAATTTGGCATGCGGGTAGATGTTATGACGTAGGCATCCGCTAAGAAAGGATTAACGCGAGCGAAGCCACGGGCGCCAGCTAGTCAATATATAAAATTCTTCCGTTTGAGTGACTGACAGACAACACACAGCCAAAACTACTAGGTGTAGGAAGCTGAAATTTGGCTTGTCCTTAGTGAGTGTAGCGGAGCACTATAAGAGAGGATTTCTCGAAATTCCGAGTGACTTCCCACGGGAGCAAAGTCCCGGGTTCATGCTAGTTATATATGTCACATGACCTTTGTTACCAGACCAACCATTGTAGAATAATGCCATCCAGTGACTAAGCCTAGCTTCAATATGCTAACCGAGCAAGCAATAGACCATAATTGGCAATAACCGACAGGTTATAGTGTCATTTACATGAATATTAATTGATATTGAACCGATCCTGTGTGCTCTGTTAGATACTGTTGCATAATCTGTGATCTAAACTCGGGAACCATGGTTGAATAAATAGTCTGCTTCTGGGTAAGTTCGCTACGAGGTAGACCTCATCTCTATCCTTGGGCAAGATCATGATCAAGAACAAACCCACCTTTAAAAAAAAATAATGATGTAGATAGGAATAGAAACTCCCTATAAAAGGAAAACCATTAAACTTCTAAAATCACTATTTATTTCCAAATTTCTGCCAGATTTAGTCAACAACATCGAAATTACTAGTCGTAATGTCTATTTCTCACTTTAGTTTTAATCAAACATTAAATATTATGTCACAATTTAAATGCAATTTTGTAAGAGATAATATTATTTCGTTTTATGACAAGATTAAATTATTATAGTCTTGAGTAAACCTGTTACACCTTAATAGTAATCCAGCCACTTTGACAGCTAATTTTCGCAAAAAACTTATCTCAAAATCTATAGTGTTTTCTAATGATGCTCCTACACTGGCAGTTATAAAATCCTAACTAATATTATAAATGCGAAAGTGAGTTTGTTTGTTTGTTTGTTTGTTATCTCTTCACGCTTTATCTACTGAACCAATCTTCCTGAAATTTCGCATACACATAGCTGGAAGTACGGAGAAGGACATAGGGTACCTTTCATCCCGGGAAAAGGTACTGTTCCCTTGGGAAATTCAAGCGGGCGAAGCCGCGGGCGAAAGCTAGTGTTATATAACATTTGCTGTCTCTTATTTCATTATCTTGTAACACAAGTGTAATAGAAACAACAGATATTATATAACATTTTATAACTGCCAGTGTGGGGTTTGTTTAGCAAAAATAAAGTTATTACTGACCTATAAATGTCCATGTGGGTAAATTGGCATGCAAATAACTGTTCCCAAACCGATCCATTTAAGCTATTTTTATTTCTATGCCCAAACGGTATATTGCCGAATTGCAACATCATTGTCAAGGTTACGATTGGACAATACGACAATTTGGCCTCTCCCCCTCCACCAATTTGAACATGATTACGTGACTCGTTTGATCGGTGATGTCATATAGCATAATGTAGATATTTTCTAGGTCAAAACGGTCAGAAGCATAAAGTTAAATATTATAAGAATACTAGTTTTGCCCGCGGCTTCGTCCGCGTGATTTACCCCCGGGAACAGTGCTTTTCCCTGGATGAAAGGTACCCTATGTCCTTCGCAGTATTTCGAACTATGTGTTTGCGAAATTTCAGGAAGATTAGTTAAGTAGATAAAGCGTAAAGAGGTAACAAACAAATAAACAAACAAACTCACTTTTGCATTAATAAATTAGTTAGTAGTATGTAGTACAGTCTACAGCCTATAAATTTGCACTATCTAATAATGCTATTTTAAACTTATCGCTAACAACTTGCATATTTATCAGACATCAACATTGTAACAAATGGAAAGACACAATAAATTGAATAGCTTGATAGTCTCAATAAGCTTGGAGTATAGTAGTTGCTATTACCTTTTTCGTTTTATAGGCAATGCATGACCAATAACTTAAGCTTAAGGCTTTACTCTGAGCTATCTTTTGAGCTAGTATTAAGAGAATGTCTCTGGTATGAGCTAGCTTACGTTACGACATGTTCACATTAGAATACAAATAATATAGGTTTTATATAGTACTAGCTTTCGCCCGCAGCTTCGCTCGCGTGAATTTCCCACGGGAACAGTGCTTTTTCCTGGGATGAAAGGTACCCTATGTCCTTCTCCGTACTTCTAACTATGTGTATGCCAAAGGACAATGCCGATTCGACTATGAGAAGTGGCGTCTTTTTTTTTTCGCGCGGCCACTAACCGAACTATGTTTTTCTAATAGGTAATAGCATAATAAACAAAACTTAGTATGGCATATATAACTCTAAACTCAGTCCGAACTGAGTTATTGGGGTTAGAAAATGTTAAATATTCAAATGTTTTTGAGGCGATTTTCGTCATATGGGAGCAAGTTCAATAAAAATATGTAACAAAATAATTCTCTTTGGACATTTTTTATTACCACTATAATCCTTTGAGGCCTTACACGCCGTAACTCCCTCCCCCTCCTGGCAGCTGCACACATTGTTCGACGAGTTTGCAGGTATGGGTGAGTCATACATCGGTATTTGTGTGAACAATGCAAATCCCAAAACCCCTTCTTCCACCCCCTCTACCCCATCCCCGCTCATCAATGAGTAAGTACATTTTTTTACTGAATAATTAAACTACGACTTGGCTTGTTTAACTAAATAAATAAATATAAATATATACGGACAAATCACATAGATTGAGTTAGCCCCAAAGTAAGTTCGGGACTTGTGTTATGGGATACCAACTCAACGATACTATATTTTATAACAAATACATATATAGATAAACATCCAAGACCCAGGCCAATCTGAAAAAGATCATTTTCCATCTTGACCTGACCGGGGATCGAACCCGGGACCTCCGGTGTGGCAGTCTGGCGTGTTAAGCGTTAGGCCACAGAGGTCGTCAAAACTGACTCCGATATAGATATTTTACCTAACAGAATTGACTTGTTTACTGGACCTTCTTATTTGTGTAGTGAAGCATTATTGTGCGTGCTGTTTTAATATAAATACAGTGGAATATGGATCGAAGACAGTGCATTTCTTGTCTTCGAAGTATAAGTCGAAGCAATAACAGTGTAAGAAGATCCTACCCTTTGACTACGCAGCACTTCCAGCAACATCCATTTCTGATTGATTATTTGGCTGAAGTTAGAAATATTATTGAGGTATGTAAACATTATATCAAAATGTTTTACGAATACTTTTATTCTTTTTCACACTCTTTAATCATGTTTTTAAAATAAGTACAATTTCATAATGTTAATAGGACAAAAGAGAGGAAGCATTAAGATATTTTGTGTTCCAATTACCGGTTTAAATTCCACTGTATAATTCCAAATGCCACCAAAAGTTTTTAGTAAAAACCAAGTTTGTCATTTATATTTATCTCTCTACAGATATCCAATGAAGACCGGATTTGTAAACCTTGTTTTCAACAAGCAAAACGCTATATTCAACGAGGCGAGTTGGACACACAACGTGAACCAGTCGCAGCTGAGGGTGATGTGTAATCCGTAGCTGACGAACCAAGAAGATCTTAGCCCGATCCTGAGCCAGCGGATAGTGACCGTGAGATTGCTGACATCGAATCCGTACCTGACAGCTCTGAACGAGAACAAATGGTGCCAGTGGGACAGGTAATACCAGTCCGAAATGTTTTGAGCTTTCCTATACAAGGATTTTCAAGAGCTCCTTTCAATACGAGAACTTGTATATTTCAATATTGTGAAAACAGTAACTTGGTTAGAATAGACAAGAATTTGAGATCTATAATTCTACAAGAGAATAGCTTTTATATACCGCAAGGCGTACGCGTATGCGAACAACATAGGTTTGATCCAGTATGGATTGATATTTCACTTGTTGTCCGTCACGTATATAATACGTTTTCACCTAAACAGGTCAGCGATATGTTAGATGCAAACAAATCAAGAATGGTTACGCTGTGTCGATGGGTGGTTGAAACGATGAATGGACGCTTAAAAAATCAATTTAAACTATTGAGACATACAACTAATAACAGAGCTATAGGTCATTTATTTTTAGAAATAAAAATAGCAGGGGCTTTGCTTAATGCCTTTGGCCGCCCTCTAACAGACCACAGATTGGTTGATGATATTTTAAATGCGATAAGAGAAACTATAAATAATGAAAATCACCTCGCAGACTACATTATTCATAAAAATATGAACGCTAGAAGAACTATATTCATGACAATAACAGCAACAGATCTCAATCACATAACAAATGACTTTCCCATTCTTAGCATGGACGAGTTAATTATATATGCATTAGGAACATACCAAATAAAGCAAGCTCGTAGTTACTACGGCGAGCATGTTAAGAACGATGAAGGAACATACAAAATAGAAGTATGCAGAGATAACGACTTAGAGGGCTTGGAAGATTTCAGTATTACAGCTATAAATCCATGGTTGCTGAGGGCGCGAATACAATCGAGACATAGACAGTCTCGTATTTATTACACGTATATTTAGGTACAAGGTAGTATGAGAGGCAGACAAGCCATATACGGTCATTACTGCAGTTGCATCGTCGGCAAACGAACCCTTGGCTGTTGTTCTCACGTCATGTCAGTATTATGGTATTTAGGATGGGGGAGATATCAGGAGAACTTAATTCCTCCCGCGACCTTATTAGATAACATCATAATACGCCATGATGTAGAGAATGAGGCTGAGGAGTCTAGCGGCGATGTATTTTAATTTCAAACAAAAACTGCCTTTTATATTTATTAAATCGTTTTTTGTTAACACGTTATTTTTATATTGCAGTTTAAAAATTGTTGAACTTGATCTCATATGAAAAATATTTGTGTATCTATATGTACCCAAAAAAGAAACATTGGTTTGAATTCAAAGTAAGCATTATTATTGTAAACGCTTCTACAGTTTTTCTATTTTATAAGACAGGCATTGTAATTACTACATTCATTGTATTGTAAAACAGAACTGTATTAATTTTATAACAGCAGTGAAATGTGAAATAAAATCATTGAATATATTATTGTATTTGTATTTTAATCTTTTATAGACCAACCAAAAGAAACCAACCGCCGAACAAGCCGATGGATAACTCACCAATACCAAACTCGCTGAACAAGGTGGGCAGCTGTCAGGAGTTACAGTGGGGGAGGGGGGGGGAGGCTCAAATGAGTATAGTGGTAATAAAAAATGTCCAAAGATAATTATTCTGTTACATATTTTGATTGAACTTGCTCCCATATGATGAAAATCGCCTCAAAAACATTTGAATATTTAACATTTTCTAACCCCAATAACTCAGTTCGGACTGAGTTTAGAGTTATATATGCCATACTAAGTTTTGTTTATTATGTTATTACCTATTAGAAAAACAGGGTTTGGTTAGTGGCCGCGCGAAAAAAAAAAGACGCCAAAAACCGGCATTGGCTTTTCAAGATGATTGATTCGGTAGATGAAGCGTGAAGAGGTAACAAACAAATAAACAAATTCACTTTCGCATTTATAATAATTAGTTAAGACGAGGTCCAACCTGAGCTGCAAAAAACAAAACTCATATGCGCTTAACCGCGCCGTGCGCGCGTTGCAATAAGATAGTTTTTTGCACAACACAATGTTCTACTTTCGTTGGCAGGATCGAACAGATTTTGTACCAATTTAGCAACTATTTCTCAAATATCTTTAATTAAAATATTAGTCTTAAAACAAAAGTGCTAGGTTAAGACTTTAATATAGTATATATATAAACTAATTATATAAAAATATATATATTTTATCGCTGAAAATTTTAAGTTTCATGACTTGAAAGCTGAAATATTTTCTAAATTTTCGGTGCCTTTATGAATTAATTAAGCCGAAAATATGTATTTTTATTAAAAAGTACACGATTCAAACTTTAATAGAGATCATAAGCTATATCCTGTATTATTTTTCCACTTCGTAAATAAACTCTAATTAGGTAAATTTCTTCATGAAAAATTACAATTATTTCGAATGTGGGGTACGAGCTCGCCTTAAGATAGAATAATGTATCCCATAACCAATATAAAATATCAAACTTGGTGTGAGTTCAAATTTTAATAAAGAAAATAAATAAGAAAGAAAGACATAGGAGAAGAGAGGCCAAGCATTTTCTTTATTTTCTTACTTAATGTCATCTCAAAGTCAAGCTAACTCTGTCTTGACTAACCACAGACAATATTATGTTATACTGTTAAACATGGTTATACATTTAACAATATGCGAGCGCTCACATCGTCAAAGGTCGAAGGAAATGTAATTAATTTGCCAGTAACTTGTTAATATGGATTAATGACTCCTTACGAACTCCATTCTCAATCTGTTAAGAGATGATAGATTTGATTTTTATTGGCTACTAGCTTTTGCCCACGGCTTCGCCCGTTCCACGGGAACAGTGCTTTTTCTGCTCAATGAAAGGTACCCTATGTCCTTCTCGGTACTTTTATCTATATGTATGCGAAATTTCAGGAAGATTGGTTCAGTAGATAAAGCGTGAAGAGGTAACAAACAAACAAACAAACAAACAAACTCACTTTCGCAATTATAATATTAGTTAGGACTAGCTTTTGGCCGCGGCTTCGCCCGCGTGAATTTCCCACTGAAACAGTACTCTTTCTCGGGATGAAAAGTACCCTATGTCCTTCTCGGTACTTTTATCTATATTTATGCGAAATTTCAGTAAGATTGGTTCAGTACATAAAGCGTAAAGAGGTAACAAATAAATAAACAAACAAACAAACTCACTTTCGCATTTATAATATTACTTAGGATTAGGATTAAGACTAGCTACACCCCTGAGCTACGCTTATATGAGAATTTTGGGATAATTAAAGAGAAAACAGAATATTTCTAAAATAGTCTAATTTCAATTAATTATCTTGACGTCAATAATAAAAATAATTAACTAATTACCTCCGGAATATTTTATTTAAGTTCTTAATTAAACAAATTCAGAAAATAATTCGTTTTATACGTAAAATACTTTTTTCAGATTAGCTTTGTTCAATCATTATTTTTTATTTCCATCTATTCATATAACAGCCATATAGTACAGCCACGGCGAAAAAGGCAATGTCAGAATCGGCCATTAAAACCAAACGTAGTGCACGCATCGCGAGCCTCGAAGTAGACCCCAATAAAATGCTCGGTTTGCTTTTTACGACCTGGCCAGTTTCCTCCTGAACTAAATGAACGAGTTTTTCTATCGACTGTACTGTTTCGGTAAGTCGGTGGATTCATTAGGTTTTTGTATGGCGAAAAAATGTAGCAAGAATTTATAAGAAAACAACTTTTCCTAAATTGTTTTTGCAATACCAGTTCTGATGTCTCTTTAGACTTATTTCCTCATGACTGAGGGTCGTGGTCATTATATGGAATGAAACACGCACAACGACTCTCTTGGTAATTTTAATGGACTGCCTTCTCCATACACACTAGCTACACACTAGCTGATAATCATCAACTAGAGTGCAGATTTCCTCACGATGTTTTCCTTCACTGGAAGCAAGTGGTGGTAGATGGAAACTAACATAGGTACGTAGTTAGATTGGTATACAAACTCAGCATGGGCAAGATTCGAACCCGGGACCTTTGCAGCCACTGGCGGACGCCCTACCACTCGGCCTACACCGCTTCAATGTACAGCCTTCAGTTCTGATGTACATTTCATTAAAAATATTAAATTGCATTAGAGTGAGTTAAAAGAAGAATAAAATATGTTTTCTAAGTGTATGATATATTGGAATTTCTTTTTATATTTTTACAGTTCATAGTTCCAATCAGGTTCAAATCTCACTAGTTTTTAAAATCTATCTCATGTTACATAATCAATCAATCAATAAATTTAAGAATTTCGTTCTTGTCGGTGGAGTAATTTCCATGTATTCCTGTCTTCTGCCATCGATTTGACCTCTCTATACGACACGACCTCTACCTTCTCTTGCCCTTCTTGGCTTTCCTTTCCCTCTCATCGCTTCTACTTTTCTTTTTCATGTTAATATAGATACCTAAATACTGCATATCGAATTTTGAAAAGAGACATTCCAAACCAAAAACTTGATAAGAGGAGGTCCAACAGTGGACTTTTACCACACTGTAAAGAAGGATTCACGAAAAACTCTTTAAACAGCTTTGTAAATTTAAAAAAGCCAAGCAAATTCGCCGTAATCTCACAACGAGTAAAATACACGAGACAGGACACATAAATACAGTTTTTTAAAGACGAAATTTCCCTACGGATTTGGGGAAATCTGCCTGGCGGATACAAACGATACTTCTTGCCCTAGGGAGTTAACAAAACGAGTTGCAACGAGATTTTTGCGACCTGCCTCCAGAATTTCTTAGTAGCATAGTCGAAATTAAGTCTTAATCGTTTCGTTACGTATATTAAAAAAAATCTCATTATACAATGTAATGAAAAGATTTAGGAAGATACCTAATTTCATAAATCTGTATTCTGTTATAATATAAATTTATTAATTAATAATTTACTCGTATTTATTTTTTATACAGCGTGTCATTAAAGGCTTAACCTTCTCCAACATCGCTAAAAACAGACAAAAATCATAAATTATTAATTCGAAATTAGTAATTTAGACAAATAAAATTATGTGTTAAACAGGAATTGACAAATTTTGAAGCCATAAATCTTGAAATTTTTTTTTCTGACTATGATCAAATGCTATTTAAACTTTAGCGAGGATACACCAAATCATGTTTAAAAACTTATAGCAGGTTTTGTTATAGTTTGGCTCACAAAATCACCAAAAATACTTATTATCCTAAAATTTCCACCACATGGCAGCACCGGGTCACAGCTGGTAATGAATATCTAAAAGATTTTCCCAGATTATCCCGCCAATCCGGCTCTTTAAGGCGCTGACATAAAGACCACAAAGCGGCGAAGCGCTGGCTAGTTGGACTAATTAAATAGCTCTTAGGATATGACATCTGTCTCCAACAGTTTATAGGCTAGGTGCCGAACGTCTCTTTTTATTTTCAAAAAGAATAGATGGAAAAAATACTGCTTACTAATGCTCACAGCCGGCATGAGATCGTAATAAATAACTTGACTTTATATTAATAAAATAATATTGTGTGCGTTGCCATTTCACAACAAATAAAAATTAATACCCATCATTCAAAAATATGGAAAGATGATACGTATGCATTTTTAACATATTTTTACCATGTTTTGTTCTGTATTAATTAGCAATTTTCCATAGATAAGCAGATACATAAAGTCAAAGTCAATTATTTTTATTTATATAGGCTTAAAAATAGCACTTATAAATCGTCAAAATCTTGTTTTTTTGTTAGTTGACGTCATAAAATTACTTAAAGCTAAGCACCTCCAAAGCGCAAGTGGAGAAGAGCATTGCTGCATTTTCTCCAAAGACGTCACTTTACAACATATGTCTTACAATTAAATGACTGTATATGTGGACGAATGTACATTGAATATTTATACGAAATGTCATATTAGTAAATTAATAAAATTATAAATTACTAAAATGTCACTGAAAAAGTAAAAGTACACAGTGTACCTATATAGAGTAGAGTAGACTATAAATCCATCTTAAACTTATGGCAAATAAAAAAGAAAAGTCAAATAAATTATATTATGTTTACGCCAATAAAAGCGTGTCTTATCCATTTAAATAACTTACTTGAACACTTTGCGTATTTTAGCAATGAACTTACAAATGGCAATGTAAACTAAGTTTGGTCCAACTGGCAGCCAAAACTGTAATTTACGGTAGTTCGGAGGGTTTAAATAAATTATAGACGACCAACTTTGGTTTCTGACCGTCATTGTACCAAATAGACTAAGAGCTAGTGACAATGTTTCGAAAATCAATATTCAGTCATTTTTCTTTGTAAAGTTAGAACCTATCTTTAAAAATGAAGTGACAATCGTGACACCTTTATTTACCTGTCGCTTAAAGAAATATCGTTAGTGAAGCATATTGAAAAAAATATTGAAATTAGTCCCAAAAATTCCCGGTGAAAATTTAAAAAATAAGAATTAATAGAAATGTGCAAGTAGGTAAGTTGGGAAATAGCGCAATCCAATATATTTTTATTTTATTACTTGTATCTAAACCTAGGATCTAGCTGCCTAACCAGATTAGATTTAGTCCGTGATAAAAAATTAGGCTTTGGGATAATTATTGCTGTTTGTAATATAATGGGTGAAACGAAACGCAGGCGTTTCCCATTGTCGCCGCCAGATGGCCGCGGGGTTCTCACACTGCTAGCGCGAACGGCGTCGCGGTCGGCCGCCATTGTCCAGTGCTATATCGGTTTGTTTTAATACGCGGAGAGGTCCCGCGTCCTTTTTGTCTAAAACCACGTTGATTGTTGGTTAGTTTGAGTTATAATTGTGAGTTTCCTTTTGTTAAATAACTATTCCGTTTGTGTTTGTGAAAAAACCTGTTATTGTGACTTTTTCCTGTGAGATGTGATGCGTGGCTGGTTGTTCACATCTACCTGTTGCCGAGCCAACTTCGGGAAGAAATCTATTTATTTGTTCTGGGGAATTGAGATCTCATGGGTTAGGTAGGGTGATTAGGGATCCCCCCTTTCCGAAGACACTCAAGATTGGATCCGAAGAGCAGGAAGATTAAGTTTGGTAAGTGACCCTTGAGTTTGTGGGTGGTTGTAGCTATTAAGTTAGGTTTAATATACAGGGTTCTGTAGTTCCCGTTATAAACTATGGTGGTAGCAGTCTGCGTATAGCTTAAGTTAGTTAGGGTCTAGTCGGACAAACGTAGTGCCGGGTCGAGGTTTTTACCGGTATTTTTTACCCGGTAAATTTTTCGGTACCGAACCCTCCCGCCATTTCGTTTGCCCGGATTCTCTGCGCACATTTTCTGGTAGCAGAGCGTAGTTTATCTACCCTCTATTTGTTCGTTTGTAAAAGATAATTATTTGTAAAAATTATTAGATTTTACTTAGTTTGTTTATATAAGAACTTATATAGATTGATTGTTTGATTTTAGATATTTGTAACCTTTTTGCATTTGTTTCCGGGTTTGTGCCATTCTCATTCCTACCGCGGCTTTGCGTGTCGTAGTTTGATTTTGTTTTTTATTTACCTTTTATCTTTTTTTATTTGTCTGTTTGTTTGTGACTTGACGCGATGGCGAAGGTCTCCAATGCTAAGGCGACACTCGCCAACGAACTGAGATGGTTTGTGACGGCCGGAGGACTCCTGTCCCGGAAGGACAGGGAGGGCGCCACACTGCTAAGAGCGGATCACCTCCACTCACGATTGAGTAGCGCGGAAGCGGCCATGGCGGTGCTTACCGAAGCCGAACTTGCCGCGGAGGTCTACGCAGTTCACATGGCGGACATGGACCAGATCCTGAGTCTGCACGATGATATCGCGGAGGCGGCGGCCGCAATAAGGGCGAGACAGGCTGGCGGACCAGCCCCTCGCACACCTGTTAGACAGGAAGGACCAGCGGTTACTGGTCGGCTCCCCACCCTTCAGCTGTCCCACTTTGGGGGTAGGATGGAGGAGTGGGTAGCCTACAAAAATATGTTTGAGTCCCTGGTCGTAGCACGACAGGACTTGTCGAAGGCCCAGAAGATGGCCTACCTCCTCTCCACTCTTGAGGGTGAAGCGCGGTCGCTCATCCAGCACCTCCGAGTGGAGGACGACCAGTACGACACGGCTTGGGAGTTATTGAACTCCCGCTACCAAAATTTACGTTTGTTAGCGGATGCGCACGCCGCACAGTTGATGGCCCTGCCCAAGGTGGCCAACAGGGCACAGTTGCGCCTGCAGATGCTCACGCCCGTTACAGTGGCCTGTAACGCGCTCCGCACACTGGGGCTGCCGGTGGACCAATGGTCTTTTTTGCTGGTGCACATTGTATTGGGCAAATTACCCAATGACATCCGCTCGCGATTTGAGCGCGAGAATGCGGAACGGGATAGCACCACCCTACCAACATTCACTGACTTGGTGAAGTTTTTGGAGTTTGAGGCACGGGCCGCTGAGAATACCATGACGGAC
This sequence comes from Ephestia elutella, assembly GCA_018467065.1. Taxonomy (NCBI): domain Eukaryota; kingdom Metazoa; phylum Arthropoda; class Insecta; order Lepidoptera; family Pyralidae; genus Ephestia; species Ephestia elutella. Next base: position 5,276,616 of record CM031570.1, read on the forward strand.
TCAGCGCCATCCAGAGCGCCTGAACGTAGGCCCTTGGAACCCTCATGGAGAGGTAAGCCCCAACAGGGACGGCAACCGCCACCGCGTGGAGCTGGTGTGCGGGTTGCACACACGGCAGCAGTCGCGGGGGACGCGGACTGCCTGCAATGTGGCCGGATGGGCCACAGCCTGCTGCAATGCAGGGACTGGCAGAGACTGCCAGTACAAGATCGGCGCCGCATGGCAAGGCGGCATGAACTTTGCTTCTACTGTTTGGGCAGTCACTATGCACGTGACTGTCCCAGGGCCATACCATGCAGTGAATGCCGTGGGCTGCACCACGTGATGCTCTGCATGAACCGGAACGGGGATGGCCCCCGGTTGTTGAGGCAGGGGTCCCCTATGGGCGGGGGCGCTCCTGCGCGAAGCCCTCCACCATCGGACGGAGGACGCGGCTTCGCTCGTCGCACCCCCCTCGGGAGGGGGTCGCGTACCTGCGCGGGTCTTGGCGGACCGGGACCACGCGCCTCAAGGTCATGGCCAGTATGTGGCTGGCCAGGCCCCGGATAGGGCCCCCATGGGCGGGGGCCCTAGATCGGACGTGAGAGTGGGGACACCCCCTCCACGCGGGTTACCAATACCCAACACATGCAGCCGCAGCGGTTTTCTCCGCCGCTGCACGAGTACCCACGGCTGGAGTACCACCCGCCATACTATAGGTATGGCAGGGCCGCGGGCTATGCCCCCTCAGGTAGGGATGTGCACTCGCCCGCCATACTATCCGGGTCAGTGGCGTCCTACCGCGGTGGTCCGCGTATGGGGTCGTGGGGAGAGAAGCCATTAATTTGAGAGCTCTGTTGGACTCAGGGGCTCAAAGCAGTTTGGTTACCACTCGAGTGGCACACCAGTTAGGTTTAGTCGTGGAAGACTCGCCTGTGCCACTTCTTGGAGTTGGTGGCATACAAGTGAAGTTTCTGACGGGCCAGACACTTGTCACCTTTTCTTCGCTGAAGTCCTCCACAATGAGGATCACGACTTCGGCTATGGTAATGGATACCATTGCGGGTTGGCACCCCTCGACAGACATACCGCTGGGTGTGTTGTCTTTGGTTTCGGGTCTGGATTTGGCCGACCCCTTTGTCTTTCATCCCGGCCCAGTGGACTTGCTCCTGGGCTCGGACGTATTGGGTTGGATTTTGTTGGGTACCCAGAAAGCTCTGGGTTCGTCTTCACTGATGGCAGTGTCTACTATCTTTGGTTTCGCCCTGATGGGCCCTGTGTTTGATAATAGCACCTTGGAGGAGCCACCGGTCGTCGCATCTGCGTCCTTGGCCAAGACCATGCAAAGGTTTTGGGAGGTGGAGGAGCCACCTATGAGTTCCAGGATGGATCCGGAACACGCTGAGTGCGAAGCCCTTTTTCGATCGACCACGGAGAGGTTGCCCTCCGGTCGGTTTGTAACTAGGTTACCTTTTGTTGCCTCACGTCCTAGCCTAGGGCAAAGTAGGGCGCTTGCGGAGAAACGACTGCTGTCCATGGAGCGACGCATGCAGCGTGACCACGTACTTCGCGATAAATATATTGAATTTATGCGCGAGTACGAGGATTTGGGTCACATGTCTCCGGCTCGAGTTGATTGGAGCTAAACTGAGCATTATTTTTTGCCCCACCACGCGGTGGTGAAGGCCTCAACGGGCAAGTTGCGGACTGTCTTTGATGGGTCCGCACCCACTTCGAACGGAGTTTCGTTGAATCTATGTTTGCATTCAGGTCCCAAATTGCATAGGGACATAATTGACATCATCTTGAACTTTAGAAGACATCAAGTGGTTTTTGGCGCGGACATCCGGATGATGTTCCGCCAGACAGTCATACATCCTGAGGACAGGCGATTCCAATTGATACTCTGGCGTGAGCGCCCTGAGGATCCTGTGACGGTGTATGAACTCAATACAAACACGTATGGTTTGAAATCTAGTCCCTATATCGCCATCAGATCATTGCTTGAATTGGCAGAGCGGGAACGGATCCGCTTTCCCCGTGGGGCTTCCGTGCTGTCACGTGACTTGTATGTCGATGACGTGTGCACCGGAGCCCAAAGTATTGAGGAGGCCCTCCTACTGCGGGATGAATTGATTGAAATATTGAAAACGGGTGGCTACGAGCTACGTAAGTGGTTGTCCAATGAGCCTAGAGTTCTAGAAGGGATCCCGGAGGATCACCAACAGAACCCTCACCTGTTTGAGGATGTAGATGATCCCAACAGGATAGCGGTGCTGGGCATGCAGTACCAGCCGCTAACCGATATTTTTACATTCCAAGTGGACTTGGAAATACCAAAAGTCTGGACTAAGAGAACGGTGTTGTCCGTAATAGCTCGTATGTTTTATCCAAGCGGTTGGATCAGTCCAGTGATATTCTCTGCGAAGTGTCTTCTTCAGAGACTTTGGACTTTGGGCGTCTCGTGGGACGAGCCGCTGTTTGGCTCTCCATTGGATGATTGGCTCGAGTTGTTTTCATCGTTTAAGGAAGTCAATCGGATTGCCTTGCCTCGTCGAATATTGCCCCCCGGGAAATATCGAGCCAGCCTGCATGGCTTTTGTGACGCGTCGGAGCGAGGCTACGCCGCGTCAGTCTATATGCGGACAGTTGACGCCGATGGCCGGGTCAATGTCTCGCTTTTGTTAGGGAAGAGCAAGGTCGCCCCCATCAGGACTAGGCTGACTATTCCCAAGCTTGAGTTGAGTGGAGCTCACCTTCTCTCTAAATTGTTGCATCACGTTGCATGTGAGCTGGCGGCCACGGTCGAGATACGGGACATCTTCGCCTGGTCGGATAGCCAGGTCGCGCTTGCATGGTTGCGCGCGGCCCCACATACCTTGGAGGTTTTTGTGGGAAATCGGGTTTCCCAAATCCAGAATATCGGAATTGATATAACATGGAGACATGTGCCGGGAGAGCTTAACCCAGCGGACTGTGCTTCCCGAGGTTGTACGGCACCAGAATTGGTGTCACACCCGCTCTGGTGGGGCCCAGAGTGGCTGATGGGATCAGAAACTTCTTGGCCTGTCTGTCAGACAGATGTTACTTCTTTGAGTTTGACTGGGCTCCGTGTACATGCTGTAGTCGCTGAGACGACGTCGGAGCCGGATTGGCTACTTGCTCGGTATAGCAGTTTGGATAAGCTTCTGGGTGTTACCAGTTGGATTAAGCGTTTCATACATAATTGTAGAAACCCACAGGCAAAGCGGTTGGAGCCGATTGCAGGTGCAGAAGAGCGCCGGAGCGCATTGTTGCATTGGGTCCGTGTCGTGCAGACCGGACGGTTTGAGTCAGAGCTTCATATTTTGCGCGACGCACGCGCTAAGTTGAAGGGCGCGGTCGCTCGTTTGAACCCGTACATCGACTCGGATGGGCTTCTTCGGGTTGGAGGCAGGCTCCGGAAGGCGGATCTTCCATATGAGACTCGCCATCCTCTGTTGTTGCCCAAGGGCGGACCCTTGGTGCAGCTTTTGGTGTCTGATCGACACATTCGTAACGCCCATGCTGGGTGCAATGCTTTGCTGGCTATTTTGCAACGCGAATTTTAGATTTTGTCTGCCCGAAGAGCAATCCGTAGTGTTCTGTTTCGATGTATTGCATGTTATAGGTTGAAGGCATCCACGATGCAACCACAGATGGGTGATTTGCCCGCTGATCGAATCCGACCTTCGAGACCGTTTGACGGCGTTGGAACCGATTTTGCCGGTCCCTTTTCGATCAAGGCTTCTCCCTTTCGTAATGCCCGTATTGTGAAGGGCTATTTGTGTGTATTTGTTTGTTTGGCCACCAAGGCTGTCCATTTGGAGGTGGTATCGGCTCTGACTACGGAGGCCTTCGTCGCCGCGTTGGATCGCTTTGTTTCGCGTCGAGGTCTACCTTCCCTTATTAGGTCTGATAATGGCACAAACTATAAGGGAACTGTAAATTATCTTAAGGATGTTTCTGTGTTTATTGATAAAAATTGTACTAGCTTAAGTCAAATTGCTGCCCAAAGGGGAATAACCTGGAAGTTTAGTCCCCCAAGTTGCCCCCATTGGGGAGGGATTTTTGAAGCGGCTGTGAAATCCGCAAAGACCCACCTCCGCCGCATTATCGGAGAAACGGCTCTAACTTTTGAAGAGCTGGCCACAGTGTTTTGTAAAGTTGAGGCGGTCCTCAACTCTCGTCCTCTCTGTCCGCTATCTCCAGATCCAAATGACTTGGAAGCTCTCACCCCTGGTCATTTTTTGGTGGGAGGGCCTTTAAATGCCCTGCCCGAATACCCTTGGAAGGATGAACGCGTATATCGGTTGTCGCGTTTTCAAATGTTGCAGCAAATGAGCCAGGACTTTTGGCGTCGCTGGTCGCTTGAATATTTGCATTTGCTGCAGCAAAGAGTGAAGTGGACAGACAGGACTGAGCCTCCCAGGGAGGGTGATTTAGTATTGTTAAAAGAGGCAAATTTGCCCTCATTGCTTTGGCGACGAGCTCGGATATTACGTTTGATTCTTGGCGGAGATGGCACTCCGCGTGTGGCTGAGGTGTTGGTCGACGGTTCGATTTTAAGGAGAGGTGTGACCTCTCTCGCCCGCCTTCCCGTAGAGTAAGCTAGCGGTCTGCTTCTCAGACCGGGACAGGGGATGTTTGTAATATAATGGGTGAAACGAAACGCAGGCGTTTCCCATTGTCGCCGCCAGACGGCCGCGGGGTTCTCACACTGCTAGCGCGAACGGCGTCGCGGTCGGCCGCCATTGTCCAGTGCTATATCGGTTTGTTTTAATACGCGGAGAGGTCCCGCGTCCTTTTTGTCTAAAACCACGTTGATTGTTGGTTAGTTTGAGTTATAATTGAGTTTCCTTTTGTTAAATAACTATTCCGTTTGTGTTTGTGAAAAAACCTGTTATTGTGACTTTTTCCTGTGAGATGTGATGCGTGGCTGGTTGTTCACATCTACCTGTTGCCGAGCCAACTTCGGGAAGAAATCTATTTATTTGTTCTGGGGAATTGAGATCTCATGGGTTAGGTAGGGTGATTAGGGATCCCCCCTTTCCGAAGACACTCAAGATTGGATCCGAAGAGCAGGAAGATTAAGTTTGGTAAGTGATTGAGTTTGTGGGTGGTTGTAGTAATTAAGTTAGGTTTAATATACAGGGTTCTGTAGTTCCCGTTATAAACTATGGTGGTAGCAGTCTGCGTATAGCTTAAGTTAGTTAGGGTCTAGTCGGACAAACGTAGTGCCGGGTCGAGGTTTTTACCGGTATTTTTTTTACCCGGTAAATTTTTCGGTACCGAACCCTCCCGCCATTTCGTTTGCCCGGATTCTCTGCGCACAATTGCATACCTATTTAACAGACCAAAATATGAAATAATTTTTTAAACAACATGCAAAAAAACATAATAAAATATTTCGAATAGGCACTGGTTCAGTATTGTAACTACTGGGGGGTTTGTCGTTAATTAAATTGTATTTAGGTACAATTAATTTTATGTAATATCTCATATAATAATAATAAATTGTATTCCCGAATTGATGTCTCAATCCGTAGTTAAAGACTGAAACCCTTCAACTCTCCATCTTTCAAACTTCTTCATAAACATTTTAAAATACTAAATTGTTAGGAATATACTTATGACTATCTATCTATCTATCTCAATCAAATGCCGAACTGGCCAGAGATTGAAAACATCAAACCTCTACAGTATGTAGGTATGGGTTGTAGAAAATTATACAATTGGATTTATCGCTTCTATACCAGTTAAAAAAAAATATAATTTTAAAAAGTAACTACAGAATATAAAAAACACAAACAAGATATAATTTCCAAGTTACCTTATATTAAGAAGAGAAATCTCTTAAACAATATTTTCCGAGAGTAATATTTCACGTGCCCGGGACTATAAATTGAGTACAGCAGTAAGTTGACGGGCGGTAGGAAGCGTTCAGCACCTTGTTCCAGTTTCAGCTAACTTTCAAGCCAAAACCACTGTTATGACACAAGTAATAGAACTCAAAACTCTATCCTTTATTTGCGGAAACATCACGCCAACTTCGGTTGTAAAAACACGTAATGGTTAAGGAGTTAGGATAACTATTACACATAGAATGCGCATATTAGGTACAGGTAGTGTTTTTCCTAAGGGACTATTTATTGTTATTTACAACAATTAGTCCGTGGTTTCACCTACTGTTTGATGTATATAAAAATAAATCATTTTTGGCACAAGCGGTTTCATCTTAGTTGTCTTGGAGCATTAAATGCTTGATAAAAAATGTATGTCCATATAATTACGGTTGAGGAGTTATCTCTTTGGGAACGGATGCTATATTAGGCTCTTGATTCTTCAAATTACAAACGTAGATGTCGTGCCTCAGTTGTGTCTCAAAAGCCAAAAAAATCGTAATAGAAGTCTTACAGAGATCTTGTCACTTTATTTTAATTTCTTTGACTCTTGAGACATGACATTTACGTTTGTTATTAGTAGAATCGCCCCCAGATCAATTCATCTATTACAGACAGTTTAACTACACCTTAAAGTAGAACTTCTTGGAGCAGAGGTTTAACGAAACTAAAACCACGAATAAAATTTTAACTCTGTAAGAAAATGGAAATAGTTTTATCAGCTTGCAAGATTTTAACCAAACAAACAAACATATCGCTATACCTATATAATGTTAGTATAATGTTATAAGAAAGGACTGCTGATTGACATAACAACGCAGATACGAAACCTCTGAATGTAGAAACTATAAATATTTCAGACAGGTTCTAAATAGCATAAATGAAAGCTTGTAAGAATAAAAACATTTTATCAAATCTTAAAAGCGCGCTCTATAGAGGACAATGAAAGCTATGCTAAGTCTATCTATGATAAGGGTGTGTGAAGTAGAGTTTGGTGGGTTAACTGGACAGGTTTTTGTTAGAGTTCAAGAGCAGGCTCTTATTTTTTGACCGAATAGATTAAATTTTTTTACATCAGATAATGTGAGTAAAACTAAGTACAAAATGCTCTTGTATACGTGGCTATTCATACCACATATATTCTTTTTGATGATGACTGTAATAATATATGTTGTAATTCTTATAAGGTAATTATTGTAAATCTTAATAGCGTGTAATTCGTAGTGTTCAACTTTCGTTTTTTATTTGTGAGGCCCTTTAAGTGGCTCCTTTGCTAGCTATTCTATTTATACATTTAAGACTGAAATTGTAGCTGTTGGTCTTCCTATAAAAATAAAATAAATAAATAAAATAAAATAAATAGAGTTAAGTACATCCTTAGCTTTATGATTTATACACAGAAAGATTTTTCTTAATCAGATCGATTGTTCCAGAGAGAAGAGCGAGCCAGCAAACAAACTTTTCAGCTTTATCTTACACTAGCCGCGCCTCAAAAAATTACCCTATGTGCTATTCCTGGTATTTTTCTATCCGTGTACCAAATTTCATCGAAATCCGTCGAGTAGATTTTGCGTGATTGAGTAACAAACATCCTCACAAACTCACATCCAAACTTTCGCATTTATATTATTAGTATTAAGTAGGATGCGCGGTGCCATTTGTTTAGTAAATAACTTCAAATTAATCTGTTTTTTTTAACAGATCAACGGTTTTTATAATATTAGTCTATTTAAAGATATAAATAGATATATTCTAATTATATATACAACTAAAAAGGAAACTAAGTATCTAATAAAACGGCTGGAAATGTAGCTACATATCTAGTTATATTTTTTTCATTAGAACTTAAGCCGACACAATACCGTGCACAAAATTCAGAAAGCATAGAAATATAGCCTCATATTATTAACTTTGTTCTGAAGAATTTACTTATTAAGACTAATAAGGTAGGTACCTAAATAAACAAGACCACTGATCAACCATATACTTACTTTCGCTCTAGTGTCGAGATATTTATATTCTTTTATACATTGTAGTTAATTGGGTATAGGTACTTAATATAATTTCTTCAAATATCTCAGTGCAGTCAACCATATCAATTTTATTTTATGAATAGTGGGAATTTTAGAACAAAAAGTATCCTATGACTCTTTCCAGGTTACTTTCTACCCGTGTACTAAATTTCATCGAAATCTGTCTCGTAGATTTTGTGTGATTGAGTAAGAAACATTAGTACATACAAAACTTCGCTTTTTTCCTCAACTATGGGAGCCCCGGGGCGCAACGCAATGAAGGGGACCGGACAAGGTATGAGAATTGTTGAAAATATGTAATTTTATAATTTTATGATAGAATAGTACATTACGAAACAAGTGTGCAAAGTTGGTCATTACGTAATGACCAAATGCACACGTGTATCGTACGACGTTTTTCAACACACTTGTGAGTAAAAAAAATAATGTGGTCTTAACATCTTATTATCGGAAAACGATTGCGCCCTTATGTCATTCCTCCACTTTATAAAACACTAGCTTTTGCCCGCGGCTTCGCCCGCGTGAATTTCCCCACGGGAACAGTGCTTTTTCCCGGGATAAAAAGTAGCCTATGTGCTATTCCAGGTCATTATCTACCTCTGTACCAAATTTCATCGAAATCCGTCCAGTAGATTTTGCGTGATTGAGTAACAAACATCCTCACAAACTCACAAATTCACAAACTCACATAAAAACTTTCACATTTATAATATTAGTATGGAAGTATGGATTCGTACGCCGCCAAATACTTACGTTTGATTTTGTAGGCAATAAACTATTACTTGCATTACGCGCTTCGTTAATGATTTCAGGTGGAGTTAAATTTACATATTCTTTCATACTAGTCGACATTTTATTAAATATTTAATATGCTAACACGGCGAAAATCGGAAAATGTACCTAACAAACACAACATAATAAATATAGTCTTGTTTTTTTATTCGCGTGCCGCCGCCCGCCGCACGCGCCGTGCGCAGGGAGCGCGCGGTGCACGCTGCGGATGGTATATCGCCATAGTACAGCCAGTGCTTGGCTGTATAAAAATCATTATCTTTGCTTATTTAAAAACTGTTGTTATTTTCCCTTTTGATCTTATATGTTTTATGCGGCTATATTAAAATTGTGGAATTCATAACACGCATTAGTTTGCATCTTTTGTATAGCGCAGTATGGTAATTTTTATTTCCAAACACCTCCGTAATATATTCGTAATACCTTCGTAATATATGGCATTATGTGCCTAAATTCGATGTAATAAAACCCACTTTACGAGCAAGTGTGTTGAAATACATATAATTAAACATATTTTGCGACTTTTCAGCACGAGGTTATTCTCCAGAGCTAATTTATACGAGTTCAAACTTTTAGGGAAAGTCCATTTTCCACGCGTGACGTCATATGAATGTACGTTTAGTTAGGGACGTTTTGATATCATCCAAACATCGCTTAAAAATGTGAATTGTTTTTTGCTATATCTTGGTTATGGATGTGATTCTTTTACGGATGATTCTATTAATGTGAGATATTTCAAAAAAGCATCAAAAAAAAGATGTCTGGTCCTCTATTATGTTATTCTTCTGTACATTCATTATTTACACAGGGTTTATCTCAAACGGTGGCGTAAGCCGTTGTAATGGTTTCTTATCGTTTATATTCATAGTATTTTGTATTTCTAGGATAATTAGAAGCAAACTTTCTACTATTTATGTTGGATTTTGTATATTTGCGTTTGTGGAAAAACAATTGTTAAGGCACTATATTCATACTTATACGGCTTCGACCGCGTGATTTTCCCACGGGAACAATGCTTTTTCCCGGGATGAAAGGTACCCTATGTCTTTCTCAGTACTTCTAACTACGTGTAGGTACGCGAAATTTCAGGAAGATTAGTTCAGAGATAGAGAGATAAGCGTGATGAGGTAACAAACAAACTCACTTTCGCATTATTTTATAATATTAGTTAGGATTAACTTAGATCTCAGATACTCAGTAAGGAATGGGCAGAAAAGGGCTAAAATTATGATAAATGAAATGATTATGATATAGCCTGATACTCTGCCCGCTGCAAAAGAAAAAAATCTGTTTCACACAAATTTTCACCCCTTCTTTACATCCTCTTGGGAGTAAAAAAAAGTAGCCTATTTTATCTCGGGTCTTAAACTACATATGTATATACATATTATGTCAAAGTGAATTAATTATATCCTTGGGGGAGGCCTTTGTCCAGCAGTGAGTGTCCGTCTTTCGGCTGAGAGAGAGAGAGAATTAGTTACTTATACATATTATGAAACCTCTTTTCTATCAGGGTTGATCAACGTTATACTCTCTCTTTAGTCGTATTTCCTCATGACTGAGGGTCGTGGTCATTATATGAATGAAACACACACAACGACTCTCTTGGCAATTTTAATGGAGTTGTTTGCCATTGCCTTCTCCATTTAACACACTAGCTGATAATCACCAACCAGAGTGCAGGTTTCCTCACGATATTTTCCTTCACCGGAAGCAAGTGGCGGTCGATGAAAACTAACATGTGTCAGATTGGTATACAAACTCATGTAGCCCGGGCAGGATTTGAACCTGGGATTTTGCATCCACAGGCGGGCGCCCTACCACTCGGCCACCACCGCTTCAACGATATACTAGGTACTTGAAAACGTCCCTGTTAAAAAGGCCTTTTAAAGAAACCATCTTAAAAAGTCTAAAGGAAATACATCCTCGAAATAAGAACGTAGGACTACAATGCCAATATTACATTTACCTTTTCAATTTAGTTCAATACATGTAAATAAATATTTCCAACAGGTAATCGGATTGAATACAAGAATAGTGTGAGGATCCGATTTCCCTGTAGAGCGGAGTAAATCTGCGCAAAAGTTCCGATGCCCACGGGAGAGTTATTTGTATAGAGGATGGAATTTTTAACCTTATCTCCAAGATAGTATACTAAAGGATGCATTCCTTTTCTTTTTAAAGAAACAAATGTGAATAGGGTACCGGACAACTTTTTTTAATGCTTTTTAAAATATCTCGCAATAATAGAATCATCAGTAAAGGAATCACATCAGTACCCAAAGTATTTTCCAAGATACAACGAAAAACAATTTACATTTTAAGCGATATTTGGACGATACCAAAACGCCCATTGCTAAACGTAAATCTATATGACGTCACGCGTAGAAAATTGACTTTCCCAAAAATTTTGAGCTCTAATAAATTATCCTTGGATAATAAACTCATGCTGAAAAGTCGCAAAATGTGTTTAATTATATGTATTCTATCATAAAATTACATATTTTTAATAATTCTCATACCTTGTCCGGTCCCCTATTCAAAGAATTTTAAAAATTCCCTTGCCCCTTGCTGCATGGAGTCTACTGACTACAATCTGAAAACATGACACATACAGGTGGTACAAGAAGATCAGATAGAGTATGGTAGTGTGGATAGCTAAATGATAGGTAAGCAGTATCGCTAGGTAACTGTTACACGTGGAGTTTTTCAAGCAGCAGCAGCAACACAATCAAAGAGACTTTGTGACTAACCCACTTGTATTTTCAATATTTTAGTGTATATCCCAGGCAGATGTAGGCAAAACCCCCACGGATAAAATCCTTGGGGGAGGCCTTTGTCCAGCAGTGGACGTCTTTAGGCTGAAAGAGAGTGTATATCCGGACAGCGTAACGACTTATTTTAGTTTTATACAGATACCGCCCTTCTAAAAACAGTTGCTAACGGTTTTATAATTTAACGATGAATGCCCTAATGTAATGTAATGTGTAATAAGATTACAGAAAAATCAAATTAATAAACGGAATGGATGACTGAAATTAATGTTTGTTTAACAATATGTTTTCATAATTTGACTGAAACCCCGCTGAGGGTTCCAGCACCAGCTGGAAGTAGTTGGTAACACCATCGATCAAATATTACAAGTAAATATTTGATCGATGGTAACACTAAGCAGGCATTTCAGAGTTCCTATCAAAATTTTAAACCGCAATTGAAATGAGCGAGCTTTTACCCGTGCACGGAGCGAATCAATACAAACTCACTTTGTTCGGCAGGACAGTACATACATACACACGCCACTCGATGATTCGGTTTGGGCGGAACTGAAACTGCTGTTTGTTTTTGCCGTGTAGTGTACAGGCACAGGAACACTAACTCAAACGACGGAATTCGGGAATAATAAGTACCTATTTTTGGATTTTTGAGCATCTCAGATGCAATATTAGTACTAAAGTTTCGATGTGCAGGATTGAAATGCGATATCTCAGTTGGAAGAGCAAGGTCGTATTAAGACCTGGTCGCGGGTTCAAGTCCTGCTCGCATGGAATTTTTTTCACCATATCTAATTTCTATATGAGAGTACTTTAGTAATAATAAGTACCTATTAAAAATTTTAGATTTTCTATGTGCAGAAGATAGATGCAAATGCTCTTCTCCTATCTTCTGCACATAGAAGTCGTTTAATAAATCGATGAATCTTTTTAATAACTTACCATTGATCTTAAATCATTATTATATAAAGCAGAATTTAAAGATAAACTCAAACATTTTCTTCTGGACAAGTGTTATTATTCAATAGAGGAATTTTTATATAGGTGACATGACACAGAATTACTACTTGGACTAAATTTAATTTGAATCTCACTTGACATTTTACTAATTTAATTTTAATTTATTTATATTTGCTATTTTATTATTTTATTGCGTACTCTGTTTAATAACAACTTCTAATTTCAATTATTTAATACGTTTTAATTATTTAATTTTTTTGATATTGTATTGTATATTTCAACACAAATTTGTTTTGTACCGAATAAATTAATTGAATAGAAAATCCAGGATGCTCCACCGACAAGAACATATATGTTGATGATGATGTACATACCTATTACCTACCTATGATTGTTTTAAATGACGTTTTTATAAAATCAGCTGTAGAGTTAGTGACGCTCCAATTTCTCCACTTTGGAAGTGATGTTTAAAGTTAAGTTATAAAGTATGTACCACCACTTCCAATCCACCTCCAGGTAAATAAGGAGGCTTGTCACACATGTATTATGTTTATGAAATTGTTGATAAAGGTCCCACTTTAAATTAACACAACACATTTTAAACAAAGATTTTTGATTTTGAAAATGATGTTAGCTCTGGTTGTGTCGCAACCGCAGGCAGCCGTTCTAAAACAACGTAGGAGCATGTTGCTCATTTGAAATGCAGAGGGACGCATGTAGCCGTCTAAAGCCAAGATTGATTCCTAGAATTAAATCAGGTTCCGTGTAACCTACGGTACCCTACGCAAATGTAATTCGGCCTCATGTTCTGTCTCACAATGCCGAAGTCAAATGAACGTTTGTCTGATTTATCTGGTGCCTCTGAGTTCGATGGTGCCTTGATTAACGGCGGATCCAGGATTTTTTTCTGGGGGCACAAGGACCCTGGCGGACTATGCCTGTTGGGAGGGGGGGGTGCAACAAATCGACATCCGTCCTGATGCTGTTGTTGCCCGCCTTGAAACGAATTCTAAAGACTTGCTCTCACTACGCCACTGCAGAAGGACCAGATTTGCAAAAATCAAGAATTAAACCAGATGGGCACAAAAAATTCTGTTATTTTTTTATTTGATATGTGTCATGGAATTTGTTGGGCACGTTTCTGTTATTTCTTAATTTGATATGCACTGTGATGAACTTTCTCCACTTTGAGTTTATTCTCCAGAGCTAATTTATACAAGTTCAAACATTTAGGGAAAGTCCATTTTCTACGCGTGACGTCATATGAATGTACGTTTATTTAGGGACGTTTTGGTATCGTCCAAACATCGCTTAAAAATGTGAATTGTTTTTGGATATCTTGGGAAATACTTTGGTTATGGATGTGATTCTTTTACGGGTGATTCTATTAATGTGAGATATTTCAAAGAAGCATCAAAAAAAAAGTTGTCCGGTCCTCGATTATGTTATTCTTCTGTACATTCATTATTTACTCAGGGTTTATCTCAAACGGTGGCGTAAGCCGTTGTAATGGTTTCTTATCGTTTATATTCATAGTATTTTGTATTTCTAGGATAATTAGAAGCAAACTTTCCACTATTTATGTTGGATTTTGTATATTTGCGTTTGTGGAAAAACAATTGTTACGGTACTATATTCATACTTATACGGCTTCGCCCGCGTGAATTTCCCATGGGAACAGTGCTTTTTCCCGGGATGAAAGGTACCCTATGTCCTTCTCCGTACTTCTAACTATGTGTATGCAAAATTTCAGGAAGATTGGTTCAGTAGATAAAGCGTGAAGAGGTAACAAACAAACATACATATAAACTCGCTTTCGCATTATTTTATAATATTAGTTAGGATTAACTTAGATCTATACTCAGTAAGGAATGGGCAGAAAAGGGCTAAAATTATGATAAATGAAATGATTGTGATATAGCCTGATGTGCCCGCTGCAAAAGAAAAAAATCTGTTTCACACAAATTTTCACCCCTTCTTTACATCCTCTTGGGAGTAAAAAAAAGTAGCCTATTTTATCTCGGGTCTTAAACTACATATGTATATACATATTATGTCAAAGTTATGAAACCTCTCTTTTCTATTAAGGATTGATCAACGTTATACTAATACAAATAACTTGAAAACGTCCCTGCTAAAAAGGCCTTTTAAAGAAACCATCTTAAAAAGTCTAAAGGAAATACATCCTCGAAATAAGAACGTAGGACTACAATGCCAATATTACATTTACCTTTTCAATTTAGTTCAATACATGTAAATAAATATTTCCAACAGGTAATCGGATTGAATACAAGAATAGTGTGAGGATCCGATTTCCCTGTAGAGCGGAGTAAATCTGCGCAAAAGTTCCGATGCCCACGGGAGAGTTATTTGTATAGAGGATGGATTTTTTAACCTTATCTCCAAGATAGTATACCAAAGGATGCATTCCTTTTCTTTTTAAAGAAACAAATGTGAATAGGGTACCGGACATTTTTTTTTTAATGCGTTTTTAAAATATCTCGCAAGAATAGAAACATCAGTAAAGGAATCACATTAGTACCCAAAGTATTTTCCAAGATACAACGAAAAACAATTTACATTTTAAGCGATATTTGGACGATACCAAAACGCCCATTGCTAAACGTAAATCTATATGACGTCACGCGTAGAAAATGGACTTTCCCAAAAAGTTCTCTCATAAAGAGCTCTCATAAATTATCCTTGGATAATAAACTCATGCTGAAAAGTCGCAAAATGTGTTTGATTATATGTATTCTATCATAAAATTACATATTTCTAACAATTCTCATACCTTGTCCGGTCCCCTATTCAAAGAATTTTAAAAATTCCCTTGCCCCTTGCTGCGTGAAGTAGACTACTATCTGAAAACATGACACCTGTACTTACAGGTGGTACAAGAAGATCAGATAGAGTATGGTAGTGTGGATAGCTAAATGATAGGTAAGCAGTATCGCTAGGTAACTGTTACCCGTGGAGTTTTTCAAGCAGCAGCAGCAACACAATTACAGAGACTTTGTGACTAACCCACTTGTATTTTCAATATTATAGTGTATATCCGGACAGCGTAACGACTTCTTTCAGTTTTATACAGATACCGCCCTTCTTAAAACAGTTGCTAACGGTTTTATAATCAATCGAATATCAATATCAATCGATAGAAAATCGAATGCATAAACGGAATGGATGACTGAAATGAATGTTTGTATAACAAATGTTTTCATAAAACTGAAGCTGATCTGGTGCTGGAAGTAATTGGTAACATAACCACAGGGCGGGCGCTTCATAGAAACAGCGCGTCAAATATACCTACTACTACTACAAATGAAACTGTATATTCGTGAACACGTCAGTAAAACGTTAATGTGTGCGTTTTCATAGTCAAACGTCCCACAGTTACACAAGAACGGGGGAGAAGTGCGGAAGGAGCGGGGGGGTGCCATATTGCGGGAGGGGCAGGGAGTTTCCTTTCTGTACGTAGTACTAATATTAATTTCTGTGTCGATGGTAACACTAAGCAGGCATTTCAGAGTTCCTATCAAAATTTTAAACCGCAATTGAAATGAGCGAGCTTTTACCCGTGCACGGAGCGAATCAATACAAACTCACTTTGTTCGGCAGGACAGTACATACATACACACGCCACTCGATGATTCGGTTTGGGCGGAACTGAAACTGCTGTTTGTTTTTGCCGTGTAGTGTACAGGCACAGGAACACTAACTCAAACGACGGAATTCGGGAATAATAAGTACCTATTTTTGGATTTTTGAGCATCTCAGATGCAATATTAGTACTAAAGTACTGTCATATAAAAATGCAGGATTGAAATGCGATAGCTCAGTTGGAAGAGCAAGGTCGTATAAAGACCTGGTCGCGGGTTCAAGTCCTGCTCGCATGGAATTTTTTTCACCATATCTAATTTCTATATGAGAGTACTTTAGTAATAATAAGTACCTATTTTAGATTTTCTATGTGCAGAAGATAGATGCGAATGCTCGCCTCCTATCTTCGGCACATAGAAGTCGTTTCATAAATCGATGAAATTTTTTAATAACTTACCATTGATCTTAAATCATTATTATATAAAGCAGAATTTAAAGATAAACTCAAACATTTTCTTCTGGACAAGTGTTATTATTCAATAGAGGAATTTTTATATAGGTGACATGACACAGAATTACTACTTGGACTAAATTTAATTTGAATCTCACTTGACATTTTACTAATTTAATTTTAATTTATTTATATTTGCTATTTTATTATTTTATTGCGTACTCTGTTTAATAACAACTTCTAATTTCAATTATTTAATACGTTTTAATTATTTAATTTTTTTAAATATTGTATTGTAGATTTCAACACAAAGTTTTGTATCGAATAAATTAATTGAATAGAAAATCCAAAATAATTAAAGGATGCTCCACCGACAAGAACATATATGTTGATGATGATGTCATTACCTATTACCTACCTATGATTGTTTTAAATGACGTTTTTATAAAATCAGCTGTAGAGTTAGTGACGCTTCATTTTCTCCACTATTGAAGTGATGTTTAAAGTTAAGTTATAAAGTATGTACCACCACTTCCAATCCACCTCCAGGTAAATAAGGAGGCTTGTCACACATGTATTATGTTTATGAAATTGTTGATAAAGGTCCCACTTTAAATTAACACAACACATTTTAAACAAAGATTTTTGATTTTGAAAATGATGTTAGCTCTGGTTGTGTCGCAACCGCAGGCAGCCGTTCTAAAACAACGTAGGAGCATGTTGCTCATTTGAAATGCAGAGGGACGCATGTAGCCGTCTAAAGCCAAGATTGATCCTAGAATTAAATCAGGTTCCGTGTAACCTACGGTACCCTACGCAAATGTAATTCGGCCTCATGTTCTGTCTCACAATGCCGAAGTCAAATGAACGTTTGTCTGATTTATCTGGTGCCTCTGAGTTCGATGGTGCCTTGATTAACGGCGGATCCAGGATTTTTTTCTGGGGGCACAAGGACCCTGGCGGACTATGCCTGTTGGGAGGGGGGGGAGGGGGGTGCAACAAATCGAACTCCGTCCTGATGCTGTTGTTGCCCGCCTTGAAACGAATTCTAAAGACTTGCTCTCACTACGCCACTGCAGAAGGACCAGATTTGCAAAAATCAAGAATTAAACCAGATGGGCACAAAAAATTCTGTTATTTTTTTATTTGATACGGAATATCCCCTCCACAATAGGTACACAAAAAACAAGCTGGGGAGGCACGTTTCTGTTATTTCTTAATTTGATATGCACTGTGATGAACTTTCTCCACAGTAGGTACACAAAAAAGCCGTCTGGAGGGGGCACGTGCCCCCTTGCTCCCCCCCCCCCCTCCCCACTAAATCCGCTACAGGCCTTGATTTTCGAATAGAAATGTTAGTTCCGTCGTTCGTCTTTGTCATCCTTCAGAAAGCAGGTAAAGTCTCACTATCTGAGTCTTTAATTTCATTTATTTTCATTTTATTTTTAATCGCATATTGTTCTGATTGTTTCATGAATGTGTATATTTGGTTTATCAATGTTCAGTTTATTTTTTTTATTTTTTTTTTATCCGTTATCTTTAGTGTTTACTGCACCCTACATTTTTTTGTCATGTATATTTCCTTCCACCCAAAGGTTGGCTGGAAGAAATTGCATTTGCGATAAGCCCGCCTTTGCGCTCATTTTTTGTATTTTGTATGTTCTTTTTGTAAATGGTGCAATAAAGTGTTGATCTATCTATCTATACACTCTTCGCCCAATGATCTGTTAGTGAGACACGTCCTGTCGCATAATTTACCGATAATTCTGTGCAATAAATTACAACAAATGCAATCAATATTGCTTATTAAGGTTAATGACCCAAGTGTGACTTTCGGTTCTAATGCAATAAAGCAAAGCTAAAATCCGTGGCCCCAGGGAAGAAGTTGATAACTCGACTTTATGTTTATTTTTATTTGCTCAAACGCTTCCTACTCCTATGATAAACATTTATTTAGTACCTATGTACTAACTATACGATACGATGTAAACACATTTTTTATGTATCTGTATTCAGTTTTGATAGATGATACCATGTTTACAGCAATAAAAATTCCTTAATTCAGTCATTCATTACTTAGGTGATAGATTTCTTACACTAAAGTTTTATAAATTTAAATTCTCCGTTACTAACAATGGATAAAATATTTCAATTTGCTAAAGTGTAGAGGAAAAGCAATTTAAAACGCCGGGCACCGGCTCATAGCAACGCGGACGGACGGTGAGCGCCGTTTTGTTGCCTTTCTATTTTATTCAGGCGCCAAACTTCAGATCTGTCTTTTAAAATGGAAATAGCGGTTAGTTTTAAATTTTAAATGAAGTGAGATGGTTTGGAAGAGACGCTGAAATCTTGTTATCATAAGTTGAACGCAGTCTTCTGTCTTTTCTTCGCAGTTATCTGCAGTCGGGGTAGTTTGGATAATTTTGGTATTCTTTTATAAGCACTTCTAGTTCGTTGTTTGACTGATATACCTACTTACGTAGTAAATTACAAGCATAGCCGTGAGCAATGAATATCTAGTTTATTATAGTAGAATTCGTATCACAAAAGATTTTACTTTGTAATAGGGATTATATCTCTTAGCTATACAGCTCTAAATAGGAGGATTCTTCGGAGATCTAAATGGCATGAAGCAGTGTAGGTAAATACTGGTTCCGGAAACGTGTCGATACTCAAACGTCAGGCGTGGTGCACTGCCGATGACTGTAAACTTGTTTACCGAGATGTGGAGTCACATACGGATCGACAGATCGACAAGATTAGGTAGTTTTAGGTAGATACATACGCGGGCAGCGCAGGACCGGTCGTTGTGGAAATCCTTGGGGAAGGTCTTTGTCCAGCAGTGGACGTCTTTTGGCTGAGAGAGAAAGAGAGGTAGATATACATAATATATATTGAAAAAAAGATTACTTTTAGGTTTATTGAAAAATAATAGCGTAGGTAAACGAATAATACCTAGGTATTATTCTAGCTTTTTGTCTAGACTTTGCCCCCGTGAATTTCATTTTTTACATATTTGCAGCAAAAGCATTCTTACATGCTTTGTATAGATGGGAGACATGGGCCTCAAAATAAGAAAGGAAGAAGCTGGAAGCATTTGGTGGAGATTGGAAAGGTATAGTTGGCCTTTGTCCAGCAGTGGACGTCTTTTGGCTGAGATAGAGAGAGAGAAAGAGAGTTGGGCGTAAAGAATAAGGAACACGGAGAACGAAGATCCTAATAGAAGAAAAAAAAACATTCTTAAAACTAATGGAAGTAAAAGAGAGAAAATGTTAGTGTACTTAATACATAATATCCCGATGGTACACTTGATACGACAAGGTGACTTCTTAGGCAACTTCATAGAAGGAAAGGTACGTGAAGGTAAGGTGAAGAAAGAAGAAAGGAAAAGGGCAACATGAGGCAAAGAAAGGGAAAACTAAGAAGAACAGAGAAAAATGTAAGAACAAGAGCCTCGCTCTTAAATTTAATTAATGTCTTTGCTATTTATCTTTGCTCGTCTGTTCCGTGTGTATCTCGCCACCCACGTTTGTATTGACGACTGAGCATGGCATGAAAATCCAATGTGTCGATCTAGCTAGACGGTTGCCGTACCTAGATATTCACCCGGCAGCTGATTTAGCACGAAGTAACTGGCTTATCCAGTCAGTGCTTCTAGGAAGTCTATTTTTACCTGACTACTTTTGACAGAACCAAGAAAGAGTTGTGGGTTTAGCAGTTCAGTTGATATGCATACAAAATCTTCTGGTTAAGTTAAACCAAAAATAAAAGGTAAAGGCTAAACCGTATTATTATTATTTGTAAATATACTCAAAGTACAGACATACTTTTATCACTAAGTATTTTATTATTATGTTTAATACATACTTATCTCATTACTTATTTACTTATATGTAATACCCGAAGGTCTAAATGCTTGCTTTGAGTTTTAGCCGTTTTCGACACAATAAAATTTTACAAGCCATGATTTCTTTACAAAGTAGGTACTTAGGTAGGTACCTAAGAAGAAAATGCTAGTCGTGACCAAATTTAACGTTTCAGGCATGACCGACCGATCATTATAGTAGTTCCCTTCTGTCTTCAGTCATGTAAACAAGTAAGTTAAATACGAATAAAATTAAACTTAATATGTAGAATTATAATACTAAGAAGTAATTTCTACGTCCTACTAAGAAAGTTTGTAAAGATGTATCAAGATTTGTTACATCCTCACGCAAAGTCGAAAGGATTTCGACGAAATTTAGTACACGAGTCAAGCTTTCTCAAATCTGGTACAGCATAATTCAGGGTTTTTAGTCCCGAATTTTCCACAGGACCCTATATCGCAGCTAGATAAATAAAATAGAAGAAACAGGCTGGATCAAGAAGAAGCTTTGGGTGTATAGTTTACGCAGGCAAAGCAGCAAAAGCTAGTTGAATAATAAAACAAAGATTTGTGAGAAAGATAGTTGACAAATTTACTTTATTTTTCAGGACACCAAATATGTTACCAAAGTGGATATGTATAATTTTCCTCGTACAAGCTGAAGCTTTAAGGGTGTTAGTGGTGTTCCCATTCCCGTCTCCAAGCCACAACCTACTGGGCCGGGCCGCAATACGACTTCTCTTAGCTGCTAATCATGAGGTACCTCCCAAGGATCTTTTCTCCACATGAAAATTCAATAGTGAACCTATATAAAGCTAAAGAGTTTGTTTGAATGCGCTAACTCTAGAAATATCCGTCTGAAAAATACTTTCTGTGAATGATAGCCACTTAGATCATGACTCTGTTACGGAATGTCTAAGTACTAAAATTATACCGGGGGTCAAGGGCGGATCCAGAATTTTTTCTGGGGGCAGCGGCGGACGAACTAGTCAACTATAAAAAAATATTTGTCAAAGTTCTAACAAGACCCTCCATTAACAATTGTTCTTTTTTTCAGGTAGTCCATATTACATCATTCCCTTACGAAAGGCCGATAACAAATTTAACAGAAATTAGCATAGAAGCTTTAGGAGCTGAAATTTTGAAAGATGTAGAAGAAAGTAAGTTTCGCGTGGTCTTTCCATTAGGCTTTTTTTTTAAATTTCTGATTGCTGTTTATGGTCTACGTGCCTAAGCTATCTTATTTCAAAATTAATAATAGGTATTTCCGTTTTTGTGTCTTAGCTAGATTACTGGCTGAAAAATCAGTGCTATGTATGGCTCCCAGTCATGTCACAAAACTGGCACAGTACCTACTAATATGCAAAAAATGATAAAATTTAATTTTTTTGCCGAATAAAGATTGTACATTTTTAATTTTTTTTAGCTCGCATGTATTCCATCGAGCGTCTGATGGGTAAGAGAGGAGAAACTATAACAGCCAGGTCATATTACACGTATAGTTTCCACAAAAAGGCCTTGGAAAATGAGAACATGACTAGATTCCTGTCTGACCCCAAGGAAAAATTCGACGTCATTTTGATAGAATGGTTCTTTTCTGATCTTTTTGCTGGGTAAGTACTTATTTCTTTATCGGAATTTCGGGAAAATACTTACATACGAGTACATTCTAGGTACCTACCTATCTAATTTTTGATGCCAAATGCCAAAAACCCGCGTGCGATGAATCGCCCACCGAACGTCTTTATTGCCAGAACAGATTTTTATTTTTAGAAATGCTATGTAAAAGTTGAGAGCCATTGTACTAATGTATTAACACGGCCCTGGATTGTACGTCTTTGGCTATCGTGTCAATAGTCGATCCTGTAACCTTAGATCATAGTACAGGTACTAAAGCTACAGGTAGTTAGATCCAGGAGTTCTAATGGTTTTAAAAACAGTACGAGATAAAAAAGATATATTTTCCAGAATCCCATCCCTGTTCAAATGTCCCTTCATCTGGTTAGCGTCAACCGAAGCGCACTGGCAGGTTCTGAGTTTAACCGGAGAGGTGACCAACCCTGCATACACCCCGGATGTATTCGATACCCCTCCTACAAGTCTTTGGGGAAGAACGAGTAAGCTGATGAGTTATGTAAAGACGTATTTTATAACAAAGTGAGTCTTTAACTAGAAGTAGAAGCTTATCTAAGTATTTATATTGTTTACTAGATATTTTCAACCAACTTCAAAAGGGGAGGTTATTTAACTTATGTTCTTACAAACTAATAATAACAACATAGCCAGAATATTTTCTAACATTACAACACATAGAATGTTTGCAATATTTTGTACTATTTATACAAGCATCATTAGGTATCTAGCTGCGGCTGCGCCCAGGGGCTTCACTCCTATGGGAATTTCAAAATACCTACTCGAAATTGACTATTTTCTCATAACATCGATCACTCTCAGGATAATCTTTGGCACAATGGCAAAATCATCATACAACGCGATATACCCGAGCATAGCAGCAAAAAGGGGGGTTTCCGTGCCGTCATACAACGAGGCTGTGTACAACGCTTCCCTGGTCTTCATCAACTCGCACCCAGCCGTGGGGATCCCCCACAATGTGCCTCTGAACACGAAGTATATAGGCGGATACCACATGGACACTGATCTGAAACCTATGCCAAAGGTAAGTCATGATATCGATGAAAGCTTTTATTTTTAGTAACCCATTAATTGGGCTTATTTGTCCAAAGTATTCTCCTCTCTCCCCCACGTGACATTGAGAAAAAATTCTATCAATTCTCTACTGCCCCTAAATATCTCACGAAGTATGGACCCCTTATTTTTTTTTCTCTTGTCAATGTTAAGCTATCAACACTTATTCTAATTCATGGTGATATCATCTATTCCTCCTTCTATCTATCCCTACTTCTAGCACCTGCAAAACATAATGGACAGCGCTAAAGACGGAGTCATTTTCTTCTGTCTGGGAACAAATATTGAGAGCAAGTACATGTCAAACGAGATGAGCCGATCTTTACTGACAATGTTCTCCAAACTGAAGCAGACTGTAGTGTGGAAGTACGAAGATGAGATGCCAAATGTTCCGGCCAATGTTTACTTGGAGAAGTGGGTTCCACAGCTGAATATTCTAGGTGAGAAGAAATCAGATTTACCGGGTAAAACACTACCAGAAAAGTAATTATTAATCTTAAGACAAAAAATAGGTAGGTATTTTGAAAAAAATACTTAACCGATTCATCATATTAAAGAGATAGGAAGATAGACACAAGTCATCCCTTAATTATCCTAATACTAAGTATGTAGGTATCTCATTCAAAATAATTGATCTGATTTATTCATCAGTCATTGTCCGTCCAGCTCAGCAATTTGAATAATCTATCCACATGACCAGCATCATGGTTCTGTATATTGATATACCTATTCAAAAGCGAGATGCAACCAATTTGAATGGCATTACTGCCAAGGGCGGATTCAGCCTTACTCGACCATGTAACCCCCCGGGAGTCTAATGGTCGAGTAAGAAATCTGTACTCAAAATAACCCCGGGAACAGTACCGTTCTTATTTTGAATATAGAAAAAAAATTATAAGCACCTAAGACCTACCTACCTAGAATAAATAAATATATACGGATAAATCACACAGATTGAGTTAGCCCCAAAGTAAGTTCGAGACTTGTGTAATGGGATACTAACTCAACGATACTATATTTTATAACAAATACATATATAGATAAACACCCTAGACCCGGGTCAATCTGAAAAAGATCATTTTCCATCTTGACCCGACCGGGGATCGAACCCGGGACCTCCGGTGTGACAGTCCGGCGTGATGACCGTTGGGCCACGGAGGTCGTCAAAAGAAAGATCCCCCCCCTTTAAATCCGCCTCTGATTACAGCGCATCCCAATTTGAAGATATTCATCACTCACGGAGGCCGGATGTCTGTAACAGAAGCAATACATTACGGAGTACCAATCATAGGTATACCCGCGTATGCTGACCAGTTCATGAATGTCCAAGTTGCTGTGGAGAAGCAATTGGGAATAGAAGTGACATTGACAGAAGATTTGGCGGGAAATTTGGAGGATGCTATCAAGGAAATTCTGGATAATCCGATGTAAGTTTTAACAATACGTCTTCGGATCGCATACAATGACTAATTTAAGTTTCATTGCATTATTACCTAACCTAGAAAAATGTACATTCACAAGCATTAATATGTAAACACTTTGGTCCTTAAGACAATGAAATAAGGTCTAAAATTGTATACATATCAAGCTCGTCACTATACATTTCCTTTTTCTACGTTATTTCAAATTTAATTTTATTATTCTAGGTATTCGAACAACGCCCGAGAATTGTCTTCCATATACCGCCATAGACTTACATCTCCTGGACAAGAATTAGTGTACTGGACAGAACATGTGGCCAAATCCAGGGGAGCCCAACATTTGAGTCCAATCGCTAGAAGCATGCCTTTGTACCAAATGTTGTACTTAGATTTAATTTTAGCACTAATGTTTGTAATTTCTTTGGCCGATTTCATATTATATTTCGTCAGAAAGATGGTTAAAGCTATTGTGAAGGAAAAACGTAGTTAACCTACTTTTAGACGAGGTTCTTTTGCCTGGAATTCTGAACAAATCAATGTAAAATAAAAAAAAATAAAAGCTGCCTTTTATTTACATTCATCTATCAATTTTGTATGATACCTAACTACTTTTAGAAGTAATCAATATTTTCTTCTGCGGAACTTAGCTAAACTTTTCAGTTTTTTGTTACTACGATAACATTTGTTTTTATACCTGTTGGAGAGAACCAGTAGGTTTCTGTACATAATAAAAAATAGGTAAAGTTAACACAATTTATTAAAAGTATCCATTATACATGAAGAAATAATATTATTGTTTAAATTACATATTTAACAATCACAAGTTTAATACTTCAATAGTTGATACTTAAATAGGATAATTTTAGCAGTATAATTTTAGTGCTTAGGTGCTTACCTATATTGTCAAAATATGAAAATAAATATGAATATAAATTTTACTTTAATAACAATTCTGTCATTAAATTGTCCTCTGCGAAACTTAAAAAATGCTAAGCAAGCAAGGGTAATAAAAGTCCAAAAAGTGACGTCGTTTTTTTTTAGGTTCCTCACACACTCAGACCAAGTCTCACACATGAGTGCATCTGCAAATAACCTTTGTACAGTCACGAACAATAACATACAGGGTGTAAAATGACCTCCGACATAGCCGAAACCCACGTAATCTCCTCATTAATATGAACATTTTTCCCCAAAAAACCATGCCTGGGAAATCAGTAGTTTCCGATATAATGAGGTTCAAAGTTGAATTGAAAATTTCCATTTTTTTGCAGATTTGTAAAATTTATCATGTAATCGTCATTTATACTAAGAAACCTCAATAATTTTAAAGAATTCCCCATCAAAACTAACGCAAAAGTTTTAAACATGCAATGAATAGTGCCCATCGACAGCTGATTAGACGCGCGGGCGCCTTTGCCGCCCAGACTCACCTCCCCGCGCGGTCATTGACACAATGCAGGGGCCGCGGTTCGCGATACACTGATTTTGATTATTTATTATTTTTTTGATATCTAATTTATTGATTACTAGCGTTTGCCCGCGGCTTCGCCCGCGTGAATTTCCCACGGGAACACTGCTATTTCCCGGGATAAAAAGTAGCCTATGTGCTATTCCAGGTCATTATCTACCTCTGTACCAAATTTCATCGAAATCCGTCCAGTAGATTTTGCGTGATTGAGTAACAAACATCCTCACAAACTCACAAATTCACAAACTCACATCCAAACTTTCGCATTTATAATATTAGTATGGATTTTTCCCGGTCAAATTTTTACTCTGAAGTGACTTTAATTATGCATACGTAACGACTTACCCTATACATACGTAACGGCTATGTCGGACGTGATTTTACACCCTGTATATACAATATACATTGTCACATTCTCTTCCCATGTTATTTTATTTACATGTTCTTGCTCGTACGCTTGGTACGTAAAAAATAACGACCTGCACCGGGACCTTAACATACAGTTCGTTCGTGACATAATACAAAAATACGCAGAAGCACATGAACACAGGCTGCTTCACCATGTGAATGTTGAGGCTATCCAGCTCCTCGACAACACGGACATAGTGCGAAGACTCAAAAGAACTAAACCGTCTGATTTAGTGTAGTGATAAAAAAAACAATTTAGTAGTGATAGTGATAAATAGTGTTAATATAGACACACGAACAAAGTGCCTTCCCCTTAATAGAGACAGTAAGAAAAGTGCCGATGGACACATTCTTATTCTATAGTAACAATATAAAACTAGGTCAGAGTAAAATTACTCATTAGCCTGACATTGGGCTAGATTGTAATATTATTAGCGTATTAAATTATTTATATAAGTACGTTAAGTAAAAGGAAAAAAAAAAAATGTTCTTGCTCGTGTCTGCATGTTGCATTTTTTTCCGGTATGACTTAAAAAACATAATTACCTATAATACAAGTTAAACTCTATTAATTCTTAATTGTCCTATTATGTAAACAATCTTGAACACAGTACTTTTTATGAATTTTGTTGAAAATAAATCAAATATTATTTTAAACCTAAACATTCTAAAGTAAAACATTTATTAACCACGAAAGTAATTTCCTAAAAAGTCTATTTTAATTTATATTGTTGTAAAATCATAAAAAGACATGGTAAGATTGTTTACATAATAGGACAATTATGAATAAACGGACTTTACGTTTGTTAATTACTAGACGCATTTTTATCAATAAAAAAAACATTAAATAAATTTAATCAATAATAGAGATTACTGAAATTACAAACTCATTATATTTATTTAATTTATAATATAAATGTAATCCTCTTAAACATAAAAAATAAATAATGGCATGTAAAGCCTATTTTAGTTGAAATATATTTTGTCCCGTTCTCACTTTTCAATATATGACATTGACGTTTTACAAATAAACGATTCATTCATTCATTCATTCATTGAAAGAACGAGACAAAACATATTTTAACTGAAATTAACATTTGTTTATGAATAGGAAAATTATTCCACATCAATATAAATTTATTACATTTAATGCTCCTTAAATACATTAATTTCATTTCATTATATACAAAAAAAAAAAACATTAATATAACAATTCAATATCACATTATAATTTCAGAACAATTTATACTTTGAAAAGCTCATTTTCACAAATAAAATTTCTACAATCGACGACTAAAACGAAAACATTTAATTTGCACCATCCACCATGGTACAGTCAACAATATATTTAGGTATCCAGATCGCACCGTATCATTATCCTAACTAATATTATAAATGCGAAAGTGAGTTTGTTTGTTACCTCTTCAAGCTTCATCTACCAAACCAATCATCCTGAAATTTCGCATACACATAGTTAGAAATACCGAGAAGGACATATGGTACCCTTCATCCCGGGAAAAAGCACTGTTCCCGTGGGAATTTCGGGATAAAAAGTAGCCTATGTGCTATTCCAGGTCATTATCTACCTCTGTACCAAAGGGCAATGCCGGAAATTGGCGTCATTTTAAAAATGAGCGTCCACTTACCAAACCTTCGGAAACAAAGCTCCCCTCATGCTCAGTCACAGTTCACAGTACTAGAATTCTGATATTTCAGACGCTTATATTTCATTTTGTACTGCGTGTAGAGGTATAGTTGTCATACTTTCTTTTGTTCAGCACATCAATATCTTCCATAAAAACAAGGTTTGGTAAGTGGACGCTCAAAAACACAACGACGCGACTCGCCCATACTAAATCGGCATTGCCCTTTCATTGAAATCTGTCCAGTAGATTTTGCGTGATTGAGTAACAAACATCGTCACAAACTCATAAAGTCACAAACTCACATGCAAACTTTCGCATTTATAATATTATAGGAAGGATTAGGATTTTAGGATACTGTGTCGCGAAGGATCATTGTCATCTCAAAATCATCAACACAGATTAATAGGTAATAGACCAGTTAGATTAGATAATGATTATTCAGCATTACTCAGTTACACAATGTCCTTATATTCCAAATTGCCCAGGGGAGATCACTACACCACCCGGTGAGAGCTTTTTAGCAAGGAGGTTATTGGGGTATGAAAAAAGATATTTTTGTTTCCATAGCTTCGAGACCAAAGAACACCACGTTCTTTGCCTCCTGGTCTCGAACGCCAGACTGTCTAAGGAAGATATTTTGGCTCTTTAGACGACATGGAGCCCCGCCATGTCGTCTGTCGTCATAACTACCCATACTACGCAAGCCAAAAGTCAAACAAGTGACAATCTCAAATCTCAAATTGTATCTCCACATTCGCACGCCGATGACTCTCGACAACCACTTTTAGCCATCAATAAGTCAAAGTCAATAATTTTTTATTCATATTGGCTTAAAAATAGCACTTATAAATCGTCACTTTCTTGTTTTTTAGTTAGTTGACGTCATAAATTTACTTAAAGCTAAGTTTACCACCGCCTCCAAAGCGCAAGTGGAGAAGAGGCGGCGCAACAAACTCCACTGCTGCATTTTCTCCAAAGACGTCACTTTACAACATATGTCTTACAATTAAATAACTGTATAGGTGGACGAATATACATTGAATATATATATTAAATGTCAAATTTATAAATTAATAAAAATAAAAAATATAAATTAATAAAATGTCATTGAAAAAGTAAAAGTACACAATGTACCCAGAGAGTAATATGACAGTCTTAGGAGGTCACTGTACCATGAAATCGTTACTCCGTCCGCATCCAGTTCGTGCTTTATTAAGCTGACACCATATACTCCAAGGTAATGAGGTTCCGTTGCAACCAGTTTATTCATGGGATTTAAGTTAACCTCCATGGTTTTCGGAATATTAGCATTTCACTCCTACTTACTACCTATGTTCAGCTCGGTATTGAGGAGTTCGCTTACTATTTGGTGTGGCGAGGACTGTGATTTCAGACGGTATGGTGGCTGGTTGGCAAACTTATAATGTACCAGCTGATTGCGGTTTCTGTGGATATTTGTGGCTTCACGGAGCAGTGTTTGTTCTCATCGTCTGATTTAGTTAAGTGTCTACAGCCAGTTTGTGCAAGATCAAAAAGTCAAAAATCATTCATTTCATTTCATAAGGAGCTTATCATACAGTTTGTTTATGTGTGTCGGGTGTAAGTGTGGCTGCAGCCAAAGGTAACTTCTAGATATTTTGGTGCTGGGTTGTAATGAAGTTGAATCATTGTTGAAGTTGTTGAATGGTTGAAGTTTCTATCCAGCAAACTCGACTGTGGGTTCGTATTTCGTCATTTGGTTCTGAAGGTGAAAAGGCGTAACTTCTGTTTTGGTGGCGTTAAACACTAGCATCCACTTATTACAGTTTAATGCAAAAGACAAAATATGCAGGCCATCTTAGCGTTTTGAGCGAGAAATTAACGTGCAAGCTACTGCAGATCAACCTGTTGAAGTTCTTGCTTTAGTAGTTTCCGCTAATCATGATAAATACGAATACCTTCGTGATCAACCACGTGAGCACTATGACGTGGTTACACGAAGAACTTACTGAACCGCTAGCCACAGCACGAATGGTCGCGCGGCCTCGACGGCTAATGCGCGGGGAGATATCTAACTTGATGTATTGCTAGATCATATTATGAGAAAAATGTACCCAATAGGAATACGTTAATACAGTTAAACACAAGGGCTGATGCGAGGCGGGGTGGGGGGGGGAGCGTCAACCCCTAGGTCATAGGCCTTCTTGGAACATAAGCCCGCTAACATTCTCGGGATTATTTTGAGTATCGACCATGTGACCCCGTGATCCCCATGTGACGCGAAAGCTGGATCCGCCCTTGATTAAAATAAGGTTTTCTTACCTTCTTCTCCTATTTCTGCGAATTCCTACAGCTGTTGGGTAAGATTAGCGCCATAGTGTAACGTTTTATGTGTATTATTCTTGTGAACTTCAGGCAAAAAATAAATATTTGAAAAAATCATACCTCAGCTCCGATATTACTTAGAACAATGATTACCACTACGATATGTTTCTTAATGAGGGTGCTATCAAATAGTAATAAAATTATCCCTGGCCGCGAAAAATAAAAATGACGCCACTGGTCCATACAAAATTACCCAAACCCCTTTAATGAAACTTTTTTTATTTATGAACCTTATGATATTAGATACTCCTTATTTTTCATATTTATCTTCCATGTACAGACATCACCCACTAACGATTTTATTTATGTATTGATTATCTTCCATGTACAGACATCACCCACTTACGATTTTATTATATGTATTGATTGATGATATTTTGAGTATTTATATTAACATAAACATAAATAAGTTAACCAATATAAATATCTGACACACTCGTGGAATCTCATCATTGCATTTTGCGTGACTCGCCGGAGCAAGGCAGAATCGGTGTTCATAATTTCGTGGTGGATATTTTTTTAGCTTAACTATATTTGTTGGAATACTGATGAAAACTTTGCTCATAAGGTTACTTCCACGCGAAAAAAATCCACGGGCGTCAAATCTGGTCCATGGCGGCTGTTGCAGTGTGGGTGGTGGCTCTATCCTGCTAAAACTACGTTCGTGAACTGTAGGCAAGATATCCTTCAAGCTGGATGACTTGTTATCATTTGTCGATACGTGGATTAAGGCTGATACTCTTTTGCGTATCGACAGACGAGGATTGCGACGAACGCTTGCGTCAACTTCGCTTATTGCTCCTTCAGATCTTGAAGTCCTGCTCGGGCCCGGCCGCGGCTGATTTATGTCTGATCCTATATATACTACGCAACTCCTGTATCGATTTACGAATAAGTTTTCGCTTGGTCCATCCTGTAAACGCCTTATGTTGTAATGTAAACAAAACTGGCGCCGTGCCGTAACATACGATTTTCCGCCCTCGAAAAACACCTCGATAGTATGGGCCGGGTCGTAAGGTTCCCTCTATTATGGTTGAGCTTTGCGATGGCTGACCCTCGCGTCAACTCGTGAACGAGTGTTGCCAGGGGGATCCTGCTTCGATCCTGATTCGAATTTTATTTTTATTTTTTGTTCTTAACCAATTCATTGTGGTTACTTGATCACAAACATAACATGTTTTATTATATTATTTTTTTTTTCTTATATTTTATTTTTGACTGTACACAATGTGTATGTATAAAGTTAATGTATAGCCCCTCTGGCATGCTAGGCGACCAAGACTGTTTCATGAGTTTCTTTCGGCATTTCTTCTCAGCAGTGGTCGTTCCGAAATGCTAGTAGTTTGTAGCTTTGAGACATAAGATATTATGATTAAATAATTAGTTATCGACGTGAAAAAGAGCCTTCTTTAAAGGCCAAGTTTCAATAAAAAAATTTGACTTTGACTTTACACACGGTCTGCGCCTAACCACTTCTTCTTCTTCTCTCAGCCGAAAGACGTCCACTGTTGGATAAAGGCCTCCCCCAAGTGACATAGTAATTGACCAATCCGCACTATTCCGCACGAACGGTGAATCTGCTACGTACACCCCACCTCGTCCATTTCCAAGGGTTTATAAAATATCCAATTTCAAAATCCTTACCCTGCCGAGAGACACCCTGAATATACAGATATGCTTCCTTCATTTCTAAATATAAGAATAAATCAAACTGTTTAAATATTTACATATTTGTAAATATTTAAAGAAGTAGCGCAGTAGCGGCTTTGTATTAGGGGCGGACGCGGTTGGGCGACCGCCCGGGGCGCCATAAAGGGCTTCCGCGCCTCAAGCGCCTCTATGTACTCCTTCTTGCTCATTAAGCAAGGCATACTCTCTCAGCCTAAAGACGTCCACTGCTGGACAAAGGCCTCCCCTAAGGATTTTATCCATGGGGGGTTTTGGCGTAATCGCCACGCTTGGCAGGCGGGTTGGCGATCGCAGTGTGATGGCATAGTACGCGGAAAGATGCTGCTGCCCATCCTCCGGTGTTTTAAATCCCTTAGTCGCCTCTTACGACACCCACGGGAAGAGATGGGTTGGTGCTATTCTAGGGCCACACCACAGGCCACGCCACACCACAGGCCACTTAGCAAGGCATACTTAGTAAGTACAAAATTTTCGGACTTCACTAGTAAGTATTATTTACTAGTGAAGTCCCGAAATTTTGCGAAAAATTCGTTGCTGGCAAGACTAAAATGGAACTCAGTGTCCATCGGTGCACTGCGTTTTAACAGAAATCCCCGATATCATAAAAATCAAATATCATCCTACTAATATTATAACTGCGAAAGTTTGGATGTGAGTTTGTGAATTTGTGAGTTTGTGAATTTGTGAGTTTGTGAGGATGTTTGTTACTCAATCACGCAAAATCTACTGGACGGATTTCGATGAAATTTGGTATCGAGTAGAAAAATACCGGGAATAGCAGCCCCGGGGCGCGGCAAGTAGATAATACACATTATCAATCAATATTAGTGTATTTGTCTATGGTCGGAAATTCCTGTTAAATTTTTTTTAGATGAAGCGAATTAGCGAATGACAGAGCATTCTCATTCATTCGGCGCATATTTTTATTCATTTTTAGGGTTCCGTACCTCAATCAAGTTGAAATTAATATCGAATACTCAGATCCACGGTCTCTTTCAGCAAAAACATAATCAAAATTATACGTCAACGCGATCAAGAGATATTATCGTAAATATGGCGAATTTTCGCATATTTTCCGATTTTAGGCAGCAATCCAAACCTATGGGGTACTTCCCGTTGACCTAAAATTATGAAATTTGGCAAAAAGCAAGGTCTAACAGTACTTATACCGGAATAAATCTAAATATGTTATTGAAAGTCAAAAAAAAAGTGTTACAAACTTATTTTTGCGCTGGATTCAGTATGAGTCTTAGGGATCGAACTGCAAAGTTAAGTTTGTTTTTGAAACTAGTTGTACTTTTAGTTAGAGCTATAATGTGAGATGCTTTGCGTGTACGGAACCCTCGGTGCGCGAGTTTGACTCGCACTTGAAAAGTATTTTTAGTTTTTCGCAACAGCTCGCTGATAGAAAGGCTGGAATAGTTAATTTTTACTTTTTTTTGACTAAGTGAGCGAAGCGATGTGGAAGCGATCGAGAGTCTCTATTTCAAGACTGGCCGATTTTGATTTTGTCGGGCTGTTCGATGTGTTTGTTCCTTACCTTCCTGAACGAATCCTTACGAAACTTGGCACACTTGTTCCTTGATTTATTTGAATTTTTTGTCGAGAGCTTTTTTTGATTGGGGGCAAATGGGGGAATAGTTTGCTATAGCGTTACTTATGAACGGATTTCAATCATATTTGGAGGGAACATTGTACGTCGGATTTCCAACAGGTTGTTGTAATAAAATCAAAAAGGGGGAAATTGGTGAAAACTGAAGAAGTGCGTTATAGCGCTACGGCGGCGTGGACCGCCCGCGAAGTCTACTGTTCACAGAACAACTAGTTTTTAATAATAGTTGCTTTTTATGTTTTTTTTTTTTCATTTTTGTATGGGTTTCAATAGTGGTTAGGGCTTCTACGCTCAGCCCGACTAAGGACTTTTAAATCAGGAGCACTATTGCCAGATCTAATTTTTAAAAATTAATTGAAAATCCGTTGCTTGCTTCTCCAAAATACCGTAAATCTGCGGATTTTTGTAGAGGTTATCTATGGACTTTTTGAACAAAGACTTACGGATTTTTAAAAATTGGATCTGCCAACTCTGCTACCGATTTAGGGCCGGGTCTTTGGTCGTTTCGCACCACAAGCAATTCAAACCGCGGTCCGAATCGCCCAGGCGCCCTCTTTGAATGTGTTCTTTCGCACCGCAGTGGTTGGTGCGAATGACCCAAGGTACCTTACTGGATACATGGGCCGTTCGGACCGCGATTCGAATCGCTTGTGATGTGAAACTACCAAATACCCTCTAAATCGGGACGTGAGTAGAGGCCTTTAGGGGGCCCCGTAGAAATCTCGCCCAGGGCGCTGGTAGTGTTAAAACCGGTGTAAGTATCGTATTTAAACAGTTTGATGTATTCTAATTATAACTGTTTAAATATCATAAACCAAATAATTTAGGCGCTATAGTCGTCGCAGCTAGATAAATAAAGTAGAAGAAACAGGTTGGATCAAGAGGAAGGTGGGTGTATAATTTACGCATTTAGGTAAAAGCTAGTTGAATAATAAAACATAAATTTGGGAAACTGATAGTTGATTTACTTACTAGGTACTTACTTTATTTACTTCATTATTTTACTTACTAATTTTATTTTTATTTATTTTATATTTCAGGATACCAAATATGTTACCAAAGTGGATATGTATAATTTTCCTCGTACAAGCTGAAGCTTTAAGGGTGTTAGTGGTGTTCCCATTCCCGTCTCCAAGCCACAACCTGCTGGGCCGGGCGGTAGTGCGGCTTCTCCTAGCGGCTAATCATGAGGTACTGTAGAGGTTTGATGTTTTAATCTCTGGCCAGTTCGGCATTAGATTAATAATTTAATGTTTTAAAATATTTATGAAGAAGTTTGAAAGATGAAGAGTTGAAGGGTGACGATCTTCAACTACGGATGGAAACATCATGTCAGAAATACAATTTATTATTATACTAGCTGTTGCCCACGGCTTCGCCCGCGTGAGATTCGCTTAGATGAAAAGTCTTTTTGTGTTCCAAACAATTTCAGATGTTACGGATCTTCGATTTTTATACGTCTACAGAAAATGCTCATCAGATTACTTAATCGAGTTTTGCTAAGGCGCCATTTCCATATATGTTATAGTGTAGCTGGTCTCTTGCAGTTCTTCATCAGATGTTCCAGATCTTCAATTTTCATACGTCAGCAGAAAATGCTCATCAGGTTGAATAACTTTTGTTAAGGCACTATTTCCATATTTCTTATAGTTTAACTGTTCTGTTATGGTTCTTCATCAGTTGTTCCAGTTTTCAAAATCAATTATAGCCTATATGTTGCCCAGACTTAATAGCTATACAACAAAAAAGTTTCATTCAAATCCGTCCAGTGGTTTTTGCGTGAAACGCATACATACATACATACAGACAGACAGACAAGAAATTCCAAACAAATTTTTTTTGCTTTCTATTGTTCTTTTTAAGTGTCCCTCTATCCATTTTATTATATGTATAGAAAAGAAACATCGAAATACAACTATTAGGTACATAATATCTCGATGATAAGATATTAAATAAAGTGATTGGTACCTAAATACCTACAGTTTAATTAACGACAAACCCTCCAGTCGTTACAGTATACCTACCAACCTAGGTTTTTATCTAGTTTCTAGGTTCACTATTGAATTTTCATGTCATGTCAACTTCATTTGAATTTAATCTTGAATTTCATGTCAACAAACTCTTCAGCTTGAATAGGTATTCAAGCTGAAGAGATATTCAAGTTGTTTGAATGCGCTAACTCTAGAAGTATCCGTCTGAAAAATACTTTCTGTGAATGATAGCCACTTAGATCATTATACCGGGGGCCAAGGACGGAGCCAGGATTTTTTACGGGGGCGTTGGCCTTGAGACGAACGAACGGTGATGCCTATGCGGTGTGATGAACTAGTGCAGCTATGAAAAAATCTTTGTCAAAGTTCTAACAAGACCCTCCATTATCAATTGTTCTTTTTTTCAGGTAGTCCATATTACATCATTCCCTTACGAAAGGCCGATAACAAATTTAACAGAAATTAGCATAGAAGCTTTAGGAGCTGAAATTTTAAAAGATGTAGAAGAAAGTAAGTTTTTCGTGGTCTTTCCATTTGGCTTATTTTTTAAAATTTCTGATTGGTATTTTAGGTCTACGCACCGCACCCAAGCTACGACCTATTATGATTAATTGGATAGGTGTTTCCGATTTTGTGTCTTAGCTAGATTACTGGCTAAAAAATCAGTGCTATACAACATGAGTAGTATAGTTTTTAGTAATTAAAAAAAAATTAAAAATCCTTTATTTTGTAATAAGAAAAAAGCTACAATACACAAACATTGGCTAACGATGACAAACTGCAGTAGTTAAGAAACTGTGTCGCAGTTGTCAACGCCCACCTCCGAATTAATAGATACATTTGGTTTTTTTTATTTTAACAGTGTTATATTAAAGAAAGAATAAATGCAATTAATATGTGCTCACAGAATAATATTAATTAAAATTAAAATAAAAATACCTATTTGAAACATTATAAAATTACATTCATAAAATTTAAAACTATTATAATTAATTTATACGTCATATGGCTTAGTATTTATCTTTTATGTATGTGCTTACAGAATAATATCAAATATTTACTTGATTCTGTAATACAATAAATAAACGGCTAATATTAGCTGTTGCCCGCGGCTTTGCCCGCGTGAGTTTTGCTTAGACGAAAAGTCTTTTTGTGTTCCAAACTGTTTCAGATGTTTCGGATCTTCGATTTTTATACGTCTACAGAAAATGCTCATCAGATTAATCAAGTTTTGCTAAGCCGCCATTACCATATATGTTATAGTGTAGCTGGTCTCTTGGAGTTATTCATCAGATGGAAATGGCCGACCCACGCCAATCTTCCGCGGGGACGGGAGAGAGGCAGTGTGGGGCTCGAACCCACTAAAACCACATGGTGCGCCCTCTCGTCGCATAGAGCCGTGGACACAGGATCACCTGACTAAGTCCGGTATTCAACTGTGCCATGGCAGCGACTACCTGCTTCCAGGTCTCTCTTTAAATCGAGTCTTAAGCTCAACCGCCATAAAAGTTGTGCACAGACGCACGTGCACACATCCTCTTCAGCCTAGTGGACGACAGACTATTCACCGAGCCGGTCGCCCTGTGGCTATGTCAGGGTGGTAAATGGCGGTTATAGTCTCGCCGCCTTCGTCCAATTCTACGGCGACGAATATCGAGCGTTTCTGAATCTGACTCTTAACCCAACTGCCGAGCGAGAGTCTCTCCAGATGAATATCGAGACTCTTCGCTATAAGTCCGTTCACAATAACGACTATCGGAACAATAATCGTTAATAATAATTATTATGACAAAACTGCACAGATCTAATACGCAAAAAAATATCAATTTGTATTTTTTGCCAAATAAAGGTTGTACATTACATTATTTACAATTTTTTAGGTCGCTTTTATTCCATCGAGCGTCTGATGGGTAACAAGGGAGAAACTATAATAGCCAATTCATATAACACGTATAGTTTCCACAAAAAGGCCTTGGAAAATGAGAACATGACTAGATTCCTTTCTGACCCCAAGGAAAAATTCGACGTCATTTTGATAGAATGGTTCTTTTCTGATCTTTTTGCTGGGTAAGTACTTATTTCTTTATCGGAATTTCGGGAAAATACTTACATACGAGTACATTCTAGGTACCTACCTATCTAATTTTTGATGCTAAGTGCCAAAGATCCGCGTACGATGAATCGCCCACCGACCGTCTTTATTGCCCGAAAATATTTTTTTATTTTTAGAAATGCTATGTTAAAGTTGGGAGCCATTGTCCTAATGTGTCTCTAAAAGGCTTAACACGGCCCTAGATTGTACGTCTTTGGCTATCGTGTCAATAGTCGATCCTGTAACCTTAGATCATAGTACAGGTACTAAAGCTACAGGTAGTTAGATCCAGGAGTTCTAATGGTTTTAAAAACAGTACGAGATAAAAAAGATATATTTTCCAGAATCCCATCTCTGTTCAAATGTCCCTTCATCTGGATGGCGTCAACCGAAGCGCACTGGCAGATTCTGAGTTTAACCGGAGCGGTGACCAACCCAGCATACACCCCGGACACATTCGACTGTCCTCCTACAAGTCTTTGGGAAAGGACGAGTAAGCTCATGAGTTATGTGAAGAAGTATTTTATAGCCAAGTGAGTGTCAAAATATTTGCGAAAAAAAGAATTTAAAATTTTTGACATAATTTTTCTTTGAAATCTTACGTGATGGGCAGTGGATGGGGAGAAGTTCATTATCTAACCTATATTCCATACATACAGATCTATCAAAAACCCCTAATAGGTTT
This sequence comes from Ephestia elutella, assembly GCA_018467065.1. Classification (NCBI taxonomy): domain Eukaryota; kingdom Metazoa; phylum Arthropoda; class Insecta; order Lepidoptera; family Pyralidae; genus Ephestia; species Ephestia elutella. The sequence goes on from CM031570.1 coordinate 5,315,073, forward strand.
AGGGGTACCAAAATTGTGTAACGCAATGTTATCTTATATTCTTTCAAACTAATGACAACAACATAGCCACAACATTTCTAACTTTGCAACACATAGAATGTTTGCAATATTTTTTACTATTTTACAAGCATCATTACTTGCGCGCAGGAGCTCCGCTCCTATGGGAATTTCAAAATACCAAATCGACTTTTTTCTCATAACATCGATCACTCTCAGGATAATCTTTGGCACAATGGCAAAATCATCATACAACGCGATAAACCCGAGCATAGCAGCAAAAAGGGGGGTTTCCATTCCGTCATACAACGAGGCTGTGTACAACGCTTCCCTGGTCTTCATCAACTCGCACCCAGCCGTGGGGATCCCCCACAATGTGCCTCTGAACACGAAGTATATAGGCGGATACCACATGGACACTGATCTGAAACCTATGCCAAAGGTAAGTCATGATATCGATGAAAGCTTTTATTTTTAGTAACCCATTAATTGGGCTTATTTGTCCAAAGTATTCTCCTCTCTCCGCCACGTGAGATTGAGAGAAATTTCTATCAATTCTCTACTCCCCCTAAATATCTCACGAAGTATAAACCCCTTTTTTTTTCTCTTGTCAATGTTAAGCTATCAACACTTATACTACTTCATGGTGATATCATCTATTCCTCCTTCTATCTATCCCTACTTCTAGCACCTGCAAAACATAATGGACAGCGCTAAAGACGGAGTCATTTTCTTCTGTCTGGGAACAAATATTGAGAGCAAGTACATGTCAAACGAGATGAGCCGATCTTTACTGACAATGTTCTCCAAACTGAAGCAGACTGTAGTGTGGAAGTACGAAGATGAGATGCCAAATGTTCCGGCCAATGTTTACTTGGAGAAGTGGGTTCCACAGCTGAATATTCTAGGTGAGAAGAAATCAGATTTACCGGGTAAAACACTACCAGAATAGTAATTAGAAAAAAATACTTAATCGATTCATAATTTAAAAGAGATAGGAAGATAGACACAAGTCGTCCCTTAATTATCCTAAAACTAAGTACTTATGTAGGTATGTCATTCAAAATAATTGATCTGATTTATTCATCAGTCATTGTCCGTCCAGCTCAGCAATTTGAATAATCTATCCACATGACCAGCAGCATGGTTCTGTATATTGATATACCTATTCAAAAGCGAGATGCAACTAATTTGAATGGCATTACAGCCAAGGGCGGATTCAGCCTCACTTGACCATGTAACCCCCCAGGGGTTACATGGTCGAGTGAGAGATCTGTACTCAAAATAATCCCGGGAACAGTACCGGGCTTATTTTGAGTATAGAAAAAAATTTATAGGCACCTACCTACCTACCTGGAATGGTCCCCCCCCCCCCCCCTTTAATCCGCCTCTGATTACAGCGCACCCCAATTTAAAGATTTTCATCACACACGGAGGCCGGATGTCTGTAACAGAAGCAATACACTACGGAGTACCAATCATAGGTATACCCGCGTATGCTGACCAGTTCATGAATGTCCAAGTTGCTGTGGAGAAGCAATTTGGAATAGAAGTGACGTTGACAGAGGATTTGGCGGGAAATTTGGAGGATGCCATCAAGGAAATTCTGGATAATCCGATGTAAGTTTTAACAATAGATTTAGAACGTCTTCGGATTGGTCTCGTCTTCGCAGATCTATGACTAACATAAGTTTCATAACCATTATTATCTAACCTTGAAAAATGTATAGTCACGAGCATTATATGTAAAAACACATGCTTATGACAATGAGATAAGGTCTTTACACATATCAATGCTCGTCACTATACATAACCTTTACACGACTGACCAAAAAGGAGTGTTATGTTTTTAGGGCCCACGTATGTATGTAATATGTTTCTTTATTCCACCATAAGTCCTGGACGGCTGAACAGATTTTGATGCGAGTGGTACTTTTAGATTCCTTGCATTCCTCCGAGTGACACAAGCTATGTGGGTTGTCAGTCGTATTTTTGTTTTTTAATAAGTTAGCTTTTTCTACGTTATTTCTAATTTTATTTTATTATTCTAGGTATTCAAACAACGCCCGAGAATTGTCTTCCATATACCGCCATAGACTTACATCTCCTGGACAAGAATTAGTGTACTGGACAGAACATGTGGCCAAATCCAGGGGAGCCCAACATTTGAGTCCAATCGCTAGAAGCATGCCTTTGTACCAAATGTTGTACTTAGATTTAATTTTAGCACTAATGTTTGTTATTTCTTTGGCCAATTTTATATTATATTTCGTCAGAAAGATGGTTAAAGCTATTGCGAAGGAAAAACGTAGTTAAAACCTACTTTTAGACGAGGTTCTTTTTCCTGGAATATCTGAACAAATCAATCCATACTTCCATACTAATATTATAAATGCGAAAGTTTGGATGTGAGTTTGTGAGTTTGTGAATTTGTGAGTTTGTGAGTTTGTGAGGATGTTTGTTACTCAATCACGCAAAATCTACTGGACGGATTTCGATGAAATTTGGTACAGAGGTAGATAATGACCTGGAAAGCACATAGGCTACTTTTTATCCCGGGAAAAAGCACTGTTCCCGTGGGAAATTCACGCGGGCGAAGCCGCGGGCAAAAGCTAGTGTAAAATAAAAATAAAAGCTGCCTTTTATTTACGTTAACCTATTCATCTATCAATTTTGTATGATACCTACCTACTTTTAGAAGTAATTAATATTTTGTTATTAACTTCAGCGGAACTTAGCTAAACTTTTCAGTTTTTTGTTACTACGATAACATTTGTTTTTATACCTGTTGGAGAGAACCAGTAGGTTTCTGTACATAATAAAAAATAGGTAAAGTTAACACAATTTATTAAAAGTATCCATTATACATCAAGAAATAATATTATTGTTTAATTAAATGACATATCTATAATTTAATACTTCAACAGTTGATACTTAAATAGAATAATTTTAGCAGTATAATTTTAGTGCTTAGGTGCTACCTATATTGTCAAAATACGAAAATTATTTAAATTTTACTTCAACAATTCTGTCATTAAATTGTCCTCTGCGAAACTTAAAAAATGCTAAGCAAGCAAGGGTAATAGAAGTCCAAAAAGTGACGTCGATTTCTTTTTTAGGTTCCTCACACACTCAGACCAAGTCTCACACATGAATGCATTCGCAAATAACCTTTGTACAGTCACGAACAATAACATAAATACAATATAAATAGTCACATTCTCTTCCCATGTTATTTTATTGACATGTTCTTGCTCGTGTCTGCATGTTGCATTTTTTCCGGTATGACTTAAAAAACATAATTACCTATAATACAAGTTAAACTCCATTTATTCTTAATTGTCCTATTATGTAAACAATCTTGAACACAGTATTTTGTTGAAATAAATCAAATATTAGTTTAAACATAAACATTCTAAGGTAAAACATTTATTAACCACGAAAGTAATTTCCTTAAAAGTCTATTTTAATTTATATTGTTGTAAAATCATAAAGTAAGATTGTTTACATAATAAGACAATTATGAATAAACGGACTATACGTTTGTTACGTAGCCAAAACCTAGACGCATTTTTATAAATAAAAATAACATTAAATAAATTTAATCAATAATAGAGATTACTGAAATTACAAACTCATTATATTTATTTAATTTTCCTCTTAAACATAAAAAATAATAATGGCATGTAAAGCCTATTTTAGTTGAAATATATTTTGTCCCGTTCTCACTTTTCAACATTTGACATTGAAAGAACAAGACAAAACATATTTTAACTGAAATTAACATTTGTTTATGAATAGGAAAATTATTCCACATCAATATAAATTTATTACATTTAATGCTCCTTAAATACATTAATTTCACATTATATACAAAAGAAAAACATTAATATAACAGTTCAATATCACAAGATTATTTAATAGGAATATTATAATTTCAGAACAATTTATACTTTGAAAAGCTCATTTTCACAAATAAAATTTCTACAATCGACGACTAAAACGAAAACATTTAATTTGGACCATCCACCCTATCCACCATGGTACAGTCAACAATATATTTAGGTATCCAGATCGCACCGTATCATTTTCCTAACTAATATTATAAATGCGAAAGTGAGTTTGTTTGTTACCTCTTCAAGCTTTATCTACCAAACCAATCATCCTGAAATTTCGCATACACATAGTTAGAAATACCGAGAAGGACATATGGTACCCTTCATCCTGGGAAAAAGCACTGTTCCCGTGGGAATTTCGGGATAAAAAGTACCCTATGTGCTATTCCCGGTATTTTTCTACCCATATACCAAATTTCATTGAAATCTGTCCAGTAGATTTTGCGTGATTGAGTAACAAACATCGTCACAAACTCATAAAGTCACAGACTCACATGCAAACTTTCGCATTTATAATATTATAGGAAGGATTAGGATTTTAGGATACTGTGTCGCAAAGGATCATTGTCATCTCAAAATCATCAACACAGATTAATAGGTAATAGACCAGTTAGATTAGATAATGATTATTCAGCATTACTCAGTTACACAATGTCCTTATATTCCAAATTGCCCAGGGGAGATCACTACACCACCCGGTGAGAGCTTTTTAGCAAGGAGGTTATTGGGGTAGGAAAAAAGATATTTTTGTTTCCATAGCTTCGAGACCAAAGAACACCAGGTTCTTTGCCTCCTGGTCTCGAACGCCAGACTGTCTAAGGAAGATATTTTTGCTCTTTAGACGACATGGAGCCCCCTCCATGTCGTCTGTCGTCATAACTACCCATACTACGCAAGCCAAAAGTCAAACAAGTTACAATCTCAAATCTCAAATTGTATCTCCACATTCGCACGCCGATGACTCTCGACAACCACTTTTAGCCATGAAATCGTTACTCCGTCCGCATCCAGTTCGTGCTTTATTAAGCTGACACCATACACTCCAAGGTAATGAGGTTCCGTTGCAACCAGTTTATTCATGGGATTTAAGTTAACCTCCATGGTTTTCGGAATATTAGCATTTCACTCCTACTTACTACCTGTGTTCAGCTCGGTATTGAGGAGTTCGCTTACTATTTGGTGTGGCGAGGACTGTGATTTCAGACGGTATGGTGGCGGGTTGGCAAACTTATAATGTACCAGCTGATTGCGGTTTCTGTGGATATTTGTAGCTTCACGGAGCAGTATTTGTTCTCATCGCCTGATTTAGTTAAGTGTCTACAGCCAGTTTGTGCAAGATCAAAAAAGTCAAAAATCATTCATTTCATTTCATTAGGAGCTTATCATACAGTTTGTTTATGTGTGTCAGGTGTAAGTGTGGCTGCAGCCAAAGGTAACTTCTAGATATTTTGGTGCTGGGTTGTAATGCAGTTGAATCATTGTTTAAGTTGTTGAATGGTTGAAGTTTCTATCCAGCAAACTCGACTGTGGGTTCGTATTTCGTCATTTGGTTCTGAAGGTGAAAAGGCGTAACTTCTGTTTTGGTGGCGTTAAACACTAGCATCCACTTATTACAGTTTAATACAAAAGACAAAATATGCAGGCCATCTTAGCGTTTTGATCGAGAAATTAACGTGCAAGCTACTGCAGATCAACCTGTTGAAGTTCTTGCTTTAGTAGTTTCCGCTAATCATGATAAATACGAATACCTTCGTGATCAACCACGTGAGCACTATGACGTGGTTACACGAAGAACTTATATAAACTGAACCGCTAGCCACAGCACGAATGGTCGCGCGGCCTCGACGACTAATGCGCGGGGAGATATCTAACTTGATGTATTGCTAGATCATATTATGAGAAAAATGTACCCAATAGGAATACGTTAATACAGTTAAACACAAGGGCTGATGCGAGGCAGGGTGGGGGGAGCGTCAAACCCTAGGTCATAGGCCTTCTTGGAACATAAGCCCGCGAACATTCTCGGGAATATTTTGAGTATCGACCATGTGACCCCCGTGACCCCCATGTGACGCGAAAGCTGGATCCGCCCTTAATTAAAATAAGGTTTTCTTACCTTCTTCTCCTATTTCTGCGAATTTCTACAGCTGTTGGGTAAGATTAGCGCCATAGTGTAACGTTTTATGTGTATTATTCTTGTGAACTTCAGGCAAAAAATAAATATTTGAAAAAATCATACCTCAGCTCCGATATTACTTAGAACAATGTACCACTACGATATGTTTCTTAATGAGGGTGCTATCAAATAGTAATAAAATTATCCCTGGCCGCGAAAAATAAAAATGATGCCACTGGTCCATACAAAATTACCCAAACCCCTTTATGAAACTTTTTTATTTATGAACCGATTTAAATAAATCAAAGTTAAGTGGAAGCTTAGCACAATATGTTGCTGAAAACTGCATCTTAATCGGTCAAACCGCTTCTGAATTAGCGTGCACAAACTCACAGACAAAAATTCTAAAAATCGTTGATTTAGGTTCTGTTATGATATTAGATACTCCTTATTTTTCATATTTATCTTCCATGTACAGACATCACCCACTTACGATTTTATTATATGTATTGATTGATGATATTTTGAGTATTTATATTAACATAAACATAAATAAGTTAACCAATATAAATATCTGACACACTCGTGGAATCTCGTCATTGCATTTTGCGTGACTCGCCGGAGCAAGGCAGAATCGGTGTTCATAATTTCGTGGTGGATATTTTTTTAGCTTAACTATATTTGTTGGAATACTGATGAAAACTTTGCTCATAAGGTTACTTCCACGCGAAAAAAATCCACGGGCGTCAAATCTGGTCCATGGCGGCTGTTGCAGTGTGGGTGGTGGCTCCATCCTGCTAAGACTACGTTTGTGAACTGTAGGCAAGATATCCTTCAAGCTGAATAACTTGTTATCATTTGTCGATACGTGGATTAAGGCTGATACTCTTTAGCAAATCGACAGACGAGGATTGCGACGAACGCTTTCGTCAAGTTTGCTTATTGCTCCTTCAGATCTTGAAGTCCTGCTCGGGCCCGGCCGCGGCTGATTTATGGCTGATCCTATACTACGCAACTCCTGTATCCATTTACGAATAAGTTTTCGCTTGGTTCATCCTGTAAACGCCTTATGTTGTAACGTAAACAAAACTGGCGCCGTGCCGTAACATACGATTTTCCGCCCTCGAAAAACACCTCGATAGTATGGGCCGGGTCGTAAGGTTCCCTCTATTATGGTTGAGCTGACCCTCGCGTCAACTCGTGAACGAATGTTGCCAGGGGGATCCTGCTTCGATCCTGATTCGAATTTTATTTTTATATTTTCTTAACCAATTCATTGTGGTTACTTGATCACAAAAACATAACATGTTTTATTATATATATATTTTTTTTTCTTATATTTTATTTTTGACTGTACACAATGTGTATGTATAAAGTTAATAAATAGCCCCTCTGGCATGCTAGGCGACCAAGACTGTTTCATGAGTTTCTTTCGGCATTTCTTCTCAGCAGTGGTCGTTCCGAAATGCTAGTAGTTTGTAGCTTTGAGACATAAGATATTATGATTAAATAATTAGTTATCGACGTGAAAAAGAGCCTTCTTTAAAGGCCAAGTTTCAATAAAAAAATTGACTTTGACTTTACACACGGTCTGCGCCTGACCACTATGACATAGTAATTGACCAATCCGCAGTAATCCGCACGAACGGTGAATCTGCTACGTACACCCCACCTCGTCCATTTCCAAGGGTTTATAAAATATCCAATTTCAAAATGCTTACCCTGCCGAGAGACACCCTGAATATACAGATGCTTCCTTCATTTCTAAATATAAGAATAAATCAAACTGTTTAAATATTTACATATTTGTAAATATTTAAAGTAGTAGCGCAGTCGCGGCTTTGTATTAGGGGCGGACGCGGTTGGGCGACCGCCCGGGGCGCCATAAAGGGCTTCCGCGCCTCAAGCGCCTCTATGTACTCTTTCTTGCTCATTAAGCAAGGCATACTCTCTCAGCCTAAAGACGTCCACTGCTGGACAAAGGCCTCCCCCAAGGATTTTATCCATGGGGGGTTTTGCCGTAATCGCCACGCTTGGCAGGCGGGTTGGCGATCGCAGTGTGATGGCATAGTACGCGAAAAGATGCTGCTGCCCATCCTCCGGTGTTTTAAATCCCTTAGTCGCCTCTTACGACACCCACGGGAAGAGATGGGTTGGTGCTATTCTAGGGCCACACCACAGGCCACGCCACACCACAGGCCACTTAGCAAGGCATACTTAGTAAGTACAAAATTTTGGGACTTCACTAGTAAGTATTACTTACTAGTGAAGTCCCGAAATTTTGCGAAAAATTCGTTGCTGGCAAGACTAAAATGGAACTCAGTGTCCAATCGGTGCACTGCGTTTTAACAGAAATCCCCGATATCATAAAAATCAAATATCATCCATACTAATATTATAACTGCGAAAGTTTGGATGTGAGTTTGTGAGTTTGTGAGTTTGTGAATTTGTGAGTTTGTGAGTTTGTGAGGATGTTTGTTACTCAATCACGCAAAATCTACTGGACGGATTTCGATGAAATTTGGTATCGAGTAGAAAAATACCGGGAATAGCACATAGGGTACTTTTTATCCAAAAATTCCCATGAGAGCGAAGCCCCGGGGCGCGGCTAGTAGATAATACACATTATCAATCAATATTAGTGTATTTGTCTATGGTCGGAAATTCCTGTTAATTTTTTTTAAGATGAAGCGAATTAGCGAATAACAAAGCATTCTAATTTATTCGGCGCATATTTTTATTCATTTTTAGGGTTCCGTACCTCAATAGGTAAAGGGTTCCGCCCTTATAAGATCATTTTGTTGTCCGTCTGTCTGTCAAACTTTTTTTCTCAGGATCGCCTAAAGGTATCAAGTTGATTAATTTTTACTTTTTTTGACTAAGTGAGCGAAGCGATCGAGAGTCTCTATTTCAAGACTGGCCGATTTTGATTTTGTCGGGCTGTTCGATGTGTTTGTTCCGGGCTAGAGGTCGTATTGCTGAACGAATCCTTACGAAACTTGGCACACTTGTTCCTTGATTTATTTGAATTTTTTTGTCGAGAGCCATTTTAGATTGGGGGCAAATGGGGGAAGTTTGCTATAGCGTTATTTATGAACGGATTTCAATCACATTTGAAGGGAACATTGTACGTCGGATTTCCAACAGGTTGTTGTAATAAAATCAAAAAGGGGAAATTGGTGAAAACTGAAGAAGTGCGTTATAGTATAGCGCTACGGCGGCGTGGACCGCCCGCGAAGTCTACTGTTCACAGAACAACTAGTTTTTAATAATAGTTGCTTTTTTATGTTTTTTTTTTTTCATTTTTGTATGGGTTTCAATAGTGGTTAGGGCTTCTACGCTCAGCCCGACTAAGGACTTTTAAATCAGGAGCACTATTGCCAGATCTATTTTTTAAAAATCAATTGAAAATCCGTTGCTTGCTTCTCCAAAATGCCGTAAATCTGCGGATTTTTGTAGAGGTTATCTATGGACTTTTTGAACAAAGACTTACGGATTTTTAAAAATTGGATCTGACAACTCTGCTACCGATTTAGGGCCGGGTCTTTGGTCGTTTCGCACCACAAGCAATTCAAACCGCGGTCCAAATCGCCCAGGCGCCCTCTTTGAATGTGTTCTTTTGCACCGCAGTGGTTGGTGCGAATGACCCAAGGTACCTTACTGGATACATGGGCCGTTCGGACCGCGATTCGAATCGCTTGTGGTGTGAAACTACCAAATACCCTCTAAATCGGGACGTGAGTAGAGGCCTTTAGGGGGCCCCGTAGAAATCTCGCCCAGGGCGCTGGTAGTGTTAAAACCGGTGTAAGTATCGTATTTAAACAGTTTGATGTATTCTTGTAACTGTTTAAATATAATAAACCAAATAATTTAGGCGCTATAGTCGTCGCAGCTAGATAAATAAAGTAGAAGAAACAGGTTGGATCAAGAGGAAGGTGGGTGTATAATTTACGCATTTAGGTAAAAGCTAGTTGAATAATAAAACACAAATTTGGGAAACTGATAGTTGACTTACTTACTAGGTACTTACTTTATTTACTTCATTATTTTACTTACTAATTTTATTTTTATTTATTTTATATTTCAGGACACCAAATATGTTACCAAAGTGGATATGTATAATTTTCCTCGTACAAGCTGAAGCTTTAAGGGTGTTAGTGGTGTTCCCATTCCCATCTCCAAGCCACAACCTGCTGGGCCGGGCGGTAGTGCGGCTTCTCCTAGCGGCTAATCATGAGGTACTGTAGAGGTTTGATGTTTTAATCTCTGGCCAGTTCGGCATTAGATTAATAATTTAATGTTTTAAAATATTTATGAAGAAGTTTGAAAGATGAAGAGTTGAAGGGTGACGATCTTCAACTACGGATGGAAACATCATGTCAGAAATACAATTTATTATTATACTAGCTGTTGCCCACGGCTTCGCCCGCGTGAGTTTCGCTTAGATGAAAAGTCTTTTTATGTTCCAAACAATTTCAGATGTTACGGATCTTCGATTTTTATACGTCTACAGAAAGTGCTCATCAGATTAATCGAGTTTTGGTAAGGCGCCATTTCCATATATGTTATAGTGTAGCTGGTCTCTTGGAGCTTTTTATCAGATGTTCCAGATCTTCAATTTTTATACGTCAGCAGAAAATGCTCATTAGGTTGAACGACTTTTACTAAGGCGCCATTCCCATATATGTTATAGTGTAGCTGGTCTCTTGCAGTTCTTCATCAGATGTTCCAGATCTTCAATTTTCATACGTCAGCAGAAAATGCTCATCAGGTTGAATAACTTTTGTTAAGGCACTATTTCCATATTTCTTGTAGTTTAACTGTTCTGTTATGGTTCTTCATCAGTTGTTCCAGTTTTCAAAATCAATTATAGCCTATATATTGCCCAGACTTAATAGCTATACAACAAAAAAGTTTCATTCAAATCCGTCCAGTGGTTTTTGCGTGAAACGCGTACATACATACATACAGACAGACAGACAAGAAATTCCAAACAAAATTTTTTGCTTTCTATTGTTCTTTTTAAGTGTCCCTCTTTCCATTTTAGTCAAAAATACAAAATGTACAGACAAAATATTTTTACTGTTTTATTATATGTATAGATAAGAAACATCGAAATACAACTATTAGGTACATAATATCTCGATGATAAGATATTAAATAAAGTGATTGGTACCTAAATACCTACAGTTTAATTAACGACAAACCCTCCAGTCGTTACAGTATACCTACCTACCTAGGTTTTTATCTAGGTTCTAGGTTCACTATTGAATTTTCATGTCATGTCAACTTCATTTGAATTTAATCTTGAATTTCATGTCAACAAACTCTTCAGCTTGAATAGGTATTCAAGCTGAAGAGATATTCAAGTTGTTTGAATGCGCTAACTCTAGAAGTATCCGTCTGTAAAATACTTTCTGTGAATGATAGCCACTTAGATCATTATACCGGGGGCCAAGGGCGGAGCCAGGATTTTTTACGGGGGCGTTGGCCTTGAGACGAACGAACGGTGATGCTTATGCGGTGTGATGAATTAGTGCAGCTATGAAAAAATATTTATCAAAGTTCTAACAAGACCCTCCATTATCAATTGTTATTTTTTTCAGGTAGTCCATATTACATCATTCCCTTACGAAAGGCCGATAACAAATTTAACAGAAATTAGCATAGAAGCTTTAGGAGCTGAAATTTTAAAAGATGTAGAAGAAAGTAAGTGTTTTGTGGTCTTTCCATTTGGCTTATTTTTGAAAATTTCTGATTGGTATTTTAGTCTACGCACCGCACCCAAGCTACGACCTATTATGATTAATTGGATAGGTGTTTCCGATTTTGTGTCTTAGCTAGATTACTGGCTAAAAAATCAGTGCTATACCACATGAGTAAGTAGTATAGTTTTTAGTAATTTAAAAAAAAAAATTAAAAATCCTTTATTTTGTAATAAGAAACAAGCTACAACAATATACAGACATTGGCTAACGATGACAAACTGCAGTAGTTAAGAAACTGTGTCGCAGTTGTCAACGCCCACCTCCGAATTAATAGATACATTTGGTTTTTTTTATTTTAACAGTGTTATATTAAAGAAAGAATAAATGCAATTAATATGTGCTCACAGAATAATATTAATTAAAATTAAAATAAAAATACCTATTTGAAACATTATAAAATTACATTAATAAAATTTAAAACTATTATAATTAATTTATACGTCATATGGCTTAGTATTTATCTTTTATGTATGTGCTTACAGAATAATATCAAATATTTACTTGATTCTGTAATACAATAAATAAACGTAAATGTAATAATACATATATATATATATATATATATATATATACTAGCTGTTGCCCGCGGCCTTGCCCGCGTGAGTTTTGCTTAGACGAAAAGTCTTTTTGTGTTCCAAACTGTTTCAGATGTTTCGGATCTTCGATTTTTATACGTCTACAGAAAATGCTCATCAGATTAATCAAGTTTTGCTAATGCGCCATTTCCATATATGTTATAGTGTAGCTGGTCTCTTTGAGTTATTTATCCATTCATCAGATGGAAATGGCCGACCCACGCCAATCTTCCGCGGGGACGGGAGAGAGGCAGTGTGGGGCTCGAACCCACTAAAACCACATGGTGCGCCCTCTCGTCGCATAGAGCCGTGGACACAGGATCACCTGACTAAGTCCGGTATTCAACTGTGCCATGGCAGCGACTACCTGCTTCCAGGTCCCTCTTTAAATCGAGTCTTAAGCTCAACCGCCATAAAAGTTGTGCACAGACGCACGTGCACACATCCTCTTCAGCTTAGTGGACGACAGACTATTCACCGAGCCGGTCGCCCTGTGGCTATGTCAGGGTGGTAAATGGCGGTTATAGTCTCGCCGCCTTCGTCCAATTCTACGGCGACGAATATCGAGCGTTTCTGAATCTGACTCTTAACCCAACTGCCGAGCGAGAGTCTCTCCAGATGAATATCGAGACTCTTCGCTATAAGTCCGTTCACAATAACGACTATCGGAACAATAATCGTTAATAATAATTATTATGACAAAACTGCACAGATCTAATACGCAAAAAAATATCAATTTGTATTTTTTTTGCCAAATAAAGGTTGTACATACATTATTTACAATTTTTTAGGTCGCTTTTATTCCATCGAGCGTCTGATGGGTAACAAGGGAGAAACTATAATAGCCAATTCATATAACACGTATAGTTTCCACAAAAAGGCCTTGGAAAATGAGAACATGACTAGATTCCTTTCTGACCCCAAGGAAAAATTCGACGTCATTTTGATAGAATGGTTCTTTTCTGATCTTTTTGCTGGGTAAGTACTTATTTCTTTATCGGAATTTCGGGAAAATACTTACATACGAGTACATTCTAGGTACCTACCTATCTAATTTTTGATGCTAAGTGCCAAAGATCCGCGTACGATGAATCGCCCACCGACCGTCTTTATTGCCCGAAAATATTTTTTTTATTTTTAGAAATGCTATGTTAAAGTTGGGAGCCATTGTCCTAATGTGTCTCTAAAAGGCTTAACACGGCCCTGGATTGTACGTCTTTGGCTATCGTGTCAATAGTCGATCCTGTAACCTTAGATCGTAGTACAGATACTACAGCTACAGATAGTATCCAGGAATTTTGATGGTTTTAAAAACAGCATCAGGACGAGATAAAATACATATATTTTCCAGAATCCCATCTCTGTTCAAATGTCCCTTCATCTGGATGGCGTCAACCGAAGCGCACTGGCAGATTCTGAGTTTAACCGGAGCGGTGACCAACCCAGCATACACCCCGGACACATTCGACTGTCCTCCTACAAGTCTTTGGGAAAGGACGAGTAAGCTCATGAGTTATGTGAAGAAGTATTTTATAGCCAAGTGAGTGTCAAAATATTTGCGAAAAAAAGAATTTAAAATTTTTACATAATTTTTCTTTGAAATCTTACGTGATGGGCAGTGGATGGGGAGAAGTTCATTATCTAACCTATAATCCATACATACAGATCTATCAAAAACCCCTAATAGGTTTAGGGGCACCAAAATTGTGTAACGCAATGTTATCTTATATTCTTTCAAACTAATGACAACAACATAGCCACAACATTTCTAACTTTGCAACACATAGAATGTTTGCAATATTTTTTACTATTTTACAAGCATCATTACTTGCGCGCAGGAGCTCCGCTCCTATGGGAATTTCAAAATACCAAATCGACTTTTTTCTCATAACATCGATCACTCTCAGGATAATCTTTGGCACAATGGCAAAATCATCATACAACGCGATATACCCGAGCATAGCAGCAAAAAGGGGGGTTTCCATTCCGTCATACAACGAGGCTGTGTACAACGCTTCCCTGGTCTTCATCAACTCGCACCCAGCCGTGGGGATCCCCCACAATGTGCCTCTGAACACGAAGTATATAGGCGGATACCACATGGACACTGATCTGAAACCTATGCCAAAGGTAAGTCATGATATCGATGAAAGCTTTTATTTTTAGCAACCCATTAATTGGGCTTATTTGTCCAAAGTATTCTCCTCTCTCCCCCACGTGAAATTGAGACAAATTTCTATCAATTCTCTACTGCCCCTAAATATCTCACGAAGTATGGACCCCTTATTTTTTTTCTCTTGTCAATGTTAAGCTTTCAACACTTATTCTAATTCATGGTTATATCATCAATTCCTTCTTCTATCTATCCCTACTTCTAGCACTTACAAAACATATTGGACAGCGCTAAAGACGGAGTCATTTTCTTCTGCCTGGGAACAAATATTGAGAGCAAGTACATGTCAAACGAGATGAGCCGATCTTTACTGACAATGTTCTCCAAACTGAAGCAGACTGTAGTGTGGAAGTACGAAGATGAGATACCAAATATTCCGGCCAACGTTTACTTGGAGAAGTGGGTTCCACAGCTGAATATTCTAGGTGAGAAGAAATCAGATTTACCGGGTAAAACACTACCAGAATAGTAATTAGAAAAAAATACTTAATCGATTCATAATTTAAAAGAGATAGGAAGATAGACACGAGTCGTCCCTTAATTATCCTAAAACTAAGTACTTATGTAGGTATCTCATTCAAAATAATTGATCTGATTTCATCAGTCATTGTCCGTCCAGCTCAGCAATTTGAATAATCTATCCACATGACCAGCAGCATGGTTCTGTATATTGATATACCTATTCAAAAGCGAGATGCAACCAATTTGAATGGCATTACAGCCAAGGGCGGATTCAGCCTCACTTGACATGTAACCCCCAGGGGTTACATGGTCGAGTGAGAGATCTGTACTCAAAATAATCCCGGGAACAGTACCGGGCTTATTTTGAGTATAGAAAAAAATTATAGGCACCTACCTACCTACCTAGAAAGTTCCCCCCCCTTTAATCCGCCTCTGATTACAGCGCACCCCAATTTAAAGATTGTCATCACACACGGAGGCCGGATGTCTGTAACAGAAGCAATACACTACGGAGTACCAATTATAGGTATACCCGCGTATGCTGACCAGTTCATGAATGTCCAAGTTGCTGTGGAGAAGCAATTTGGAATAGAAGTGACGTTGACAGAGGATTTGGCGGGAAATTTGGAGGATGCCATCAAGAAAATTCTGGATAATCCGATGTAAGTTTTAACAATAGATTTAGAAAGTCTTCGGATTGGTCTCGTCTTCGCAGATCTATGACTAACATAAGTTTCATAACCATTATTATCTAACCTTGAAAAATGTATAGTCACGAGCATTATATGTAAAAACACATGCTTATGACAATGAGATAAGGTCTTTACACATATCAATGCTCGTCACTATACATAACCTTTTTACACGACTGACCAAAAAAGGAGTGTTATGTTTTTAGGGCCCACGTATGTATGTAATATGTTTCTTTATTCCACCATAAGTCCTGGACGGCTGAACAGATTTTGATGCGAGTGGTACTTTTAGATTCCTTGCATTCCTCCGAGTGACATAGGCTATATGAGTTGTCAGTCGTATTTTTGTTTTTTAATAAGTTAGCTTTTTCTACGTTATTTCTAATTTTATTTTATTATTCTAGGTATTCAAACAACGCCCGAGAATTGTCTTCCATATACCGCCATAGACTTACATCTCCTGGACAAGAATTAGTGTACTGGACAGAACATGTGGCCAAATCCAGGGGAGCCCAACATTTGAGTCCAATCGCTAGAAGCATGCCTTTGTACCAAATGTTGTACTTAGATTTAATTTTAGCACTAATGTTTGTAATTTCTTTGGCCGATTTCATATTATATTTCGTCAGAAAGATGGTTAAAGCTATTGTGAAGGAAAAACGTAGTTAACCTACTTTTAGACGAGGTTCTTTTGCCTGGAATTCTGAACAAATCAATGTAAAATAAAAAAAAATAAAAGCTGCCTTTTATTTACATTCATCTATCAATTTTGTATGATACCTAACTACTTTTAGAAGTAATCAATATTTTCTTCTGCGGAACTTAGCTAAACTTTTCAGATTTTTGTTACTACGATAACATTTGTTTTTTTACCTGTTGGAGAGAACCAGTAGGTTTCTGTACATAATAAAAAATAGGTAAAGTTAACACAATTTATTAAAAGTATCCATTATACATCAAGAAATAATATTATTGTTTAAATTACATATTTAACAATCACAAGTATAATACTTCAACAGTTGATACTTAATTAGCATAATTTTAGCAGTATAATTTTAATGCTTAGGTGCTTACCTATATTGTCAAAATATGAAAATAAATATGAATATAAATTTTACTTTAATAACAATTCTGTCATTCAATTGTCCTCTGCGAAACTTAAAAAATGCTAAGCAAGCAAGGGTAATAAAAGTCCAAAAAGTGACGTCGATTTCTTTTTTAGGTTCCTTACACACTCAGACCAAGTCTCACACATGAGTGCATTCGCAAATAACCTTTGTACAGTCACGAACAATAACATACAGGTTGTAAAATCACCTCCGACATAGCCGAAACCCACGTAATCTCGTCATTAACATGAACATTTTTCCCCAAAAAACCATGCCTGGGAAATCAATAGTTTCCGAGATAATGAGGTTCAAAGTTGATTCCATGTAATCGTCATTTCATACTAAGAAACCTCATTAAAATTTTAAAGAATTCCCCATCAAAACTAACGCTAAAGTTTAAAACAAGCAATGAATAGTGCCCATCGACAGCTGATTATTCGCGCGGGCCGCCTTTGCCGCCCGCACTTACCGCCCCGCGCGGTCATTGACACCATGCAGCGGCCATGGTTCGCTATATACTGATTTTGATTATTACATTTTTTTTTATATCTAATTATTGATTATTTTTCCCAGTCAAATTTTTACTCTGAAGTGACTTTAATTATGCATAAGTAACGACTTACCCTATGCATACGTAACGGCTATGTCGGACGTGATTTTACACCCTGTATATACAATATAAATAGTCACATTCTCTTCCCATGTTATTTTATTGACATGTTCTTGCTCGTGTCTGCATGTTGCATTTTTTTTCCGGTATGACTTAAAAAACATAATTACCTATTATACAAGTTAACTCCATTTATTCTTAATTGTCCTATTATGTAAACAATCTTGAACACCGTACTTTTTTTAAATTTTGTTGAAAATAAATCAAATATTAGTTTAAACCTAAACATTCTAAAGTAAAACATTTATTAACCACGAAAGTAATTTCCTAAAAAGTCTATTTTAATTTATATTGTTGTAAAATCATAAAAAGACATGGTAAGATTGTTTACATAATAGGACAATTATGAATAAACGGACTATACGTTTGTTACGTAGCCAAAACCTAAACGCATTTTTATCAATAAAAAAAAACATTAAATAAATTTAATCAATAATAGAGATTACTGAAATTACAAACTCATTATATTTATTTAATTTATAATATAAATGTAATCCTCTTAAACATAAAAAATAAATAATGGCATGTAAAGCCTATTTTAGTTGAAATATATTTCGTCCCGTTCTCACTTTTCAACATTTGACATTGAAAGAACGAGACAAAACATATTTTAACTGAAATTAACATTTGTTTATGAATAGGAAAATTATTCCACATCAATATAAATTTATTACATTTAATGCTCCTTAAATACATTAATTTCATTACATTATATACAAAAGAAAAACATTAATATAACAGTTCAATATCACAAGATTATTTAATAGGAATATTATAATTTCAGAACAAATTATACTTTGAAAAGCTCATTTTCACAAATAAAATTTCTACAATCGACGACTAAAACGAAAACATTTAATTTGCACCATCCACCCTATCCACCATGGTACAGTCAACAATATATTTAGGTATCCAGATCGCACCGTATCATTATCCTAACTAATATTATAAATGCGAAAGTGAGTTTGTTTGTTACCTCTTCAAGCTTTATCTACTAAACCAATTTTCCTGAAATTTCGCATACACATAGTTAGAAATACCGAGAAGGACATATGGTACCCTTCATCCTGGGAAAAAGCACTGTCTCCGTGGGAATATCGGGATAAAAAGTACCCTATATGCTATTTCCGGTATTTTTCTACCCATACTACCAAATTTCATTGAAATCCGTCCAGTAGATTTTGCGTGATTGAGTAATGTTTGTTACTCACACCTCACAAACTCATTAATTCACAAACTCACATGCAAACTTTTGCATTTATAATATTATATTATATATATTATATATTATTATTAGGAAGGATTAGGATACTGTGTCGCGAAGGATCATTGTCATCTCAAAATCATCAACACAGATTAATAGGTAATAGACCAGTCACAGACTAGGTAATGGTTATTCAGCATTACTCAGTTACACAATGTCCTTACGTAAATTATTTTTTGTTACCTGGACACCTAATTTATGTCTATACGAAAAGATATTGAAATGGCTAACTTCTATTTAACTTACTAAATTTCTTGTATAGTAAATTATTAAATATAACGTTACATTTTCATGTCAAGGATTCAAAAGTTTTGAATAACATCTTATTTATATATGTGGGCCCTTGAATACTTTAAAGCACTTAGTGCAGTCACCACTTAAATATATAATATAATACGTATAAATAAATTAATTTAAACTTACATTGATTGTCAACTCTTGTTAAAACTATGGCTTGTGTTGTTATTCTCCAAGAAACTTGGCGTCTTACCTTCTTTCACAACACGCAAAGCTTGTAACACTCTGGCTTTATCCAGCTCCTTTTCTGTAGCCTTTTCGTTGTCAAGACATAGTTCTGTCATCCTGTTATTAAATTGCTCTATGACTTTCACTCTATAGTCTATGGACGACGCTACAGGGTTAGCGGTCAACCATAGATACTCTAAACATGGTAATTTGCAAATGTGCTGGACTTCTTCGACATCAGTAATGATATTGCAGCTCAAATCTAGGCTTTCCAATGAGTATAATCTTGAAAAGCCCTGTAAGGATTCGACTTGATTCTGCGATAGGTCAATTTTGACTATATTGCCGATCTTGGCGTGCCAGCTGTCGCATACGCCGAATTTGTTCATTGATAGGTTGAGGACCCTCAGTTCGTGAAGGCAGGAGATGTCGCATAGTTCAGTGAGCTTGTTGGATGAAAGGCTCAAATGCTGGAGACGGGGTACAAGTTTGATGGCCCAGTCCACCTGTCTGATGTTGTTGCTGGCGAAATTGATCACGGATAGCTTCTTCCATTTCTGAAAAAAATATCAAATATTTTAAGATTTCTGAAGTCAAGATTCTATAATTAATCTAATGCATTAGCGCGATTAGAAGAGCAGAAAAGAGCCACTTTCATACTTGATATCCATATCCATACTAATATTATAAATGCGAAAGTCTGTCTGTTTGCTAGTCTGTCTGCCTGTTACGCTTTCACGGCTGAACTGCTGGACCGATTTTGAAGACATTTGGCCAAATTACCAAAATCTATCAAGTTTGTATGTAAGATATACTTTTAGTTTGTATTGTAAATAAATATAAAAACACGTTTAAGATATACTTTTTGCCGCGCAACAGCTAGTAAAAAATAAATTAGTATTTCAAAAATAAAAGATTCTTTTACATAATGTTTTGTTGTTAGTACTATTACTTATTCTGTGATAATGTTTCAGATTATTCAAAATAAAATTTATCATACACATACAATAATAGCAATATAGCATTAATTAATACTGACCTAAATTCTACTGATAATGTATTCAGAACAGTTAGCACGTGCGCGATAATAGGTCAAACGACTATAGATAAGGTAATCACATATTGTTTACTTCTCGATCAAATAACAATACAAGCTTCAGGAAATGTAGTGCGTTGTGTGTACAACAAAATTTCTCATTATTAAAATGTCCCGTAGCGTTTATCAAAATCACACTGTATTTTATACTTATGGTGATAAATCACTAGCATTGCGTCAGTGAGCGTGTTTCCCCCCACCAAAATTGCCCAGACTTTTTGCATAGACATTCCGTCATCCCCTGTAGTTGTTTAATAGCTGGGGTCCTATTGGGCAGCAATGTATGGGGACGAATACAATTTTGGGTAATGTTGTAATTGTTTGTAATTTTGTAACACTGGTTCTACATAAGTTTAGGCGTTACGTCATTTTTTTCTATGAATACCTACAAAAATATTACGCCCAATGAATAGCCCATCATCGATTTATCCGAAAACGACACCAAACTCGACTTTGTATCTCAAATGTAGCCCCTAGATTTTTTTGTCGAGTGCAGGGTGTTTGAAACTTTGACCCTCTCCCCCGCCCTTCTGACGCGAGGTCGCGAGTGGCTAACAAGCTCGATTAACTCAGTTCGACCCATATAACATCCCAAGCTATGTGGTATCTCATTACCTAAAATTGTAGCACTTTACCCAATAGGACCCCAGCTATAAATGCTCTTCGGGATAAAGTATCAAAATCAAAATCTTAAAATGTTTACGTGGAAGAGTCCATTAGGCCAAAGGCTTGGCCATCATGCATGACAAGTGTATATCCACTAGCTAGTCTGTTGTCAACCTCGCAAGAAGACACTGGGTGACTCCTCAGTCATGAGGTCCTTATGTTGAATGAAACACATACAATATGTCTATGTGGAAATCAATGATAGAAGCTTATGTATAAAATACAAGCTGTGCCCCGAAGCTTCGCTCCCATTGGAATTTTGAAATAAAAAGTACACTATGCGCTATTCCTATATACCAAATTTCATCCAAATCCGTCCAGTAGATTTTGCGTGCGATAACAAACATCCTCACAAACTGACATTCAAACTTTCACATTTATAATATTAGTTAGGATATATGAGGAAGCTACTGTTAACTCACCACAGTGTCAGCTATGCTATCCTGGTCCTTGTGCAGTATGTCAACAAGCAAGAACTCGTTTAGGGAGACAACGCTGGCTATTAACACCGACAGACTCATTAGAGTCTCACGCAAGTTGCCTAGAACATAAAACATTTTTCCATTTTAGATGTATTTACATTATTTTTATAATTGAAGTAGTCCTGCCATTTGTTTTGGTAAGTTTGAATAGTCCAGATTCAGCTTATTTCTTAGTTTTGTAGCATATTTCATGGAATTCTGTTCAGTAGTTTTTGCTTGGACAATTCAGAATGTTGCTTTATTCAATATATCAAATCTTTAAGTAAGAGGCTAAAATAAAAACCAACTAACCAACACTCTGAAAACAGGCCATTGGAACCCCAAGGATCTTCAACTCCAGTAGAGATTTGAATGGGGACAAGTCAAACTGAAGATTATTTGGTATAATATTACTGGTTCCGAGTGTCTCGTAGCTGCCTTCAATGTTCAGGGACTTGAGATGCGAACAGAAGTCCAATACATGGCTGAAGTCATACATTTGGTCAACTTTTTCAGTTGGTGGGCATGCCATTTTGAGTCTTTCACTTATTGCATGTAGCTGTGAACAAAAAAAACAAATTTAATCTGATACTAGAAACACCAATAGAGTTAAGAAGTACATTGGACATCTCTACTGGGCTGGACATTGTGATTAAAAATATCTTGTTCTGTCAGTCTACAGATCTGTATTCTTAAATTCTTATATTCAAAATGACAACATTAACCTATTTAATTCAGTACTTACGAGTTTTACAATAACAGTTGTTTAACAATAGACTTAGGCCTAATATCTTTGTTGTTGATATATAACAACAACAATAACATTTCATTCATCCATATGGCCCTATAATTAGGTACATTGGCAAGGTCATACTAACCTCCATAGGGCTAAAAACATGAGAACTGGCACTCTCCAATAGCCTGTCTCCTTCCAGATACAAAGTCTTTGCTAAGTCTTGTAGCAAAAAGAAAATATCATACAAATGGAAGTCCAAAAAGTGGGCGAAATCATACGGCATCGACAACCGTAAGTAGTTGAATACATTCTTGAGATAATCGTTTAGACCTTCACGTCTTTGCTCCACAAATTTTGGTGTTTTGTTTCGTATGACCTTCTTAGGTGGAAGTAACTCTTTGGCGACTCCGTGATTGGAGACCAGCTTTTCATGCAGTTCCGCGAAGTCATTGTACCGATGCGACACGTTCCAATAAACAGAGCCCACTCTAACACTGATCTTGTAATAAGTAACACCATCTTTCGAACTTGTATCGTCTACGCTAACCGAACTATCGTTTCGGTGGGTCACGAATGAAGACATAGTTGGGCAGGCGAATATCTGAATTATCGTGTACTAGCATCAATCATTTGTATCTATTTCCTATTTCGTCGTGACGCAATAAATAAACATGAATCAGTTTCCAAGAAATAAAATGGAACTGATGGGAACTGAGAAAGTGTTGACTGCTGACATAAATGACAGTGACACGTGACAGTATTTGTCAACCAATGTTGCCAGTGTATAAAATGCTTTACTGCTAATTTGGAGAAATAGTGATGTCGTATAGTACCCACAGAAATATTTTTTTTTTAAATAGTACCTCATAATGGGGTGAATGAGTACACTAATAGAACATCACGTTTCTCTTTTCTCACCTGTGTTTCTCACGCACGTGAATGTTGAATCACATTTCTCCCCTTTCTTAAAATAATCACGTGAGTCAAGCAACAGGCACTCATTTCTTCCCTTGAGATGAGAGCAGACTAAATATTCTTTGAAAAAAAATTTTCTGTGGATGAAAGCCTTGCTCTGCCCCCTAGCATGACCACGCGTCGTAGATATACGATAAAATATATCGTATCATATATCACCAACATATTTATCGATTTCGCGAGCATGACCAAAGTAGCAACATGATATGATAAAATTTACCACATGATACGAAATGATTAGCTTCGCGATATGAAATAACAATGCTGCCAATGTAATAATAAAATTTTTCAATCATCATTCATTTTCACTCGTTCTTTTTTTTAAATCTTTATCACGTTTTTGACGTTGACGTTTTCTTTTATTCATATAATGTTAAAAAAATAATTCATATACATATTATTATTCACTCATTGATTTATTTATTTAATATTTTTTTTTAAACTTCTACAGGTAGAAGTTTGAGGAGCCAAATTTCGTGCAAATTTCCCTCTAACTCCGAACATAGGTAGTCAATCATTTCTACAGAGACTTTATATTTTTTTAAAAACTCATTGTCTGGGAGGAGAAAACTGGTCCTTTCTTCCTTTCTTACTTCTTTCTCCTCCGCGGCAAGTAAATTTATTCTTTGATATGACCTAGCCATATTATTGTGAAGTTGTAACTGAAAAAATAAATATCAAGGATTATTTTCTGCATTTATTTCATAAACATTTACACAACAATCATAAAAATAAATCTTACCTTTTAATCGGAGAATGAATAAATGCTAAAAAACTTGTAATTTTTATTATATCGAGCGTATCACGCACTCTCAACATCGTCGATAAAATAACACGAATAAATGTCAAAAATCGATATTTTTATCGCTTATATTTGGTCATGCTCGAATTTTCGATAAATAGCCAACTGTCGTGCTCGCTCTTTTATTTATCATATCGTATCATAACACGGTGATGTCACTGGCACGGTGATGCTCACTGTTAAGATAAAAATTCAACATGGCGGCGATATTTATCATATTTTGACAGTTGGCGTGGATAAATCGCTATATCATATCAAATACTATATAAACTCTAGCGAGTTAATACGCACAGCTCTTGACATTTCCCATACATTGGTTTGGCAACTAGCCATCTGGTGGCAGGAGTTGATCCTACACCATTTATTTGCACTTTAACATGTTATAAGTTGGTCCTTTAATATTTAAATAATACAACTATGTTATATATGTGATATTCCATTTAAATTTATGGGATATACTGTGTTACAACAAAATAAATTCGCGAAATTTAACAGTTTCATCAACTCTGTCCGCTTTGTCCAGGAAGAGGCGCTAGTGTCGCATAAGTTGCCAATTTCTAGCCGGAGCTGCGCGTATTAACTCGCTAGAGTTTATATAGTATTTGATCATATCGTGTTTTGGTGGTCATGCTAGCCCGGCTGAGCTTCAGAGATACATTGAGATTTCCATGCTAAGTAATTTCTTTACAAGAAACAACAAAATGAGGGTTTGTAGGTGTTTGCAGAGAGAAAAAAAACACTACGTTAAAGGTGTTTGTTCGAGTCAGCCCACACCACAGATTTTATTAGCACTATCATCGATAAAACATTACACGTAAACGTACTTGTTAATATTTTATCGATAGTACTATGTACATAAAGGAAGCTCCCTACCACTCCCGCAATATGGTGTAACCCGCACTTCTCCCCCGTTCTTATGCCGATTGGGAATTTGGGACGCTATGTATATGTATGACTATGAAAACTCACACGTTGACGTGTTCACGGATGTACAGTCCCATTTGTAGTAGTAATAGGTATATTATGTCGCCCCGTTTCTATGAAAATTCCACCTATAAATTGCAAAATGCTCGAGCTGTTTGTTTGATATTTGAAAATGAATCATGTATAGGAAGAGAATACGATGCAAGCTGTTCTGAACTTAGATTAGACCACTTGTAAATATGGATCGTTGTCAAATATTTTGCAAACTGCGCGAGCATTTTGCAGCTATTTATAGGTGTCTAGGTTTGCGCTACATGCTCGTTGACTATGTTATATTTATGTATCAGATAGAAATTTAGACCATGAAAATTATACCTTATTGGCATAAACGATGTTGGAACAAAAGTACACAATCAGCAGTAGAATATAAGGGATGGTTAAAAAAACAATATTAGTTACTCACATTTTTATTTAAAAAATTTATTGTAGGTATACAAATCGACAATCACTGGTTGTGCGAACAGAGACACATTTCAGACTTGCAGTAAAAATATAATATATGCTTACAATTTTTTTTAAGTCGAAAGTCTGATTTTTATTTACGTAAGGATTAGAAAATATGGAAATTAAATTCATTGACATTTACATAGTAAAAATAATTGTTTATTGACTAGTTAACATTGATTTAAAATAAAGACCACACCCATAGAAAAACTATTATACTCTGTAATATAGGTTTGAAGTTTTTAAAATAAATAAGTTAAAATGATCTAACTCCTTGCCAGATTGTATCAAATTGGGTGTGGTTACATGTAGCTATTACTTCAACACATTCCGGGATAATTAACACGAAGAGATAAAAAATATAGTAATGTGTATAACTTGATTTTTTATTTTTATATTCTTTCCTAGGACGGAAATCTCTTTAAACTAAAAGGACGTTAGTGCGATATCTCCGACTGTTACGATTCGATTTATCGTTCATATTGTTTTATTTTATTTTATTAAAGATGGGTTTGCTCTTGACCACAATCTTGTCCGAGGACAGAGATGAGGTCTACGATTGTATAAAAAAAAAACAAAATACTATTTAAAAAAACTTTGATGGCCATAAGGCCAAACTCATACATAACATCCAACATGAACATCTCATCTCTCTCTCACGCAAGGCTATTGTTAGGGAGTGTGGAACCTTAGACAGAAGCATTAAACTTATTATTATAATGTCGGAAATATGATTGTTTTTTAATGAGTGATATAATTCTTTATCCACATCATGACACTTTCGCAAAAGGTCATCATGATGTTAAACATCTGAAATCTCACCCTCACTAAGTGGATTAACGTCTGCATGTAGTCATATCGTACAGGCGTATTTCTATCTAAGGTTCCACTCTATTAGGGTCGCGAAAGCGATATCTCGTACAACCTACAGACAGAAAATGATTCGGCATAATATGTCATGTAAATAAACGACCTTAATTCCAAAAACAAAATACCTACATTACAAAATTAATCGTTTTACGAAAATAACAAAATAAATCGACAATAAAAGTTAGTTTTTATCAAAATAATTTGAAGTCAAAAAGAAGTAAAACAATAAAATTAAAATAATATTTTTTTCATATGTACTTAGAAATAACTATTTAAAAACTGAGATGATCGAATTTATCGCGTATAATTATATTAACAATGATTACAATTCAAAATGTAAAATGTATATTGCAAAATACTGTATAACATTAGTAATAAATAATCCAATTATAGTTATGTTTTTGAACATCAAAAAATCACAGTTCAAAATTACTTTCATGGCAATATCGTTAATTAAAAATTGCAACTACAATAGAAACTTATAATAAAGTTAGGTGGTACTTAGAATTAAGTATGTGATGCATATTATATTGATGGTTAAGCTTTCCACACACCAGAATAAAAAATATACAATTCAGAAATAGGCCTAGTCAAAAAAAACCTCTTTGAAGAAAAATAAACTATACATTTATAGTTACCTATAGGCTTTAGATAATCCGAGTTGTCAGTTTGAAATTATTTTTAGAAGTTTTTTTTAATTCTGTTATGTATGGAAAACTTGACCATTAATGGCAAAAGTCAACTTATGTTATATTTGTTTACTTATAAACATTGATCACTGAATAAAATTACGTACGTTTTTCAATATCGTTACATTATAACGGCTGAGCAAATAAACTAGGTTTTTTTCACAATGTTCACAAGTTTCAAAATATCCGATAGAAAATTTTGTTCAATTAATAAAATCATAATTAAACCGAAAAATTGACAATCTTAAAATTAATTAGTTATTTTATATACAATACCGTTGTTCTGTAAAAGTTTACCAAGGCAAATAACTTATCTAACTTACTAATAAACATTTACAAGTTTTTTTTTAATTGGACTAAAAAAATTTCTTCACTGCTGAAAATTATCGCCGTTCTGAATATATTTTTTAATCCACAGATTAATAATAGGAGTAGTAACGCGCATACCTTCTACAGTGCGACAAGGCTCTAAATGAATGTCAGGGGCGCTGCAGCGACTTTAGTGTTGCCATTGAAATAAAATCTCCTTAAATAGCAGTGTAAATAAAAGAATAAAAAAATGTTTTTTTCGCGTATCTAATAATAATTAAACATACAATACAATCATGACTGAATAATAAGAATGAACATCTATGATAAAAATCAAGTTCTAGGTTAGGTACATGGTTAAAGAAAAAAGACATGAAATTGACATGGTTCATGTCGTCATGGTAATCACCACTTTTGGAGACACCACACATGGGAGAACACTTGTCAAAGTTGTTAAAAATGACGTTCATCAAGATGGCGGCGTTAGTTTTCACCACGTTCATTAAGCCTTGTCGCACTGTAAATAGAAGTTTCAATCAATATTGCTTTTTTTATACCATACATTCTTACCAGCCAGTATTTTCCGAATCCAAATATCACACAAAAGTATCGAGCGGACCTTGCGTCACTTTTATTTTTTTAAACCCGCCAGCGGCGTTGGCGCGCAGTCATAATGCCACCGACCTTATGTAGGAATCATCTTCAGCCGATGAAAGTCTTATAGCATGTTCTTCGCATAAAGCAGCTAATTCTTTGACCCATTCGTCCAGAATGACCGCGTTTAGTACTGAACGAAGAGTGATAGATTGGTTCCAATATTCTTCTTGTGTGAATATTGGCCGTTTTTGTGGACTAGCGTGGTAGGTGGTGATACTATGCGGGCTGTGTTGTGATGCATCTATAAACATAATAAATTACATTATATATTTGCAAATTTAAAACATTCATAGAAAAGAAACAGCCAACTCACTAACATTGGAATTATAGCCTGACCAGATATATAAAAACCATGAATTAGAGGCAGCACTTATGCGTTTTATATTGCAACATTATTAAAAGAAGTAACGGAATTATGGAGAAAAGCACGGGGGTACGTGCCCTCCCCCACCCACATCCCTGACTGCTATTTGTGTAAGTACATACTGTGGAGGCAGGTTCCATAACAGTACATATCAAATAATTTGAAACATAACATAACAGTACATATATCAATGATTAAAGTTGTTAAAATAACAGGATATAGTAGAATAGTTTCTTACAAGTTTATTTAAAAAAAAGTAATAATCCGCCACCATTAGTGATGTGTCGTTCTCGAAATTTTGTTCTTCACAAGCGAAAACTTCCTTAAAAATTTCTTGGAAATATTCTCGAGGACGGAAAACGGTGCCCTTCCCAGAAATAAAAAATACTGGATCCGCCCTTGATTGAAAGTCAAACTATGACAGGAGAAATGACAGATGGGTTTTTAAAATAGTTGCCAGTATAAGAAATTAGTTCTTTTGCTTTTCCGCAACATGGCGAGGGTTTCTATATTCCTGGTCAGGCTTTTTTTTTACATTATGATTCCATTTATTTTGAAATCTCAAAAAATCTATTTGTGTCCACGTCCATTATTTACTTACTATTATTGAGGCTTCTTCTGGTGGTTATAAATATTAGAGGGCGTTAGGCGGTTTAGAAACTCCTGACACCAAGAAGCGACGGTTAATTGACCTTGCAATCCACTATCCTACTAAATTATAAATGCGAAAGTTTGGATGTGAGTTTGTGAAGATCTTTTGTTACTGAATCACGCAAAATCTACTGGACGGATTTCGATGAAATTTGATATACGGGTAGAAAAATACCAGGAATAGCACATAGGGTACTTTTATCCCGAACTTCCCACGGGAGCGAAGCGCCGGGGCATGGCTAGTAAGAAATAAAAAGGTCGCATGATACTTACTCGAGGATCGTCTTCCGAACATATTGGATAAGCTGGTGGATATACTCCTACGTTTTGACTCCATACGACGGAACGGCGAATCCTCGGGTTTGGGCGACGGTGCCTCTGTCTGGGTGTGATCTGAAAATTATTGTATTTCTAATTAGTCACTATACTTCGTACAATATAGGATAAGTCTTATGACAGCAGGATGAACTATTTGACAGATGTCAAAAGACTCAACCTATATTAAACGTATTGTCACAGAATTAATATAAGTACTACGTACAGAAAGGCAACTCCCTGCCCCTCCCGCAATATGGCACCCCCCGCACCTCCCGCACTTCTCCCCCGTTCTTTTCTGTATTGGGACGTTATGACTATGAAAACGCACACATTGACGTGTTACTGACGTGTTCACGGATATACAGTTTCATTTGTAGTAGTAGTTGGTATATTTGACGCGCCGTT
The DNA here is from genome assembly GCA_018467065.1 of Ephestia elutella. Lineage (NCBI taxonomy): Eukaryota > Metazoa > Arthropoda > Insecta > Lepidoptera > Pyralidae > Ephestia > Ephestia elutella. The sequence continues at coordinate 5,344,687 of CM031570.1, forward strand.
TCTATGAAGCGCCCGCCCTGTGGTATTGTAAAACGTAGTGTAGTATATGTGCTTAGGACAGTGCAATACTTACTCTCTTCACTAGGAGGCGCTCTAGATTTGACGATCGCCATCTCTCGTTGAATGAGGAAAACCCTCGCCTTATCGACCAGCTCGTTGATATTTTCCAACGCGTTTGTCACTTCGTCCAATTCTTCTTTCAATTTGCTGAGGATCTGTCGGTAAAACAGCACGCTTAGAGAAAATAATGCAAAAATGCGATAGATGGCGTCACAATCTTAATCTGAAGATTTTTTAAATTGCTAATCTACCAAATTAAATATGTATTTTCCATCACATTACATTCACTCTGAATGAAGGCCCTATTTATTTTTTGCTATGCAAAGTAATTTTCAAGATTTGTTTATAACGAAGTTAAACTATCACATTCGTATTGGGAGAAAATTCTGTAATGATAGTTGTAAGGGTCGAAAATAAATAAAACAAAATACATCAAATCAATTTCCATGCACCATTCACCAGGATTGGTGATCTTCAAAGAATCGTCCGCTGTAATAAAAAATGCATGGTTCGTGTTAATATTCATGAGTAAAATTACATACGATATCCCTCAATAACACTTATTTTGAAGTCGCCAAATGCGCATCTCATGTTATAAGACTCGTCAGGTAAGATGAATTATGGCGGTTGAGCTGCGCAGTAGGCGATTTATTATTATTATTGTCGGGTGGGTCTCGACCGGCGAACGCGATTGGTACGTTAGTCGTACCCATGTGCAACTTTCACCCCCTCCTTACCCTTCCATCATTCTTTTTAAAAGACGCGAACTATACACTCACTTGGAACAAGGAAGGCACATTCGGCAGCAACACGAACGCCGGACACAGCAGCAGTGACGTCAGCAGCGGGGTCGGCAGCGAGCACTGAGGACTTCTTCAGAAGGCAGTCCTCCATTATAACACTTATTCTCAAGTCGTATAATGGGCATCTCATGTTGCACTCACTTGGAACAAGGAAGGCACATTCGGCAGCAACACGAACGCCGGACACAGCAGCAGTGACGTCAGCAGCGGGGTCGGCAGCGAGCACTGAGGACTTCAGAAGGCAGTCCTCCATTATAACACTTATTTTCAAGTCGTCCAATGGGCATCTCATGTTGCACTCACTTGGAACAAGGAAGGCACATTCGGCAGCAACACGAACGCCGGACACAGCAGCAGTGACGTCAGCAGCGGGGTCGGCAGCGAGCACTGAGGACTTCTTCAGAAGGCAGTCCTCCATTATAACACTTATTTTCAAGTCGTCCAATGGGCATCTCATGTTGCACTCACTTGGAACAAGGAAGGCACATTCGGCAGCAACACGAACGCCGGACACAGCAGCAGTGACGTCAGCAGCGGGGTCGGCAGCGAGCACTGAGGACTTCTTCAGAAGGCAGTCCTCCATTATAACACTTATTTTCAAGTCGTCCAATGGGCATCTCATGTTGCACTCACTTGGAACAGGGAAGGCACATTCGGCAGCAACACGAACGCCGGACACAGCAGCAGTGACGTCAGCAGCGGGGTCGGCAGCGAGCACTGAGGACTTCTTCAGAAGGCAATCCTCCATTATAACACTTATTTTCAAGTCGTCCAATGGGCATCTCATGTTGCACTCACTTGGAACAAGGAAGGCACATTCGGCAGCAACACGAACGCCGGACACAGCAGCAGTGACGTCAGCAGCGGGGTCGGCAGCGAGCACTGAGGACTTCTTCAGAAGGCAATCCTCCATTATAACACTTATTTTCAAGTCGTCCAATGGGCATCTCATGTTGCACTCACTTGGAACAAGGAAGGCACATTCGGCAGCAACACGAACGCCGGACACAGCAGCAGTGACGTCAGCAGCGGGGTCGGCAGCGAGCACTGAGGACTTCTTCAGAAGGCAATCCTCCATTATAACACTTATTTTCAAGTCGTCCAATGGGCATCTCATGTTGCACTCACTTGGAACAAGGAAGGCACATTCGGCAGCAACACGAACGCCGGACACAGCAGCAGTGACGTCAGCAGCGGGGTCGGCAGCGAGCACTGAGGACTTCTTCAGAAGGCAATCCTCCATTATAACACTTATTTTCAAGTCGTCCAATGGGCATCTCATGTTGCACTCACTTGGAACAAGGAAGGCACATTCGGCAGCAACACGAACGCCGGACACAGCAGCAGTGACGTCAGCAGCGGGGTCGGCAGCGAGCACTGAGGACTTCTTCAGAAGGCAATCCTCCATTATAACACTTATTTTCAAGTCGTCCAATGGGCATCTCATGTTGCACTCACTTGGAACAAGGAAGGCACATTCGGCAGCAACACGAACGCCGGACACAGCAGCAGTGACGTCAGCAGCGGGGTCGGCAGCGAGCACTGAGGACTTCTTCAGAAGGCAATCCTCCATTATAACACTTATTTTCAAGTCGTCCAATTGGCATCTCATGTTGCACTCACTTGGAACAAGGAAGGCACATTCGGCAGCAACACGAACGCCGGACACAGCAGCAGTGACGTCAGCAGCGGGGTCGGCAGCGAGCACTGAGGACTTCTTCAGAAGGCAATCCTCCATTATAACACTTATTTTCAAGTCGTCCAATGGGCATCTCATGTTGCACTCACTTGGAACAAGGAAGGCACATTCGGCAGCAACACGAACGCCGGACACAGCAGCAATGACGTCAGCAGCGGGGTCGGCAGCGAGCACTGAGGACTTCTTCAGAAGGCAATCCTCCATTATAACACTTATTTTCAAGTCGTCCAATGGGCATCTCATGTTGCACTCACTTGGAACAAGGAAGGCACATTCGGCAGCAACACGAACGCCGGACACAGCAGCAGTGACGTCAGCAGCGGGGTCGGCAGCGAGCACTGAGGACTTCTTCAGAAGGCAGTCCTCCATTATAACACTTATTTTCAAGTCACCTAATGGGCATCTCATGTTACACTCACTTGGAACAAGGAAGGCACATTCGGCAGCAACACGAACGCCGGACACAGCAGCAGTGACGTCAGCAGCGGGGTCGGCAGCGAGCACTGAGGACTTCTTCAGAAGGCAGTCCTCCATTATAACACTTATTTTCAAGTCGTCCAATGGGCATCTCATGTTGCACTCACTTGGAACAAGGAAGGCACATTCGGCAGCAACACGAACGCCAGACACAGCAGCAGTGACGTCAGCAGCGGGGTCGGCAGCGAGCACTGAGGACTTCTTCAGAAGGCAGTCCTCCATTATAACACTTATTTTCAAGTCGTCCAATGGGCATCTCATGTTGCACTCACTTGGAACAAGGAAGGCACATTCGGCAGCAACACGAACGCCGGACACAGCAGCAGTGACGTCAGCAGCGGGGTCGGCAGCGAGCACTGAGGACTTCTTCAGAAGGCAGTCCTCCATTATAACACTTATTTTCAAGTCGTCCAATGGGCATCTCATGTTGCACTCACTTGGAACAAGGAAGGCACATTCGGCAGCAACACGAACGCCGGACACAGCAGCAGTGACGTCAGCAGCGGGGTCGGCAGCGAGCACTGAGGACTTCTTCAGAAGGCAGTCCTCCATTATAACACTTATTTTCAAGTCGTCCAATGGGCATCTCATGTTGCACTCACTTGGAACAAGGAAGGCACATTCGGCAGCAACACGAACGCCGGACACAGCAGCAGTGACGTCAGCAGCGGGGTCGGCAGCGAGCACTGAGGACTTCTTCAGAAGGCAGTCCTCCATTATAACACTTATTTTCAAGTCGTCCAATGGGCATCTCATGTTGCACTCACTTGGAACAAGGAAGGCACATTCGGCAGCAACACGAACGCCGGACACAGCAGCAGTGACGTCAGCAGCGGGGTCGGCAGCGAGCACTGAGGACTTCTTCAGAAGGCAGTCCTCCATTATAACACTTATTTTCAAGTCGTCCAATGGGCATCTCATGTTGCACTCACTTGGAACAAGGAAGGCACATTCGGCAGCAACACGAACGCCGGACACAGCAGCAGTGACGTCAGCAGCGGGGTCGGCAGCGAGCACTGAGGACTTCTTCAGAAGGCAGTCCTCCATTATAACACTTATTTTCAAGTCGTCCAATGGGCATCTCATGTTGCACTCACTTGGAACAAGGAAGGCACATTCGGCAGCAACACGAACGCCGGACACAGCAGCAGTGACGTCAGCAGCGGGGTCGGCAGCGAGCACTGAGGACTTCTTCAGAAGGCAGTCCTCCATTATAACACTTATTTTCAAGTCGTCCAATGGGCATCTCATGTTGCACTCACTTGGAACAAGGAAGGCACATTCGGCAGCAACACGAACGCCGGACACAGCAGCAGTGACGTCAGCAGCGGGGTCGGCAGCGAGCACTGAGGACTTCTTCAGAAGGCAGTCCTTCATTATAACACTTATTTTCAAGTCGTCCAATGGGCATCTCATGTTGCACTCACTTGGAACAAGGAAGGCACATTCGGCAGCAACACGAACGCCGGACACAGCAGCAGTGACGTCAGCAGCGGGGTCGGCAGCGAGCACTGAGGACTTCTTCAGAAGGCAGTCCTCCATTATAACACTTATTTTCAAGTCACCTAATGGGCATCTCATGTTACACTCACTTGGAACAAGGAAGGCACATTCGGCAGCAACACGAACGCCGGACACAGCAGCAGTGACGTCAGCAGCGGGGTCGGCAGCGAGCACTGAGGACTTCTTCAGAAGGCAGTCCTCCATTATAACACTTATTTTCAAGTCGTCCAATGGGCATCTCATGTTGCACTCACTTGGAACAAGGAAGGCACATTCGGCAGCAACACGAACGCCGGACACAGCAGCAGTGACGTCAGCAGCGGGGTCGGCAGCGAGCACTGAGGACTTCTTCAGAAGGCAGTCCTCCATTATAACACTTATTTTCAAGTCGTCCAATGGGCATCTCATGTTGCACTCACTTGGAACAAGGAAGGCACATTCGGCAGCAACACGAACGCCGGACACAGCAGCAGTGACGTCAGCAGCGGGGTCGGCAGCGAGCACAGCTTGCACACCACGCTGCTCACCAGCAAGTTGCTGCGGAGCTCCGACTCCAGGAGCATTGAGGACTTCTTCAGAAGGCTACTTAGAAGCGGGCCTAGAATAATATGTAAACATTTTATTTCTGGCAAATGAAACTAACCATCATTATCAATCATTACGACCCAATGTGATTGTTTGATCACAAATAAAATAATGCATATATTGTAAGTACAACCTAAAGTGATCATATGAGAACAAAAAAAATTCAAGTTTTAAGCACATAAATATGTTGCTAAGAGTAAAATCTATGGGTAAAAAAAATATCAAGTCTAGTTCTAACTCTATTCCAATTTTATTCACTGTTTTTGTTCTGGGTTGAACCTACTAAAACGAATATGTGCTTGTGTGAGGACAATGGGGCGTTAGATTACTAAGGTATTTTTTACACTGGGCCTTACGAGGATAAATAAATCAATACTTTATTGCGCCATTTATAGAAAAGAACAGACAAAGTTTTAACAAAAAGTAAATACACAAGCTATAAAAAAGCCATCTATTGGCGAGAAGTATACTTGGCAGTAATGATGCTTTTTCGTGGAATGCAAGATAGAGGAGCGCCATCTGTGATCGAGAGAAAATATTACATGTTTTTTCGTGTAAATCAGATAATTTCTCACCAGCCCTCCAACTGCCTCCATAAAAAAAAAACCTTATCAATCCATTGCTCCGTTTTGACACGAAAAAAAAAACAATCACGCTTTCAGGATCTTTTTGCACGTGGTAGTAAACGGAACTAATGTCTAAACTATTAAAATTTCTTATTTAAAACGTAGCTGGCGCCCTCACTCACGTGCAAAAAGACCCTTGTCGCACTGTAAGAATGGAGTAAGGCACACAAACAGATTTGTGTGTCAGACAGATTGACACAGAAGAGATCCAAAATGGATTCAAAATCAGAATTAAGATTTTCATTGTAAGTATGTAACATTAGGAACTCACCGATGATTGATTCGGCACTGGCCCTCCAACTCCTCACTAAAGGCACTTCACTCTCAAACTCCTGCACTGGAACATCTTTGATACTCTTCATGAACGATTCTTCAGCAAAACCTTCATCTTCGAACTCCTTAAACCTAAAACTCTCATAATCACTGCTCTCACCTAAGGATGTTTCACTAACATTATCATTTTTCTCTTCATTACTCACTGAATTAACACTAACACTGTCTTTTTCAATATCTGTAACACTGACGTTATCTTTTTCAGTTTTTTCTTCGAAATCTTTATCTTTCTCTTCAACATTTTCGTTCAGCGACGTCAAACTATGCGGTTCTTTTTCGGATGTATCGCTTGTTTTCAAAGTATCGTAACCACTGGTGCAAGATATTAGGCTGTCTAATTCTCTGACTTGAGTTTCGGGGTCTCTCTCTTTGTTATTATTCGTTTCTTGTTTGGGGGTCGGTATGGAGTCATATTTGCATGTCCAGTCAAGACACGCGATCGTTCGCGACACGATTTCAAATCGCGCGTCGCAGAGATACGCGTGGTAGTTGCCGATTAGCGTTTCGTTTGGATTCTGAAATTAAATGAGAATTACTTATAGAAAGTAAAAAGTAGTCTACGGTCTTCTTCGTGCTTAAGACCTTTTTTCGATCCACACAGAAATATTTATTATTAATTTATTTATGGAAAACAAAAACACAGAATAAATTTAAAACCTTCCAGTAGTAATATAGCTCCTATTTTAGTATAATATAAATTAATTAATAGCCCAACAATCTGTTTATTTATCACATACCAGTAGGTAAGTAAAACAGACTTTAGAATATCGTTATTTTAAAGGGTAACCCTGAGAAAACTGCGCATTTGTTGAAAATGGCAACACAAAACTAGCTGATGCAACAGTTTTTCTATGACAGTCCGTTGTTGCAAATCTTTATAGTCTTTACAAATAAATAGTAAAATTCTCACCCCATAATTAAACTTAACCTCCTGGACTAGATTGCTCATAACAATATCTTCACTAAACCCGTTTATCCTTCTCGTCTCATCTTCCCTCTTGAAATCCAACACCCTCCTGCCACTTAAGGCCAAGTCATCCACCCAGATCTTCGTTTTCTCCAACGGCCTGTGACAGCATCTGGGGCTTAAGCTCAGAAACGAAACAGCTGCTTCTCTATATGGTTCTGGGTCGGATATTTTGTGCTTGTGTGACGTCATTACGTGGTGGCCGTTGAGTATGTGCTTATAGATTAGTTCTATCATCACGTCTTCGCAGTTTAGGTTTATGAGAGTCTCCATTAGGGATAGGGAGACGAGTGATAGCTGAAATCAGTTGTTAATATGTATTGGAATGAAATCCATTTTAAGCTCTGGTCAAACCTACGCGGATTCCGCGCCGCGTGCGAAATTAGAGAGAGAGAGATAGTCATATTAAGGAATGAGCGAGACGCACATATACAAGTTTCCTACGCGGCGCAGAATTCACGACGGTATGTCCAGACCATTAAACTGGGGATTTTTGTCAAAGGCGATAGGCTAGCAACCTGTCACTATACCCGAAAATACCACTCGAGATATTTGTTTTTAAATTTGGTTATGGGTACAAGGAAGCAGTGAATAATTCCAAGTTCCCCTACTAAAATTTACAAGTTATTACATTTTTTTAGCTTAAACAATCTTCACTCACTAAGTACGGGTCCCGGCACGTAACTTGAACCAAAATGACAGTTTTCTGCGCAGATAATTCCTGCGTTGCCATGGTTATAAATAGGTCTCTTAACGCACTTCGATTGACACCTTAAAATCTGTTACAGCGAATTCAAAGTTATGTGCCAGGCTAACTAATTTGTTTATTTATTTATTTGTTATATCTTCACGCAACTACTGAACCAATCTTCCTAAAATTTCGCATACACATAGAGTATTAAGAAGGTAATAGGGTACCTTTCATCTCGGGAAAAAACACTGTTCCCGTTAATTCACGCGGGCTAAAGCTAGTTACAAAATACCAACCCACCTGTGAGCTCCCATTGAGTCGCCTCAACAACACATCGACGACTCTCACACCATCGTACTCATAAACGAACAGGAAATGCAACACGGCCCTCAGCAGTCCTCTCCTAGTCACGCACCGAAGGACCAACTCTAAGTACGTCATCGCTGCCGTCTGCTCACTAGCGCCACTCTGCAACGGCCCCGGTTTTGTCTACGATGGTATCGCGCGTTAGTAAGGCTCGTACGTCCGGGATTTTGCGGTTGAGTGACAGATATAAAGGAAAATAATAGGTGTTTGACGCTTCGCAGAAGAAATGCGAGTGTTGGAAGGGTAATTTTTGAAATTTGACTTTGATACTTATTGGTTGTCTGATAAGGTTTGATTATCTGTAGATGAGTTATTCGCCAACACATGTGTTACGATGATTCGGAACATACTTTTAAAGATGAAGGTACCTACTTGATTTCTTTTGGTCATCTAGCAATAAATAAACTTGATATCTTAAAATTTGATGGAGGAAACAGTTACTTATTTAAAAAATATACACTAGTCCTAATATGTGTATGTTTCTTGTTTAGATATTTAGATTTGAAATAACACACATTAATGAAATCAACTGAAATTTTGATTACGATCGGATACGAAGTTAATTATTATAGAAACATTCAAAGCATCCAAAAGTGAATTAAATTCTAGATATACGTGAAGATTAGTGTGATAAAAAATAAGTCAAAGTTCGAAGAAGAATTGAAATTGTGAAACATTATAACTAGAAATGGACTTAGGAATTAGTTTGACGTATTACCTTAATCCACAAGAACCAAAAAAAATCACCAAATAGTAAAAACACACACAAAAAGTATGAGTAAAGCGAATGAGAAGGCAAAAAACGCAGCAAGCTGATTGCGACCTTAACACCCAAAACACAGAGTATAAAATCACTCACTGTCACTTAACCGCTGAACCATTTGCTGTGATCCAAATGTGCTCCAATCCCGTGCGTGCAATGAAAGCCCGTGATGTTTTTTTTTGCAATTACGTTCCATTTTAAGCACTAATAAAGACCGAATTTAATTATAGGCGATTTCCCGAGACCCAAATTTAAAAAAAAAAGAATAGTTCCAGATGATTTTACAGATGGCGCTTAGTAAAAGGCGAGTTCATACAGAAAGCAACAATGGACAGGATTGGCATTTCTTTGATATAAAACAAACATCTAAAAAAATACAATATTGTGAAGTGTGCAACTGTCAAACCTGTCAGGTGATTTTTTTTTCTCCCTCTGGTTGACAAGGAAAAGCGCACAATATATGGTCCATTTATTCATAATTATCCTATTATGTAAACAATCTTAACAGTACTTTTAAATGAATTTTGTTGAAAATAAATCAAATATTAGTTCAAACCTAAACATTCTAAAGTAAAACATTTATTAACCACGAAAGTAATTTCCTATAAAGTCTATTTTAATTTATATTGTTGTAAAATCATAAAAAGACATGGTAAGATTGTTTACATGATAGGACAATTATGAATAAATGGACTTTAGGTATAGTCTTTAAAATCCTTGGGGGAGGCCTTTGTCCAGCAGTGGACGTCTTTAGGCTGAGAGAGAGAGAGAGAGAGAGAGGTATAGTCTTTATTACGGCTCGGCTTTAATAAAACGCCATCTATTGAGATTTTTTTCATCGATTTTTTTTCTTAATTAGAGCTGTCAGAAAATCACCCATTGTATTGACAATATGGAACAATATGGAAATTGATATATCCTAATAAAATATAGTAGGTACAGAACTGTCACAATCCAAATACAAGCTAGCCGCGCAAGCTGCTCATATTTATAGTGTTACAGTTGTCTGTCAGAAAAGTAATAATGGAACGTAATCAAATCACATTTTTAATGTTTGATGTTTAATTGTTTTGCACTGAGTGTTTGTGAACGTGTAATTATTATTATTATTATAATTTAATAGAATTTTTTTCTGTTTCTTTTTATCAGAGATCTTCCAATTGGATATTCATTTCGTCCAATTTAACGCGATGAAATATGTGCACATAGTTGCAGGCTAAGATTAAGTTACCCACGATAACTAGATGATGCATATCCATTTTTATGCCTTTCACTAGGAACACAGGCAATGGGCTAAAATACTTATCAGTGCTTAAAAACCCGTCTTCATCGTCGCAAATAGGGGACCGGACAAGGTAATGAGAATTGTTAAAAATATGTAATTTTATGATAGAATACATAAAATTAAAGTCATTTTGCGACTTTTCAGCACGAGTTTATTCTCCAGAGCTAATTTATTCGAGTTTAAATTTTTAGGGAAAGTTCATTTTTACGTTTAGTTAGGGGCGTTTTGGTTCCGTCCAAACATCGCTTAAAAATGTGAATCTTTTTTTGCTATATTTTGGGAAATATTTTGGTTATGGATGTGATTATTTTCCGGATGATTTTATTAATGTGAGATATTTCAAAGGAGCATAAAAAAGTAGTCCGGTCCCTTATTATACTCGTACCCCGGTTTGGTCCATAGATAATGAGCTGATTAGGTTATGTAAAGCGTTGTGTCTGTCACTATACAATAGCCCAAGTGACGTTTCCAATTTGTTTTGTCATCGTCCAAAAGAGATAAACACTTTACGGATAATTTCTTGCATAATATTACTACTGTCTTTCTCAAAATTCGCATTGGCAAAATCAGCGTTTGGTTAAACGATAGAGCCATTTTTTTTTTAATGTAGCTAAGACTATCCGTATCTATATTCCAAGCCATAATAAGTTAATATCACAGAATACATAATACAACGATTAGAATCAAAACTTGGGTCGGGCTTTAGCAACTTCACTCCGGTCTCCAAAGAGCACGTAATCACTACGTTTTACCGGTCTCTTTTACAAATGTAGTGAAGTTAGTTGCGTATAACTTGAAATAGTTTTGAATGTCAAGCTGACAACTTGACAAATATTACAAAAACCGATAGCATTTAAATCGCATAGTAGTAATATTAAATTAAAATCAAGGTAGTTACATTTTACTGAGCAGTGTTGTTGAAATTTTTGCCTGAATTTTGTTTGTGACATGCATCTTCGAGTTACGGTGGGTAGTTATACTAGAAATCGGTGCGTTGTTGTTATTGTTATAATAAAACAGTACAAATCTTATCTATTGTTATTCTTCACCTGCCAGTACTGCAAGAAAATTAGTAAATTGTGTTATTTATTATTACAAATTACTCTCATAATAAAATTGCAATAGAGATAATATTAATTAAGGTAAAACACATTTTTTATATACGAATATGTTTTTTTTTATCATAGCTACACTACAATTATTATTATTGAAAGTTATCGCAAGTGTTTAAAGGAAAATTTTCTTTTTTTCATATAATTTTTAAAAAGACTAATAAATAAAACATAAAAAAACGCAAGTCAAGGACGCATTCAAATTATAGTGCTGAAGAAAATAAGTTTTAATTCACATAATTGCATGTTCATACAGGGTTATTTTTTAACTACCGGCCAAATTTTTACAATATGCTCAGTACTTGGAATACAACTACGTAAGAAATTTATAGTAAAAGAATAACATAAAATTTCTACTTTCCATACTAAGTCCCATCAGCTGATCGACCAATTTGTATGGGAAGCAAAAAATTTTTTTTCATTTCCTAACATAGATTTTTTTGGAAACCTGCTCAATTTCATCAATCAAATCAATGCTGCGAAAATTTGGCCAGTGGTTTCAAAATAACCCTGTATATGCAGTGATGTTAAAAATGATTATTATTCCTGACGGAATATTTTACGTTCTTAAAAGCTATAAAAAAGTTAACTTTTAACTGATTTGATTTTTTTTTCTACTGATATATTTTACAACGTAAGACATTGTACGAACAGATATAGCAGCACTATAGCTTGAATCCAGTCTATATTTAGTAGAGATTGAAATAGGCAGAGTGTTTACTAGAGTCCAACCGAAACTGGATTTATGGCCGAAACTCAAATAAAATTTTAAAAACAAAAAAAAAGGAATTAAATTAAGTTTTTAATGAAAATAGATATTTCATCTCTTCGAGTTGTAATGGCTATATCAGATCATGGCAATAGAATTATCATTGCATTTCTTGTTGTTATTATTGTTATTGTAATATCTTTATTGTACGAGTAAAAATACATAACAATGACTTAAAATAGAAAGGTAAAAGCACAATGGCGAACTTATCCCATGTAGGGATCTCATACAGTCAACCAGCTTTAGGAAATCATTTTTTTTTATTGAAACTTGGCCTTCAAAGAAGGCTCTTTTTCACGTCAAAAAGTAATTATATAATCATAGTATATTATTTCTCAAAGCTACAAACTACTAGCATTTCGGAATGACCACTGCTGAGAAGAAATGCCGAAGGAAACTCATGAAACTGTCTTGATCGCCTAACAAGATGACATTGCTACTTATTTTTATTAGGCTACTTATATATAACTCAAAGGTGACTGACTGACTGACATAGTGATCTATCAACGTACAGCCCAAACCACTGGACGGATTGGGCTGAAATTTGGCATGCAGGTAGATGTTATGACGTAGGCATCCGCTAAGAAAGGATTAACGCGAGCGAAGCCGCGGGCGCCAGCTAGTTTGCTTTATAAACTTTAACCACGTATCAAGCTCTTTTTTAATACAATCTGCCTATTCATCAACCAACGGTTACCATCATCCCTCGCCCCACACTCACTCGACTGCACAGAAAGCGTGTACGATCCTTACCTGTAGCAGCGCAGGGCCCATGACAGGTACCAAAAAACCTTGGTACAGTAGGTCTAGGAGGTGCTTTTTGATGGATGGGTGGGCTACCTGAAATTAAAAAGAATTTGAAATCATCCCACTAATTTATAAATGCGAAAGTCTGGATTAGTGCAAAATATCCTGGACAGATTTCCATGAAATTTATCTGTCATGAAATCTGTAATAGCACATAGAGTACTTTTTTATCCAGTAAATCCTAAGGTAGCAGAGGCATCTGGTATGTTATACCATGTTATACCTAATATATTCTACGAATATTACAGAAAAGAATGTAATTTTGTATACAGGTAGAATACAACCTAGAATAATATATAGTGAATTTTCTATCCTATAATTCATAAGCGAATAGTCTTTTAAGGCTAGTATAGAACCAATACACAAGAGCTCACAAATTGATTCGGTTGACATAATAAAACGAGAACTGAACATTGGTCTGTCTGGTCTATGTTTTTTTTTACATACGAGACTTTTAAAAAAATGTATGAAGGGTATTTATAACTTTTGTCTATCTGTATGTTTCTACGCGCATCACGCGAAAATCGTACGAAATTTGATGCGGTTTTTAAAGTTGTATTGCTTTTAATCAGGGCTAGAAACTGAGATACAAACCATAGTAAATTCCGCGCGGACGAAGTCGCGGGCAAAAGCTAGACTAAGAATAAACGTGCAATTATGAAGCGATGGTGGCCAAATGGTAATGACACCCGCCTGAGGTCGGATAGGATAGGACCCGGGTTCAAATCCTACCTGTGTCACATGAGTTTGTAGACCAATCTAACTCATGTATGGTAGTTTTCTTATAGACCACCACCTGCTTCCGATGAAGGAAAACATCGTGAGGAAACTTTTACATTGGCTGACTGATTCGTTTACTAGTGTGTAATACGGCTACTGCCGCTAGATAATGGTAGTCGTAAAAGTAATGTCAGATGCCTTTAGGCGACTTGAATAACATCTGACACCAGTAACACACTTGATAAGAAAAGAAGAAAGTGCAATTATTTGCTCAGGTTGGGACTCGAACAGAAGCGTCATACCTGAGCCACGGCGTTGCAAAACTCCAGCGAATCAATGAACAGCGTCAACTTGTGCACGTTATTCACGTCGTCAGGCGTCAGCCGGTGAATCTTCTCACTTAAGGTCCGAGGAAGTAGCGAATACAAGCCGCTCAGACCTGGAGGAAATCATTTGTTTAAACAAGCTAATTATTTAAAAATAAAAAACACGACTGACAACTTACATAGCCTATGTCACTCGGAGGAAAAAATATAACAATAACTCTCACATCAAAATCTGTTAAGCCTTTCAGGACTTATGGTGGAATAAAGAAACTTACATACATACATACATGAACCCTGAAAACATAACACTCCTTTTTGGTCAGTCGTGTAAAAAACCGGCTAAGTGCGAGTGCGAGCTTTACTCGCGTGGAGAGGGTTTCGTACAATGCCAATTCCTTTTCCTGTAATCTACAAGCAATGAACTAATTTTGTTTCTTTTTTTTCAAAATATTAGGCTCAGTAGTTTCCGAGGTCAGGGGCGAGTGGTCAACTTTCGTCTTCTTTTATGAATAAAATTAAAACTATAAATATACCGAGCCCTTTCATTTGATACATGACACAGTAAGGTTTGCAAAAGTTTTTTTTTTATTTCCTTATTTGTCCCCCGAAAATGGCTCTTATTACACGACTGACCAAAAAAGGAGTGTTATGTTTTCAGGGTTCATGTATGTATGTATGTATGTATGTATGTATGTATGTATGTAATTTCTTTATTCCACCATAAGTCCTGAACGGCTTAACAGATTTTGATGTGAGAGGTATTGTTAGATTCCTTGCATTAGCCCGAATGACATAGGCTATGTAAGATGTCAGTCGTGTTTTTTATTTTTAAATAATTAGCTTGTTTTAAAAAGTATTTATTTACTTTGCACATCTATCTTTGGGTTATAGGATTACACCATCCCACTTTTCATCTGATATGGTCCAGTACATTCAAAGCAAATTGACTGTGACAGACAGGGACAGACATGACGCACGAGGGTTCCGTTTTTTTTGTACGGAACCCTAAAAATGGTTTATAACAAACCAGTAGCCAGGATGGGGCAGGTGTTCCCCGCCAGCATATAGTCCGCGAGCTGGGGACACCTGGCGGACATGTTGGCGCACAATAGTAAGGCATCGCGCGCCGTTGAACCAGTGGCGCCCTCTCTGTGTACTAACGACAGCAGTAGTCGCACTATTATAAACCTGGAACAATTAATAATTATAATAAGACAAGTTCTCTGTTTATTTCATTATGGGTGGGAACGTTACAATTTGGTATTAACTTACTCTGATTGTGATCCATTTTGCGTGTGCGTCGTCAAGAAGAAAAGGTCGATGAACTTTATATTCTGCATCAGAGCGACAGATAGCTGGTTAAGGACGGTCACTAATTGACCTGGAAATAAAAAAAAATGTCAACTGCAATCTGAAATAAATCTTACTCTTAATTTTTTTTTAAATGAACCTTATGTGACCATTTATAAGGTTCATTTTTAAATATTTCGGAAATGAGAAATGGATCATATTCCGATTAATCACAGTGGCCGTTTTACACCTCCTGGTGTAGTGGATGTTCGTGACAGCCGACAAGCGATAGTTTAGAATAGTATATAGTTACAATAACATAGGCTAAGTTGTACCTAAATAAAATATCGTATAGTTCGTCTTTTATTCCCCTTAGCTATAGTAAATAGGTTAGGTTAGTATAGATTAAATAATAGGGAATAAATATACGCATAGCACCATCGCGTCGACAGTTCGCTCCAGTTCTCCAGTGATCAAGAAGAAAGAAGAAACAGAAGACAGAAGCAAAAGAAGAAAGAAGCCTGAAGAATAGTGCTGGGCTCATAGTGAATAGAATAGTGTTCTGTCCGTACGTTCGTTTCGTCCACGCTCGACTGTACCGCTGGGCAATACAACCGACCGAACATTTTGTTTCTTTGACCGTCCGTACCTTCTATCCTGTTTCTTTGTGGTACAGTCTCGAGCGCCTACCGCGCCGCGTTTTCCTTGAGCCCAGGTGTGGAACAGAGGGACGTAGGTTCGACACCCAGCACACCGGTGTACGGTTCGTCACGTACAGTGGATGATTCCCATTATTGCGACCCGGGTTTGGTTCCCGGGTTGTGCAAGCTTAATGTATCTGAACGCGATAAAATCAAAAGCTACAACAAAAGTTCACGTGGTCAATGGTCGTGGTTTTCATCGATGCGATGATCAGATGTCATATCTTTGGTATTTCTTTCGACGTTTCTTCTTTGCAGTGCAGTGGTCATTCCGAAAGGAAAGGAATTTGTTACTATAGATCGATTTTTGCTTACTAAGAATTCTTTGGAAAGAGCTTATGATCTATTTAAAAAATATATATCTGTCCGTAACTGTCAGCATATAATGGCAGACGAAACCGCGGGTAAAATAGATTAAGTATGTATATATTGTATATATTTAAATGCACAAAGTATTTCCACTGCGCAAAAGCGCGTTAGTATTTCATTGTATAGCGGTGACATAGGATATGACGCTATCTCGTTACAAATGCATATACACGCGAACGAGCTAATTATATGATTTATTGTTATTGAAATTACCTTCCTTGTATTTTATCTATATCCACACATCCTGACAGGTAGGTGGTTTAATAGGAATAAAATTCCTAACCGACCACACTGGTGGATGGATAGTGGGTTACGTTGGTAACAAATACGAAGTGTCTGTTTTTTTTTAATTGTGTCTGTCTGTTTGTTCAGGGTTATCTTCGAAACTGCTATAGGCTGTAGCAGCATGCTACGTTAGTATTCGGTAAGTTGCAACACGAATCGAATTCCGAGAAATCTCCGAATCCAAGCATTTTTGTTTACATATACAACAAGAAAGTTTAAATTAATGTAGTTAGTTATTAGATAGGAGTACTTACTTTCTAAGTTCTCCGGTGGTAGTTCATTCCTGAAGCCACTCAGCAGTTTTAAGAGTGGCCTAAGAAATGGTTCAGCTGCTATCACCTGTAAACAGGTAGATGTCAACAAGTCAAATCAGGTATTTTCTCTAAATGTCGATAATCTTACTAATATTATAAATGAAAAAGTTGGGATGTGAGTTTGTGAATTTGTGAGGATGATTGTTACTCAATCACCCAAAATCTACTGGACGGATTACGATGAAATTTGGTACACGGATAGAAAAATACTGGGAATAACACATAGGGTACTTTTTATCCCGAATTTCCCACGGGAGCGAAGCCCCGGGGCGCAGCTAATCCTAACTAATATTATAAATGTGAAAGTGAGTTTGTTTGTTTATTTATTTGTTTGTTTGTTTGTTACCTCTTCACGCTTTATCTACTAAACCAATCTTCCTGAAATTTCGCATACATATAGTTAGAAGTAATGAGAAGGACATAGGATACCTTTCATCCTGGGAAATAGCACTGTTCCCGTGGGATATTCACGCGGGAAAAGCCGCGGGCAAAAGCTAGTAATAAATAAATGGGATTTGAATTACAGTGAGGAGCGGTGATGTCACAATGAAGCGTTTCTAATGAGAAATTAAATTAAATAGTTAAATAAAAATTCCTAAATTCTTAATTTTTTTTTAATGAGAACCTAAAAATAAATAGTAAACCATGGTAGTAAATACAATTGATCTATTAAAGAGACATTCAATTATCGTGTTTCATTATTTGAAAACCATATATACATTTCAGTTTCAACCAAAAACTTACCAGTGAACTGTAATGGCTGACGAGGGTACCAAACAGCTTGAGTTGTTCCAACCGGACGGCATTTTCGTATCTGTAACAATCAATTACATGATATCAGCATGAAAGCCATCATTCAGTTGTAAGTGCGAATCATTTCATCAATAAAAATTACATTAGTTCAGTATTTTAACAAATACATAATGAATATCCATCCATACTAATAGAGAAAGTGAAACTCTATCTGTTACGTTTTTACGACAAAACCGCTGAACCAATTTTGATGAATTTGGCAAGGAGTTGTACTCGAGGTCAAAATTTAAAAAAAAGTAATCCACCAAGAATGAATAAATGAAAATGATTATTTAAAAAAGCTTAGCACACGTACTTAAATCTAAAACCAAAACTAACAATACACACAGATAAAGTGTGCGCAAGAGGAACACATAAATAATTTTTGCCGTGGTCGTAGTCGCGGGCAACAACTACGACTTTTATTTGACCTTACAAATATATCCCTCACTGAGAATCAACATATTACTAACCATTATTACAATTACTTACATAATTACAATTACCGATTAATCACCCAATAACTTATTTAACATTGGCAACACATGCGTGACATACTAACATGGTAACATTCATAACAGTTGATTCAATTAAAACTAATATTGTAAGCTAAATATAGACTTGTTATCGACAGCATGACCTACTTTTAAAAGTTCATCAGTTTTCGTGTTAACATCTAATTAATCAAGTATATAATTATGTTATCAAGACAAACGTGATGAGGAAGGAACCTATTAATTTAATTATTATTATATACTAGCTTTCGCCCGCGGTTTCGCCCGCGTGAAGTTCCCACGGGAACAGTGCTTTTTCCCGGGATGATAGGTACCCTATGTCCTTCTCCGTACTTCCAGCTATGTGTATGCGAAATTCCAGGTAGATTGGTTTAGTACCATAAAGCATGAAGAGGTAACAAACAAACAAACAAACAAACAAACAAACAAACTCACTTTCGCATTTATAATATTAGTTAGGATTGTGGTCCTTCGCTCCCACACCAGCATGCTTACGAGCGAAGAAAAAACATACAATGTGCCAGCTGCTTCTCTTCTCGCGCATATTGTAAAAATCAATCAAGGGAAAGAGCTTTAAACTGGGGATTCCTCCACTTATAGGCGATGGGCTGGCAACCTGTCAATACCTAAATCTCCATTCCATCAGAGAGCCCACTATTCAGCTAAGCGTGGCCTTCGAGTCTCACGTCTCTTGGCTCTGTCTACCCAGTAAGGGATAAAGACGTGATTCCATGTATGTATGTATTAAATATTGTTATTTTTTTTTAGTTACGCTAATATATTTGAACTGTCTTTTGTTACTATTGTATCTACCTACCTTGGTTGAAGTACTTGACTGTTTATCATCAATATTTAATTTATTAGCCATGTCTCAGGCTAATAAATTAAATATTGATGTTCATAGGATTTTTATCTTTGATATTTTGTCAGAAATAATAAAGGATCACACGGTTTAGTGAATACTCGAGATGACTACCCGAACGAGCGTTACATGGCCGAGCGTTTCTGCGTCAGTTTATTCCTACTGTTATAAATCAAGTTAAAGTTTGGATATGAGTTTGTGAGGATGTTTGTTACTCAATCACGCAAAATCTACTGGACGGATTTCGATGAAATTTGGTATACGAGTAGAGAAATACCGGGAATACCACATAGGGTACTTTTTATCCTGAAATTTCAACGGGAGCGAATCTCCGGGGCGCGGCTAGACGAGTTTATTCCATATAAAGTGCCCAACCCGCCTAAACGAGTTTTCAATGTGTCATGGGGACCGCTAATTAAATATTATCAATTTTGACGTCATACTTTATATTAATATCGCCATATTAATTTAGCAATCAGAACGATACAATGCTATCAATACCAAGGTAAATCAATATGTTTTTAAACGGCTGATTAAATGCACCGATTGATAACGCGTACGATAATTGAAAGTTTGCGATGATAACATTATATGGCTTATCTGTAGAGAACAATGGAGAAATTCATTCCCGATACGTCGATGACAAGCATTTAATTTATTGTTATGTTACAAATTATCAATTGAAAAATGTTTTTGTATTACAACTCCCTCCGTGGCTGTTCCCTTGCTTCGCTTATCTGTAACTCATCGATTGTTTTATGTATTTACTAGCCGCGCCCCCAGCTTCGTTCCCGTGGGAATTTCTGGATAAAAATACCCTATGTCCTATTCCCGGTATTTTTCTACCCGTAAACCAAATTTCATCGAAATCCGTCCAGTAGATTTTGCGTGATTGAGTAACAAACATCCTTACAAACTCACAAATTCACAAACTCACATCCAAACTTTCGCATTTATAATATTAAGTAGGATTACTAGCATATTTGTTTCCGTAGGAATTCCGGGAAATTCCCCTACACTCCTTAAGTAATCTACATGCTTTCAGCTTCCTACGCCTAGTAGTTTTTGCTGTGCGTTGTCTGTCAGTCACTCAGTCAGTAACAGAAGAATTTTATATACATTGATGATTAATAAATTAATTAAAAACTATCACTACATACATTCATGTGGTGTTCATACATCGGGGGTAGTGTATGAATAAATGCACCACGCGGGCAAAGGCTGGTAAAACTATTACATCATTAAATCTGGAATAACCATTTGAAAATAGGCGGATCGAATAACAGAAAGAAAATGACGTATGAGATGAATCAACAACAGAGTGCAGGAAGTTGTATGACTTGACTATTGTAAACAAACGTTTTGAGGAAAATCGAATATTATACAGTCCCAATGTGGACTGTTGAGGAAAACTATCCTATTTTAATTAATTTTATTTATTTATTTATTTAATATTATAAACTAACATGGGCCCGGCACTTTTTCCAGCGGGAATTTCGGGAAATCCTCATTTAGTGCTCCTCTACATTCCGTAACAGTGAGTCGAAGTGGTGGTGGCCGAGTGGTAAGGCGCCCGTCTGTGGATGTAAAATCCCAGTTTCGAATCCTGCCCGGGCTACATGAGTTTGTATACCAATCTGACTCATGTTAGTTTTCATCGACCACCACTTGCTTCCGGTGAAGGAAAACATCGTGAGGAAACCTGCAATCTGGTTGATGAATATCAGCTAGTGTGTGAAATGGAGAAGGCAATGTCAAACCACTCCATTAAAATTGCCAAGAGAGTAGCTGTGTGTGTTTCATTCCATATAATGACCACGACCCTCAGTCATGAGGAAATACGACTAAAGAGAGAGAGAGATATTCCGTAAGGAACCTAAATGCCAAATTTCAATTTCCTACGCCCATTACCTACGATTTGGCTGTTCGTTGTCTGTCAGTTACTCAGTAAAGGAAGAATTTTCTATTATTGATAAGTGAGAATGGATATTTGTTTTTTTGTTACTTTTTCGCCTTCTGACTGGACAGAAATGTCTATCTACTTTCCGTTATTCAATGGACGGTATAACTACGGGCAAAACTGGACCAGAATTATAATACAGGGATGGTACTATTAATCCCAAAAAATCCCACGGAAGAGCCCTAGGGCACAGGGCGGGTGCTTCATAGAAACGGCGCGTCAAATATGCCTACTACTACTACAAATGAAACTGTATATCCATGAACACGTCAGTAACACGTCAATGTGTGCGTTTTCATAGTCGAACGTCCCACAGTTACACAGAGCGGGTGCCA
This sequence comes from Ephestia elutella, assembly GCA_018467065.1. Taxonomy (NCBI): domain Eukaryota; kingdom Metazoa; phylum Arthropoda; class Insecta; order Lepidoptera; family Pyralidae; genus Ephestia; species Ephestia elutella. The sequence goes on from CM031570.1 coordinate 5,366,002, forward strand.
TATTGCGGGAGGGGTAGGGAGTTTCCTTTCTGTACGTAGTACTAATATTAATTCTGTGCCTAGGGCGCAGCTACCTGAGATAAAGTCGATCAGAGGGCCATAATAGAGATAAAAGGAGCGATTTATCACAAGACTTAGCTCATTGTAATTCTGCACAGAACATTATTAATTAATTATGCAAACAATTAGTGCTTTATACTGTAGATGGATGACTAATTGCATTTGAAATGCGTGACGGGTATTCTAATTAAAATATATTTTCAACGACTCTTTCATTTAAACTTACTATGGCTTATCTAGTCGGTTACAAGTTCAAGCGCCAGTAAAAACACTGCAGTATGATTTGTAGTGTTTATTCGTTAATAACTTAGCTGCTTAATAAATGCACACGACACAATAAACGAAATAAAAGTGAAAAGTAATATAATATTTTATCATTATATTACAAAAACACAAATAGCAAGATTTGGTTACATTCATACAGAAATAATAATAAATAAATAGTTGATAGGTGAACATATTATCCTAAAGTTGTTTAATTAGATCTTAAAAGTGAAAGCTATTTTAAAAAATCAACACTAAACAGAGTTAACGAGTCGTATAAATTATTCGTCAAATTAGCGAAAATGTAATGAAAGTCAACATAGGCGAAGTTCGCAAAACTCCAAGTTATGTGAAGACCATATTAAATTTACTCTAGAGAGAGTACCTAACTAGACAGTTTAATAGTGTTGGCCACGAAAATAAAACAAAAAAAATATATACCTATAGATTTTGATTGCTGTCTGAAATCGCAAAATATGAAAAAAATTGCAACATTTATCTCCTGATCGCATTGACAAATAATTTTGATTATTTTTTTTGCTGAAAGAGACCGTGTATCCGAGTATTCGATATTAATTTCAACTTGATACCTTTAAGCGTTGTTGAGAAAAAAAGTTTGACAGACAGACGGACAACAAAGTGATCTTATAAGGGTTCCGTTATTGCCTTTTGAGGTACGGAACCCTAAAAAGAAAACAACACTTACTTGCCAGTACATATAGCCCATTCATACAGTTTGTCCAACAAATTCTCAGTCAACAGATGCTCAAGACACGTTGCTTGCTGAGTGAGGGTGTTGATCTCGCGGGCCCTGGCTTCTAGGACCAGCAGGGTTGCCAACTGTTCCAGATGGTTGACAACTCCCAGAACGTCATCATGCAGGTGTTGTGGCTGAAAATGAATTATTCTTTAATATATTGTACTTCTCATGATCTGAGTTTGCCTTCGTCACAGATTATATAATAGTTACTACCCTCTGTCACCCACTAGGTTTTATCGATTTAACAAATATTATTTATTATGTTGTAAAGTGACGTCCTTGTAGAAAATGCAGCAGTGGAGTTTGTTGCGCCGCCTCTTCTCCACTTGCGCTTTGGAGGCGGTGGTAAACTTAGCTTTAAGTAATTTTATGACGTCAACTAACTAAAAAACAAGAATGTGACGATTTATAAGTGCTATTTTTAAACCTATATAAACAAAAATAATTGACTTTGACTTTGAATAAGTTAATTAAAAATTTAAAAAAACATTGTCTGTCATCAAAACCCATACACACACACACACACTCAGATACTTGGCTAAATGCATTCAAAAATGCTAATTTACACTATTGAGAGTGACATGCCAATAAAAATTTTACTACCGAGGTAGGTAAACACGTAACAAAAGTACATAAAAATTATTATAAGCCAAAATGCTGCCACGCGACGAGCCACGCGCCACGTAAACTATAAAAAAATGTTATTACCTGGGATTTATTTATGATATCATTAGCTTGCTGCCAATGCTTGCAGAAGGAGTTATAACATGCTTGAGGCTCATAGTCATGCCGAGGGTCAAGACTCCGGGAGAGCTGCCTGGCAAACGACAGCGAAGTGGTCCGCAGCCAACTCATGGTTGCTTCAGCATTTGTATATCTGAAATGTTAATTTTCGTTAGTTGGTTCAAGTAATCAAGACCTTAAGTGTAAAGAGGTGTGGTGTATACTCCGCCGACAATAGCACAGCTCTTAAATAAGAATAAGTAGGTTCAAGTAATCAAGCCCTAAGTGTAAAGAGGTGTGGCGTATACTCCACTGACAAGTGCATAGCTCTTAAATAAGAAGTTGGTTCAAGTAATCAAGACCTTAAGTGCTAAGTGGTGTGGCGTATACTCAACTGACAAGAGCACATCCCTTAAATAAAAAGAAGTTGCATCAAAACAGGTTGAGATGGCAATTATTACTGAAGAGTTATTGGTTCTCAAATGTCCTGTTTAAAACTAAAATTGTTAGTGAAAATTAATAACCATTCGGACTCAAAAAGAAGAAATAAAAACTGACATTTTTATAGAATAGAATGTAGTAGGTGTGCTTTCCATAAAGCCCAAATTATTACAGTCCAATTTGATGTGATATTTGAATATCGTAGATAGTAGACAGTTTATATTTTAGACGTGAGGTATGATTCCTCGAAGCACATCCATTTTCAAGCGACCAAAACTATTGCTTAAAGTGCCCCCATGGTGAAAAAATTGGTAAGATCATGAAAGAAATGTGTAGTTTTGTTAAATTTGGCAGAGGTGCCTGTAGTGGCCTCTCCTGTTGGTTAAATAAAGCTCTGAGTGAAATAAAGCATAACTTTTGAATATGAGATCACTGCACGCACAGTATTTGTTTTGAATACTGATGTCGATTTACATTTCCAAATGTGGCAATGGCTTATTGTGTCATAATATGACTAACTGTCACCGGGAAAATATGTTTTAAAACACCATTTTACATTTCTCCTCTACTTGGCATACTCATTTTCTTAATATTTCTCTAAAATATTTTGTAATTTTCTATATGATTTGAAATCATTTTAAGCCATTATAATTACTTAGATAACATGACAAATGTTACAACTATTTTGATAAAATGCAGTAACAATCCAATTGCAATAACAAAACCCAATTAACATGATAATGAGGCTTTCGCTCATAGTGCAACACATTTCACAAATGCTAGTACTTAGGTACCTACACATCTGATAACCTGTGTGAAAATTTGAACAATATAACAGGTAGGTGTAGTGAAACTGCATAATAATAGTGCTCATTGTTGGAGTCGGCATTTTTGCCTTATGATGGGATTTTCTGAGAATAGTGATGAATTTTTGTCAGTATTCTATCATTTATTTGCTGGATGAGGGCAGATTTTGGACAGACTAATATATTTTATAAACTTAATGATGTGCCGTTTCCGAAATTTTTAAAGAGACAGCGGACAGTTTCCTGGAATATTCTCGAGAACAGAAAATTTTCCTAAAAACCCAAGAAATTTTCGGAAAATTTCAAGGGAAGAAATTTTCAGGAACAGGAAATTTCTTGGCGGCAAATCACTATACATAGTAAATTGTATGTTGTTCCAATTTTTTCATGTTTACTTTTGTAGGTTTTATCATTTAGGGGAAGATCATGGATCTTTGTCTGTGTTTATCTCTGGGAAAATTATTGATTAACTAGGTATTACCTAAACGTACCATTTATTATTTTAATAATATTGCAGTCTTAGGATAAAATGCTAGGTTAGTAGGCACTGTTATAGGATGTGTTATCATTTTACATTTGATAAGCAACAGTATGAAACCAGTTTGGTGACCTACACAAACTCAAAAATCAAACATAATTTTTGAACTGTTTATATTTACTTCTTGCAAACGAAAGAAACATTTTACACAAGTTTCGATTTAGATTAATGTGCATGGACTTAAATTCTATAAACATTAGTATGAAGAGAAACCTTGACATTACTAGATTACTCATGATTGTATCTAAACCAATTGGCTACTAAAATAATATGGTAATTACACATCAATAGTTAATATGGCAATAACACATCAATGGTGTTGTTTATTACAATCTTAATAACCAAATTCACGCACCTTGTTATAAACCTAAGTCCAAAATAGATGCAGTCCACAAAATAAAGCACAAAATCACATTAGACACTTGACGCCTTGCAGGGATTATGTCACACTTATTAAAAAGAATTCTGAATAAAAATACTACTGCACTATTTTGTCCGTATTACCATATTAGTCTGTAGCTTTTATATATCTTATTATCTGTAAAATTGGGAAATAATTTAGTTTATATGCAAAGTCGTAAAAAGAACTAGAGACAACCATGTCAACCATGCAAACAGCGAAAATTTCACACAACACACGCAAATGAACAATGAATGAATGAATGACAATGAAAGAAAATGACAGCTGTCAATTTTGTTGCCATAAAACAATTTTGAATGTACTACGAAATAAATAGGTAGTAGTTTCCATAGTTTCTTTTAAAATTAAAGAATAACAATATAGTGTTGTGCTACTATGCTTAGGCATCGGGGTAAATAGAGAAAGTAAAATATGAATGTTTTTTTCTGAAAGTAGATTTATGCAAAGAGTATAAAAGCGGGCTCTTCATTCGTGCCGTGAACACCCGCGAACGCCGCGAACCGTGAATGTGGAAGGCTTTCACGGCCGTTCGCGGGCTTCGCGCTTGTTCGCGTCATGTTCCCCGATCGATGTCGGTATTTGCGCCCGCGACAAAGGGATTTTGCGGCGCGAAACTGCCGTGAACGCGAACGCATCTTCATTCGCGCGTGAAAACAGAATTGTGAGACTCGGTGCCGTGAGGTTGTATTTTGCAAGTATTTTACTGTCAAACGGACTGTGCGTCAAAATGAGCGTTACTTGGACAAACGAGCAGGAACTAATTTTAATTGAATGCTACCTAAAGAGCATATAATCACTATGATGCTACCATGCGAACCCATCATATGGGATGCTAGACACAAAGATCATAAAAATAAAATAAAAGTACATGACGCTTTGATGCGAATAAAGAAAATAATGAACATTAAAGTGACTGTGTTATAAATAAAGAAGGACAATCTTGACATAGCAGTGCATATTTCGGCGTCCATCCTAGACGACCGCGCGAACTAGACTGTGAACGATCATGAATGTGGAGAGACACGTTTTTCGCGCTGAGATCGCGGCAAATTCACGCCGCGAATTCACGCTGTGAATCACGCATGAGTGAAGAGCCCGCTTAAGTCTTATATTTAAAAAAAAAAAATATTCCTGTGATGTAAGTACTACCAAAGAGTTTGTATAGTTTTTGGTATACTACCTAATAAAACAAACTTTTTTATATAAAAATAAAATATTGATCTCGTCAAATGTTCTATTAATTGATTATTTTTCTCTAAATAGTGTGTTAATACGAGTACCTATTGAGTATCTATCGTAATTTGCTTTGGTTTGTGCTATTGTTGCTTTGTGTGATATTTCATGGTGTTATAAATAAAGTGAGTCTTAAATTTTATTTAAAAAAAATGGCGGCATTAACACGCTCTAAATCTTACTTGAAACACTTGAGTAAAGAAGCGGTGGACGGTGGTGTCGTAAGTCGAGAATCCATCGACGACGACGACGACGACAGACCTTCTCCTATTGAGTTCGACAAATTTTTGCCTTGGATTTGTCTACAGTTTCAAGTTTTGGTGGAAGTTACAGTGATGAAAGCTGCTTTAGGTTTGTTACTTAATTTATACTTACCTACAGTAGGTACATTCATAGGTCGTCGCGCGTTCATAGAGCAACACGGACCTTTATGCAAAGGCGGATCCAGCCTTCGCGTCAGTGGAAAGGGGGGTTTACAGTGGTCAAGTGTAAGGTCTCAGGGGGGTCACGTCACGACCCCCCTGACCTCCCATTAAATCCGCCCCTGCTTCTATGCATGGACTTTATACGTGAAAGGCTTTGTTGCTCGAAGCGCGCGTCGGAGCTTGCGTACATCATATATGTTGTAGCTTTATTTAAACTTTATATGTATAGGGTACTTACCTCAAATTAAATCCCTAGTAAATAGGTAATTACCTAAGTAGATAACTACTACGTACTTTATATTACAAAATTAAACTAATGTTTTTTTTTTTGTTTTAGAGAAACACATGTTTCGGCAAAAAAGCTCTATTCATTCGAAAATGAAAATGTCATCACAGGTTCTTGCGTCGAAACAGGCAAAAAGATCAAAAAGTCCAAATACACAATATTCAGACACAAACTTAGGAGATTCAGTTCAGATCACAGCATATTATGACACTTCCGGGCATCTTGCTGAAATCGCTATAGACAAATCTACAAACTTGATCAGTGGTAAAATCATCAAGTCCATCAACATTTGCCTTCCATTTCATCCAGCACTCTTCAAAATGTCCGTTAAATGTGGTCTCTCTTCAAAATTATTGTATGAAATAGCAAAAATGCTGCCCCACTCGAATATAACTGACCTTTGTCTTGATGGATGTTATATACCCGAAGGGAATTACTTCATATTGTTAGATTACATATCACATTTAAAGGTCTTATCGCTGAAACGATGCAGGATTAATGATATGGTTTGCAAGGAAATTGCTAAAAGAATTGATTTAGGAGAAGCTGGTTCTACACTTTCTGTTTTGGACTTGGGTATAAATCTAATCAATGATAGAGGTGCATGGTACATCGCAGATGTGCTTAGAAGAAACCGTTCTCTTGTACACTTGAATTTATCATCTAATGGAATAACTGATTCTGGACTTATGTACATAACGAATCATTTAAAAGAGTTTCAGATGAATCAGGAAGAAATACTTGGAAGAAAGAAGAGGCGCTATAAATTCTTGCAAAGAATTGGATTAAGTAATGATATGGCTATTACGGCTAATCAAGGAACACAAGTTCATTTCCGTTCTCAGGAAGTCAAATCAAAATCAGCTAAAAAGAAAAAACAATCTGTCGTAGAAAGTACTTCTGTTACAGCAATACCGGCTACTAAAGAAAAATTCAATGATGTTTTTGACGACACTAATATTGTAATACGAGATGGCAATATGTATTGTGTTGGTAATTTTGCTTTGTGCTCCCTAAATTTGGCCTATAATGACCTGGATTATTTTTCGGCAAAAAGAATTCTTGATGTCTTAAAATATCAGAGATCAATCATACCAGAGTCGCTTCGTACTGGGTTGATACGGTTGGTACTAGACGGGAACCTAATACCAGAGTCTTGTGACGAATTCCATGAAATACATATGCTTTTGAATCCAGCGTTTTCGAATAGGAAACAATCACAGCGTAGTGTGAGAAGTCGATCGACAATCACAAGATAGTGTATTTTAGTTAGGTCAAGGTGCTAGGATGTTTTTTGTTTATCCTTACTTTTATAATAGAAAAGTTGATTATTTGAGACGTAGGAGATTAACATTTGCTTCACAGGCACTTTATAAGGCATTGACAAGACAAAATTTACTAGGTACCTACCACTAAAAAGAGTACGTTGCGCACTTTGCGTAGTGTCACTTACAAGGGTGGATCTAGCCTTCTCGCCAGAGGTGGGTGGGTTCGCACACATAGCATGGTCGAGTGCGTGGTCTATACTCAAAATAAACCCGGAAACAGTGCCGGGATTATTTTGAGTTCAGAAAAAAAAAACTTACCGAGATGTTCCCAGGAGGGGGGGACCCTCGTGACCTCCCCTTAAATCCGCCCCTGGTTACTTAAACGTTTTTAAGAATTACTTTGTTTTTTGTTAAGCTATAAAGTAGTACTTACCTATTATTGTTTTAGTTATTTAGATGCAAATTGTTTTTTTTTTATTTAAGTTTCGTTAAGTAAGTTAAGTTTCGTTTGTTCATGAATTTATTTTAAGGTTATATAATGCGAGGATTATAATATTTAATTTGCAGTGGCTATGCCGATTGATTGATTAGGTAGGTACCTAATTCGAGAGAAAGAGGCTAATTTTCTCTTTAGTCGTACCATAGGCCATACCACTGGTGGATCTTATTTTTCTGAGTGGTCCGGTCCGGTCCGGTGTCACTTTTAGTAAACGGAGGAAGAGACCACAGAAGTAGGTATTAAGTATGTGGGAGAAATCCTATAGTGATGTGATGATTTGCCATCGCTTGTCAAGTCAATTTAGACTAAGGATCTCTAGACCAGACACACAAATAAGAATACCATGAAAGAACGAGACAGCTTTATACGAATCTTAGTAGGAAAGATAAAGAGATAACTACTTAATATTTTTTGTCTATGTCATAATTTCACTTATTTTCGCTTAGTCTTTTTGATTTCTAAGCAATTTCTTTTGTTTGCCCTGTATGAGATATAAGCAACCCAAATGATGTAGTTTGTTAATAGTGAGGGGTAGCCATTGTTATTGTGTATTTTCAATTTAGTAGTAGGTAGTATTAGTATGAGTCTGTCTGTAACCCTAGCAGGAAAGTAGGAGTTAGTTAAGAGACCAAAACGATGTGCATAGTCTAGTGTAAGTGTGCCGCGAATAAAACTTTTGTGCGTCTTGTAGTTTAGGAAAAAAAAACAGAAATCTAGGATTCTGCTAGGGTAACAATTTTAATTTTATTTTTATTTTTTTTAACGTCGTTCTAGCAGGAAAGTTCTAAATGAATGGTCAGAGAGAGAAATATTCTGGGTGAGCAGAGAGCTTATATTAGTGCATTGATCTAGGCCGAAAAGATCATTTGTGCGTCTTCAGGTTTTCGGGATACCTATTGCATTTCCTGCTGGGGAAACGTTTTGCAAAATCGTGGATTTTCTAGATTCATTGTTTGTGCGCCTGTAGGATAAATATACATGAGTAGCTATTTATTTGTGCCCATCTGTGCCATTTTCTTAAATCTAATTATGGCACAGATGGGCGCAAATGAACTCATGTATATTTATCCTACAGGCGCACATACAATGAATCTAAAGTCCATTTATCCATAATTGTCCTATTATGTAAACAATCTTCACAGTACTTTTTGTTGAATTTTGTTGAAAATAAATCATATATTAGTTCAAACCTAAACATTCGAAAGTAAAACATTTATTAACCACGAAAGTAATTTCCTAAAAAGTCTATTTTAATTTATATTTTTGTAAAATCATAAAAAGACATGGTAAGATTGTTACATAATAGGACAATTATGAATAAATGGACTTTAGGAGATCCACGATTTTGCAAAACGTTACTCCAGCAGGAAATGCGATATCCCGAAAACCTGAAGACGCACAAATGATCTTTTCGGCCTAGATCAATGCACTAATATAAGCTCTCTGCCTACCCAGAATATTTCTCTCTCCGATCATTTGTTTAGAACTTTCCTTTTAGAACGACGTTACCCTAGCAGAATCCTAGATTTCCGTTTTTTTCCTAAACTACAAGCCGCCCAAAAGTTTTATTCGCGGCACACTTACACTAGACTATGCACATCGTTTTGGTGTCATTTATTTAACTCCAGGAGATACTTTCCTGCTAGGGTTACGCACACCCCTTACGCGTATACGCGGATGACATCTCTAGCGATCCTTCCTTTAAGCTTGTCAATAAGCTGCATAAGTAGAGCTCGTACTTGTACTTACTTACTTTTGCACAACTTAGCACAATAAGGTGGGTATGTTTCAGTGAATAAGGCAAGAAGAATCTTTTTTTTTAATTTTGATTCTGCAATCTTGTTAAGTTATTTTAAGTTAATTTATTATACAGGGTGTCCTAGAAGTCGACGTCAAGCTGTAATCAGGTGACACGCCTTATCATAATAGTTATCAAAAAATATAAAAAAAAAATGCAAATAATTTGTAAAATACACGACTTAATTTTTATTTTTCTGATAACTATTATGATAAGGCGTATCACCTGATTACGGCTTGACGTCGACTTCTGGGACACCCTGTATATATATAGTTCGGACCAACCAGCAGGAAGCGAGGCCGAAGGCCGAGCTTCCTGCGGTTGGTCCTTCCTATATATATAAAGCTACAATACCACTCACTCACTGACATAATTAGTTTTCATTTTTCATTTCATTTTTCATTCCTCGTCCTGCGCTCGTGACGAGTAGTTGAGTTCACCCCCACTCAGTTGCCTTTGAAAATCACTTTCAGTGCATTTTCATTTTTATTTCCAAAGCATTTAAGTTGAAATTCAACTGCTCTCAAGCAATATTCGTGTTTTAAAAATCGAAACAGTGCATAGTGTACGTGTAAGATATACAGAGTACTCATAATCATGTCCCTCAGAGGATCTCCTGCAGGAAGTCGTTCATCGTCACAAACCGACCTAGCGAATCTCAAAGACAATCCATCTTTATTCTCGAAGAAAAGAAAAGGCCGAGATGACGATTATGACGTGGAACTACGAGATGAGATCATCATATTGTTAAATAAAATGAGGAAAGACCAAGATCAGAAATTTAGTAAAATAAAAGAATCGATTGATGAAGTGAAAGAACAAAATAAAGACATTATCAAGGCGCAGAAAAAGATAGAAGGAAAGCTGGAAATTATATCTTCTAAATGTGAAGACCTCCAAAAACGAGCCGATGTTACTAGTATGGAACAGGAAGCTATGAAAGCGAAAATGCGTCAAATAGAACAAACTTTGGAGGAAATAAATTGCAAACAGAATGCAATGTCCATTGAAATACGCAATCTACCAGAAATTGAGAAGGAAGATCTGAAAGAAGTTGTAGACAAGATTCACGTTTCTTTGGGGCTTGATTTAGACAAGTCTAAGGTAAGACAAGTGAGGCAGGCAAAGGCAGGCAAAAACAAACATATGATTGTGGAATACCAGTCTGAGGACATTCGTGACAAGGTACTGGGAGCCACAAGAAGGTATAATAAAGACAACGAGAATAATAAATTGAACACGCTGACTCTAGGTCTGGGTGGAGATAAAAAAGCTGTTTACATATCTGAGGTTCTTAGCTCCTATGCTAAGCACATTCACTACCAGGCTAGGGACCTTGTAAAGAGCGCTTATTACAAGTACTGCTGGATAAAGCGTGGCAAGATCTATGTGAGGAAATCTGAGGGCTCACCGGCTATACACATCAAAACGCCCGATCAAATTGAACAACTGAAGTCGGAAGTTGCGGCCCCGATTTTATGACTTTATAGTGTGATGACCTATAGTGTCAACGTATACTTTAGTGTTATATTGAACTATTGTTTCTTTAATTCTTTACTTATGCCTTCGTTTTATAGTGAATGCTCGAAGTCGGCTAAACTTTCAAATAGACTCGTAATATTACAAATACTGAGGTCATTGTACTGGTATTATACATTTATATACACAATTTACATACACACACTTCTTACATATTCTCACACATACTCACACATCACGGAAATCCATGCTCAAAATCATTATTTCTCAATTCTCCCGACATCTCTACTTCCTTTCAGTGCCGCTCACCGTACATTTTGTTCTACCATATTATTACAACAATATTATGAACAACTTACAGGATATTTTGACTGACATTGACACCAGTGTCAATGTCGGTAAAGCGGTCACAGTGGAGGATCCGGAGATGTGTAGTGCTATTATGCCTGGTTCTACAGACTCTTTTAATATTATAACACAAAATATAAGGAGCGTCAACAATTCTAACTTCGATGAACTAACTATTCTTCTAGACCAAATTAAGATCGAACAGGACATAATTGTCTTAACAGAGTGTAGATTGGACGAAAATTCTGTTCTGCCTCGTCTGAACAATTACAATTCTCACAGAACGCTTAAATACATAAACCAAAATGATGGTACGGTTGTATTCGTAAAAGAAAATTATGATGTGCTGGTGACGGAACCAGATTATTTTACAGATGCTAACTGTTTAGTCATAACTTTTCAAAATAAATATGCAGTTGTATGTATATATAGGCCCCCTAGTTTTTATAACATACAAAACTTCTTAAATGCATTAGATAAATTGCTTACCGACCTAAAAATGTATCAAAATCTAATAATAGTGGGGGACATAAATATTGATGTTAAACCTCTTAATTCAGATAGAAGATCACCAGAGTATTTGGATCTTCTCACTTTTCACGGACTTTTACCCTCACATACATTCCCCACTCGCAACTCTGGTAAATGCGTTGACCACTTCTTTGTTAAAACTAAACACGTAACGACTACTGTTGTTTGCCAAGCGACGATAACCGATCATTATTGTGTGCTCATGTCACTTCCAAACAAACCACCTTGTAGAAAGAATGATAAGAAGTATAGAACTAAAACAGACTATGTTAAAGCTATAGATGAGTTGAGCTCAATAGATTGGATCCAAATGCTTTCAACAAATGATCCCAATGAAGCTATGAATACTCTAATATCTGTGATAAAAGCAACGCTCAATAAACATACCGTAGTATTTAAAGTATCACATAGAAAAAGAATCTCCAAACCTTGGATTACGACAGGACTCCTAAGGTGCATACGAAACAGAAATAAGTTACAGCAAAAATTAAAAAAAGATCCTGATAACCCCATCCTTCGAAAAACATACTTGCGCTACAGAAACACAAGTAATAATTTACTAAAAAAATTAAAAGAGTATACTATAGAAACGAATTAAATAAATATCACAATAACCTGAAACAGCAGTGGTCCATAGTTAAGCATGTCTGTTATTTAGATAAAAGCAAAAGTAACTCAAGCAACTTATTGAATATAAAAACGAATCCCATAGAGTCAGTTAACTACATTAATGATTACTTTTCAAATATTGGGAACAACCTAGCTAAAAACATAAAACAAAGATTAAATACTAATGACAATAATGTTAATAAAAGTAACGATCAAAAACGACTACCTTCAACGACTAATTCCTTTGTCCTTCTGCCAACTGATACTCTTGAGGTTATCAATACAATTAACAATCTTAAATCAACATCATCTGCAGGTTATGATGGAATCTCATCTATCTTTCTTAAACAAGCATGCTACATACTTGCTGAACCACTTACTATTATCATAAATCTGTGCTTCTCTAAAGGTGTGTTTCCTGACTCGTTAAAAAAGTCTATTGTTGTACCTATTTATAAATCTGGTGATAAGAACTGTATATCAAATTATAGACCAATTTCGTTGCTACCTACTTTAGCCAAAATAATTGAAAAAATAATAAACAGTAGACTTAAAGACTATCTTGAAAATCAAAATCTCATTTCAGCTAACCAGTATGGGTTCAGGTCCAAAAAATCAACTTGTGATGCTATAAAACATGTTACATCGATAATTACATCAAATTTAGATAACCAAACTAAATGTCTTGGTATATTTTTGGATCTAAACAAAGCCTTCGATACGGTTTCCGTTCCTCTGTTGTTGGACAAACTGGAAAGGAAGGGCGTTAGAGGCACCGAACTCCTACTTTTCAAGAGTTATCTAGAGAACAGAAAGCAGATGGTCAAAGTTGACGACTACATCAGCGAAGAACACACAGTCTGTTATGGCGTTCCCCAAGGTAGCGTTCTAGGACCTACTTTATTCTTAATATATATTGATGACCTCTGCCAACTGGACTTATATGACGCCGATATCGTCACGTTTGCGGATGACACTGTTATATTATGCACAGGAAACGATTGGGTCCAGTTAGGAAATCACGCCGACAACTGTTTTAGAATTGTCACCAACTGGCTGGACAACAATCTTCTAACCCTTAACCAAAGTAAAACAAAGTATATGACCTTTAGTATATTATCTAATTCATTACCACTTAACCAAGATATCATTATAAAACACCATAACTGCGCACAATCAGCACACTGTGATTGCTATCAATTAAAAAGCACTAACAATATAAAATATCTTGGACTAATTCTTGACAACCATCTATCTTGGAAAGACCACGTACACACACTATCAAACCGAGTAAGAAAATTGATCTATATTTTTAAAAATATAAGACACATTTGCGATGACAAACTATTAAAAATAATATACACCTCGCTTTGTGAATCTATCTTAAGCTATTGCATACTTATATGGGGTGGATGCTTTAAAACTACACTCAACATATTAGAAAAAGCCCAAAAAGCTGTAATAAAGACTATGTCATTCAAACCTATTAGATATCCATCTGATAAACTATTTGAAGAAACCAAAATACTATCGGTGCGAAAACTTTTTATTAAAACTCTTATCACACACCAACATAAAATTCCTCGTAATACACTGCCAAATAGAAGAAGAACTGACAAAATCTATACAGTTCCAAGATGTAGAACACGATTTGCACAAAACTTTCTAAACTTTTTGGGCCCTTATACTTATAATAAAATTTCATCGAACATTGATATTAATAAGCTTACCTTATACTCATGTAAAAAAACTATATCAAACTTTCTATTGGGACTAGACAACTTAGCGACCGAGGATTTATTGAGAGTTTAACACTACACTAACAATTGCTTATGCTATTGCTTACCTTTGACAGCCTGCCGGCGACATCAATATTCTTGGTATATAATGGCGTAAAGCTACCATACAAAAACACATACACACACACACATTCCCATACACATACACAATCGTACATAAACTTCTACATCCAATTCATACTTACTTTAGGTACCAAAAATTCTTTCATATCCAAATTTCTTATTTAGCCGCCTTCGAGATTTTAAAAATACACTATTTAAATATATAATATATATAATACTTAATTAGATATACAAAAATACTTAAAATTAACATTTCATAGTTTTAGTTTTAGAATATTATGTGGAATAGTAAGAAAAAATTAGATAAAAAAAAAAAAAAGTTTGCTCTGTGTTTAACGTACACTATGTTTTGCCATGACTCAACACTTTACTCGTCGACGGTCAATGCAAAGATACACCTTCTCCTTGCATATTCTAAATAGGATCTTATTGCAATTGTAATTAGACCTTGCAGTTAGTCATGTTATTACTTTGTATAACAAATATTTCTAAGATTGCTTGTTACTTAGCGAGGGATCACTACCTGACGTGATACAGTTTTCTTACTAATACGAAAGGTAGACGGTCATAAGTGAAGTACCTACAAATCTTTTTTATGCAATTATTACCTGCAAATTTACTATTAGTTTTATACTAGTATTAATTTTATTTAAATACTTACTTCTACTGTACCTACTATTTTTTGATGAAATAAATGAGTTATTTTGATGAAATAAATTAGTTTGTTCTACGGAACTCGGAACTGGGAAAAAGTAATGATGGGGAAGTGTGGAGGGGGGTGAGGAGGCACCGGGAAAAATACGAAAGTGGAACTTGGAGCAGTTCTGGACTGATAGGGGTACTGCCCGCGAAAACCATAATAGATAGGTGGGGGGTGCTCGACCAAATGTCATAGAGGACCCTGGGCGACGACCACAGCCGGTGTTAGTTTATGGTTTTTTTGACTTTTTTTTTTTTCATACAATTTTGACTGGGGATTTTGAGGGGGAAAACAGACTCGCAGAGGTTTCCTGTCATAGACAATATCGTAGAGGATGACCGTGGGACCCCCGACTGACAGGTGTTTTTTGTTTTTTTTAATTTTTTTTTCGAAAAGTTTTGTATGGGCCAGCCATGTCACCAGCCGGGGAGCCGAGGCCGAAGGCCGAGGCTCCGCGGCTAGCGAGGCCGGAGGCCGAGCTGCGTTTAAATCGAGGGCTGGGGGGGGCAGGAGCGAGGCCGAAGGCCGAGCTCCCCCCCCCCAGCCGCGCAAGCGAGGCCGGAGGCCGAAGCTTGCGCCTGCGAGGCCGCAGGCCGAGCTGCGTCCAGGCGAGGCCGAAGGCCGAGCTCCGTCTCGTGCGAAAAGAATTGGGCGAGGCCGCAGGCCGAGCCATCCGTCTTTATGGATGACTTTTTCATTTCATCCCGAACCCCCAGTAACCAGCCGGGGAGCCGAGGCCGAAGGCCGAGGCTCCGCGGCAAGCGAGGCCGGAGGCCGAGCTGCGTCCAGGCGAGGCCGAAGGCCGAGCTCCGTCTCGTGCGACAAGAATTGGGCGAGGCCGAAGGCCGAGCCATTCATGGATGACGTGATAATGACAACTCATACCTCAAGTCACCAGCCGGGGAGCCGAGGCCGAAGGCCGAGGCTCCCGCGGCAAGCGAGGCCGCAGTCCGAGCTGCGTATATGAATCCGAGAGGCGAGGCGAGGCCGGAGGCCGAGCCCCTCCTTCAGCCGGGGCAAGCGAGGCCGAAGGCCGAGCTTGCGCCGCCAGCGAGGCCGTAGGCCGAGCTGCGTTTTAACAACAAAGAGCATAAGGCAAAGTACTCTTTCGGCTCTTCACCTAATCCCAACCGACAACATTTCTTTGTAGATGACTTTTTCATAATTTCCCTAAAGATTTTCAACCTTTCGGAACTGCTTTTTTATAATTGCCCTGCACAGCACGCGAGGTGCTTGCACCTCGCGCAGCACGCGACATCTAGTTTTTTTTATATAAGTAGATATCTTTGTTGTTGTTAAAAGTTTTTGGTTCTTGGGCAGAGCACCAGCTATTTACATATGTAATTGAGTTTATGTAATACTTGAGTAGAATATAATTATTGTTTTATCTAATAGACTGTTAAGTTAATAATTAAGCAGGAAATATGTCAATATGTGATATTATTTACTCAGTTAATGAAGTGGTTTTCCATTACTTTCGTTGAATCTACTTGTTTAAACCTATGATTTTATTAAGTATTTTTAACTTGTTCTACTTAACTTGTTGTAATAGAACTTAGAACAAATAAATTGTGGTCATTATGTAATTAATTGACTTTATTAATTCTAATGTTATCTTTTGACTAGCATGGACGGGACTTTATTCCCATGGGAATTTTGGGAAATCCTCTCTTAGTGCTCTCCTACACCACAGAATTAATAAAGTCCTACACTTCGTTAGGTACCTACAACATGCCAAATTTCAGCGTACAGTAGTTATTTGGCTTTGGCTGTGCGATGCCTGTCACAGTCACTCAGTAACGGAAGAATTTTATATACAGGTACCTACCTAACCTACCCAACCTATATAAAAAAAAGTAATAATTTCTCTTCTTCAGTCGTTCAGTCTTGACAGAGTGGTCCAAAAAATATACTACTCTACGAGTGGAGTGGTTAGTATTCTCGGATGTGGCCGCTGCCGCATGCCGTAGGATATTAATTTACACTAATAAAGAAGAGTTTGAACCTTCGAGAAGTACTTATTACTTCCATGCCTTCGAGCAACACGGACTTCCGTGCGCAGACCGGTATTGCTCTATGGTACCGGTATACCTTAGAAACACAGAAATATTTTTTTTTTAGAACTGCCAGTCGATTTTTTCTTTGTTTGTGAGGAAGCACTTTAAAAAAAAAATATTTCTGTGTGAGGAAGATACATGGAAGTAATGTACTTACGTACAAATTTACTTATTACTTCCATGGGAAGATAGGCCCAGACCCATGGAAGTAAATACCATCGATAAAATATTAACAAGTCACAGAAGTACACAGACATATAATAATAGTAAGAAAAAAAAAAATTACTTCTGTGCACAGAAGTAAATTTTTTTTTAAATATAAGTATATGTCTGTGCCACAGACATATAATATATTTAAAAAAAAAATTATTTCTGTGGTCTGTGCTTCTGTGCAGAAGTAAATTTTTTTTTGTCTGTGTAACAAGTACCCATGGAAGTAATACCATCGATAAAATATTACTTGTTAATATTTTGTCGATGGTAATACGTACTTTGTACAACGTACTTATTACTTCCATGCACAGACCACAGAAGTATATATATTTTTTTTTATATATCACAGATCACCACAAAAATAAAAATTTTTCTTACTATTATTCACAGAAATATATTTTTTTTTTAAATATATAATATAATATAATTTTTTTTTTCATATATTTTTTTTTATATATATTTTTTTTTATATGTCTGTGCAGATCACAGAAATAAAATCTGTGGCACAAACATATAATAGTAAGCAGACTGAACATGTCATATTAAAAAAAAAAAAACCTGTGGAATATAGGCTATCCTGACTGATGATAGCATAAAAGTAGAAAGCGCGCGCCCGCGCAGCCCTTCCTACTATGGCCTACAGTCTTACTCATGACGCGATTTTGCGCGTAATAACACTTATATTCTTTTTCAGTGGTTGAAGCTAAAATCCAAAGTGATTCCTAATAGTGGTGGTATTTGCCACTCTTTTAGAAACGTTACTTCTTTTCCGCAGTTCCATTGAATATCTTATTCATAGAACGATAAAAAAAAAATTTACCGTAGGCACATTTGCTTATGGAACCACCGAAAATAAACCCTAAAGTGGGTAGCTGCCTGGCGTACTGGGTTCTATCTGATGGGTACACCTATACACAGGAAGAGAACAAAGCCGAGGTCGTTACGTTTGAATAAATCATTATGATGGAACTAGTTATTACCTACAGACATGACACGTACGCGTAGAAAATAGGCCAGTTTAGACCCAAAAATGTATTATAGAACCGGGAGTATAACATAGGCCACTGTTTATCCCGAATATCCCAAAATTGCGCCATGACGGTACTAGTAGCTTTTAAAAAATGAGTTCTGGATTCTCACATCAATACTTATATAAAAATCCTCTATTGAGCTGAAAGAAAGACATTAAAAAGATGTTTTTGACAGATCAAGATAATTTTCTTGTAAATTTTGTTAGGCTATTTTGTTAGCATATTTTACGGATTTTTAGTTATCATTTACAAAGCGATTTTTGTGAATGTTTACTTTATAAATTATTATATTTTTATAAGTATATTATAAAACAAAAACAATGAAGGCCACGTCTTCGATGAGATCCCTGGGCTCGAGGTCAAGAAGGTCCATTTTGACTGGTGTTTCTGTGAGGTACGGGCCCCATTATGAGAATATTCAAGAATTTGAAACGTGGTTTCCAGATATTTGCCGCAAATACGGTTTATTGCAAACGGTCATCGTGAAAAAAGAATATGTGCGAGGTAAGAATATTCAACGAACAATAATTTGTCACGTTATTTTAATGTAGGTACCTACTTATCTTCTGTGTTACTCCAGGTTTTAAGCTTAGAGCTTTCATACTTACATATTTGGTCCCAGAGAGTGCCGTCTAAAAAAAATCTACAATATTCTGTTTTAGGTTGCTCCTTTTATTTTAGACGTTTGTTCCGAAACTAGGCCCTTTATGTTGCAAATAAATACAGTACTTGATCATTTTCAGACGACTATTTCAAACAACTCCAACTAAAAGGAAAATCAAAGGATGGTCGGAGTCGTTCTCAGTCTATAGCCTCAAGGGTGACAAACATGACTCTAAACGTAGTAGAGGACATAGAAAAACCTACCCCAGCCACAATCGATTACGATTTTGATGACGAGACCATCACTCTAACTGTAGTATACGACAACTCTGAACGCTTTGTGGAAATATTTCTCAAGAAATTAGACGACGTACCAAGAGAACTTATAAAACTTATAGGATTCATAGCAAAATATTACCAAACCCTAAAGAGAATTAAAATACGATTTTGCAAGATCGATGCTTATACCGTTTACGAATTATCAAAATTAGTCTGCCTATCGTCAATTACTGAAGTTGATCTTGATGGCTCAGTGCTTCCAACAGGCAATTACGGGATTTTGTTCGACAACGATCGCTTAAACAATATTTCCTTAAGTAAATGCTGTATAAGCGACGCAGTGGTTGAAGACATAGCATCTAAGTTATGTTTCCAAGGTCCGGCAGAGAGCAGTTTATACAGTTTGAATCTATCTTCAAACCGCATAACGGATGTCGGAGCAAAATGTCTAAGCAATGCTTTGCGATCGAATAGAACTTTGCGGTATTTAAATTTAGCAGACAACCGCATAACCGACAATGGGGCCTGTAGCATATTAGACTCTTTAAAAGAATTTCAATTAACCCATGAAGAGAGTTTGCAAAAGAGTCGACGATATATGGTATATGAAAGACAAAGGTTGGCAATTTATTTCAAGTATCTAGCAAATTATACCAATCCAAATTTCGATGAAAATAGCAAAGATAAATCAAGCGATAGAAGAAAATCAATGGCAGGTCGTAAAGCTAGTAGGTCACAAAAAAATAGTCCCAAATCATATACCTTCGATGATTACAAAAACAGAGCAGAAGTGTTAGCTGGTGAAATAATGGGTCCATTTCGTGACCCGTTCCAGTTGAATCTTGTAAATGTTAGAGAAAACAAATTCTATAGCATTGGAAACATGACGCTCTGTTATTTAAATTTGGCTTTCAACAATTTGTCTTATCATAGTGTCGTAAGATTATTGGACGTTTTACAATACCAAAAAGACTCGAAGCGACTAGGTCAAACTGGATTAATGAGAGTCACTATAAAAGGGAACAATTTGCCAATATCATGTTTGGAATATCCAAAGATTGATGAATTATTGAATAGGTGTATGATGATGTTTGGAGGAAAAGCATTTACTGAAAGAAGAAAGAGTAGAGCCTCCAGGATTTCCGTGATGCCTGAGAAAATCTTATTGGCACCTCGGTAAATAAATGCTTAGATATTATCACCTCTGTGGCTAATCAGGGACGTGGTCCTGTAAAAATCCCTAAAGATTTCACTCCCGACTCGTAGTCACACTATTTCCGTCTTGTAATGTAAAGAAAACTCTTCATCCTCGTGATAATAGTTAAATAAATAGTAATGAAAAATGTATTATTTTAATTTATTTATCAAAATTGTTTATTTACATTTTGTTTTCATTTATGACATGCAAATATTTAGTTCTTAAGTTAATCGAAAATATAATTGATTAGGAATGATCCTGGTACTACGACTTATAAACACTAGATATAATTGGTAACTTCCAGTTTCAATTATCACACATCTACATAAAATAAATTTATGAAACAATAATTCAATAAAATACAAAGAGGAAAAGAAACCAAACAAAAAAAAACAAAGATACAAAGAGGAATCCTTGTGGATATAAAAAATATGTCAATCAAACATAAACAATTTACTAAATGAGTATCTACTGAAAAATTAAATCATTTACGAATAAGGTACTTAAAAATAAGAGTATGTATTAATTTATTAATTACAGTATAAAAATAATAAAATAAACAGCACCAACGATTTCATTTGTTAACATAATGCCCACCCTGGCGTTTTAATTTTGGCAAATAATTACTTAGTCTAACTTATCATAACATAAGTCTTCAATACTGATCGTGACAGGAATGCTCAATCTAAGTTTAATTTCTTGGCGGCAGGTATTCTCTGTTTGGTTGGGACACGGGGAAGTCATTTTGGGAGCCTGGTCTTCCTCCATTTGGGAAACTAGGTCCACTAGGTTTACCTGAAGGGTAGCCTTGGGTGCTACCTTGATAGTTGGCTGATTGGGGACCTGATCCAGGGAACCCTTGGTTTTGTGACCCTGGACCTTGCGGATAAGATGATCCTCCTGAACCAGGATAAGATGACGTAGATCCTTGGCCTGACGGACCAGGGTATGAAGATGTCTGTCCTTGAGGGCTACTACCTGGATAAGAACCAGTTGGTCCTTGTGATCCGGAACTTCCTGGGTAAGAATTTGAAGAACCTTGGGGCCCTGAACTACCCGGGTAAGAATTTGAAGGACCTTGGGACCCTGAACTGCCCGGGTAAGAATTTGAAGGACCTTGGGGTCCTGAACTACCCGGGTAAGAATTTGAAGGACCTTGGGGTCCTGAACTACCCGGGTAAGAATTAGAAGGACCTTGAGGTCCTGAACTGCCGGGGTACGAGCCAGATGGTCCTTGTGGACTAGAGCCGAATGGATTGTTTCCTGACGGGCGCCCTCCTGGACCTTGTGATTGAGGCCCACTGGGATATGATCCGGATGGACCCTGTGATCCAGGGTATGAAGAGCCTTGAGGACCCTGTGCATAGTCGTTAAATCCAGCATTCGCTCCTCCTTGTGATCCAGTGATAGAGTAGTCATAAAGATTGGCATTTAAGTCATACAGTCCAGGAGCTGAATTGCAATCGAATTGGTTCCACCAAACGCAAACGAAGACTTGCTGAGAGAAGATAGTTCCATTGGGACAAAGGAAGTCATATGTTCTGTTATTGGCGCAAACGTGGAACACCTGACAACGCGTTTCAACATCCGCATAATACCCTGGGTAAGGCTGAGCATCACATCTGAAGGAAGTTTGTGGAATTTCAGTGAGAATTGGATAGTCAATATCTGGCGTGCCGGGGATGGCAGAATAATCGCCTCCTTCATAATTTCCGGAATCATCACTAAATCCAGACATACCGGGGCCAAAGCCGGGACCACCAGGCCCGAATCCTGGACCACTCGGTGAGCTTGGGCCAAATCCAGGTTTGTTTCCTTGACCAGTTTGACCTGGGTAATTTTGCCCTTGTCCGGGGAAGTTTTGATTTTGACCTTGTCCTGGAGTATTTTGTCCTAGTCCAGGGTAGTTCTGGTTTTGTCCGGGGAAGTTTTGACTCTGTCCAGGCGCAGTTTGGCCTTGTCCTGGATAATTTTGTCCTTGATTTGAGCCTGGATAATTTTGTCCCTGGTTGGAGCTGGGATAGTTTTGTCCTTGGTTTGAGGTGGGGTAATTTGTATCACCTTGTCCTTGGTAGTTCCCAGACGCCGGCCCAGTCGGGGCACTGCCTTGTCCTGGGAAAGACGATCCAGGGAATCCAGTCTGAGGTCGTTGCCCAGATCCAGGGTAACCTTGGCTTGGTGTGGAGCCAGATGGTCCCGAAGGTCCTGATGGGCCTGAAGGATATCCAGGAGTAGATCCAGGACTGTTAGCGGAACCTGAGGGGTATCCAGGGGTAGAACCAGGGTTCGAGTAGTCGTTTTGTTGGCTGTTGTACGATGGAGTTGAGCTTGGGTATCCCGAGGAAGGTCCAGAAGGTCCTGACGGGAATCCTGGTTTATTTGACGAAGTGCCAGGTCCGAAGGGGTTGTTTGGTTTACTGTAGTCGTATCCCGTTTGGGCGACTGCTATCGCCAGTAGCGCTGGAAAGAAAGAAATAATAAACATTATTAAAAACTGATACATGGTGTTACGAGACGAACATGGATTTGGATTAATATGTATTTATACCTAGTTATACCGGTTCGTTACTGTATTTTTAGCTAGCATTAATAAACCAGTCCTAACTAAGAACACTGCTCTATTGTTTAGATTATGTCAGAAGAAACAGACGTAAACTCTGATAAAGCCTTAGTAAAACTAATGATCGTTAAGCAAATATTTGTAAGAAATATGCCTGTAAAATAGAATTTGAACAAATTTAAACCTTTTGCCATTTTGTACACCATTTTCGCACCAAATCAGACTTGTTAATCTAAATCCATTTGGTCGAATTAGGCCCAATTAGAGATGATTTATTTGCAAGGCGTTACGTTGGCAATTTGCGTACTATTTTCCCATTAGTGTTGGGAAACCTGAGGCTGGGATGGGCTCTCACGCGATGTCATCTAGCCATTGTGCCTGGAGGAGACGAGCTTGGAAATGGTAAATCACAAAAGTAATGTTGATTTTTCAAGCAAAAAAATATTTCAATGAACTTTGGTACATTTTACCCACATAAATCTTAAGGTAAAATATGCCCTCGCATTCTTCCATTGTATCTAATGGTTCTTTATCTATTTGAAATTCTATACAGAAATATTGACCGCACAGACATTCTTGTGTTCAGATGTATCTAATTGTTCTATGCGATGTAGACGAGCGATGTGCGAGGCAAATGTTTAGATGTCTGCATTTAGATTAGATTCGTAAGATGGTATTTAAATTTGTTAACTTTTAGTATCTATTGTTAATTTGACGTGAAAAAGAAGTGCTTGTGAAGGTCTAATTTCTGAATAAACGTTTATTTTGAGATTTTGAAGATTTAATGCTATTTTTAAGGTTCCGTAGCTCAAAGGCAAAGGCGGAACCCTTATAAGATCACTTTGTTGTCGGTCTGTCCGTCTGTCTGTCAAACTTTTTTCTATCTTAACGCTTAAAGGTATCATGTTGAAATCAATATCGAATACTCGGATCAACGGTCTCTTTCAGCAAAAAAAATAAACAAAATTATTTATGGTTAAAAGAACTTACCTAAGTGAATTTCAACCAAAATTATACGAAATATTACATCCGAAGAGATTTAATACCAAGTAGTAGTACGTGTCTTTTCATGTACTTCCTTCACACAATACAAAGCATATATTCTATAAATAAATAAGAACAAAAACGAACTTTTTTAGGTCATCATACATTCACTCATTGATACAGTTCCTTCGTTCACCGACTGTTAGCTAATGTCATTCTTTTTAGAGCTGCTGTTTGCATTCTGCAACCCTGGGCACATAAGACATGGTAGCAGAGTTCTACGAGCGAGCATGTCAAACGGGATGGGTGGGAGATTAAATCTCTTCGGATGTAATATTTCGTATAATTTTGGTTGAAATTCACTTAGGTAAGTTCTTTTAACCATAAATTATACTTCAATATTACATCCTCGAGATTTAATACCAAGTAGATGTTTAGCGTAAATATGTTGCAGAATGAAAGAAAAAGGTTATTCAACACTTTTTTTTTTTTTTTTTTATAATAATCTGATTTGACAGGATTGTGTTAGCGAATGGTGTATTATCTAACTCATTTAAAGGCAGTTTATATAACTACTTTACTTTGCAAGATAAAGAGAGTTTTCAGTCTTGCCCACTGTCCTCTTGATCAAGTCGATGGACAGTCCAGCCCGGCTAGTCACCTGTGTGTCCGCTACGCGGTGAATGTGTTCACATTTACGCAACTTTCGCGTAAGATTTGTTTATTCATCGACTTATCATTGAAGAGGTGACGTTATGATTATAGTTAATACCAATTTACGTAATAATTAATAAATAAATAGTTTATTTTTCTCTCCAAATTAGGTTTACAATACCTAATGTATTAGTACTTGACAATAAACGAAATTGGAATGTTCATTTCAAATAGCTAAGTAATTAATATTTTTATCAAAATATGGGATGTTGAGTTCCGAACTGGAATAACTAGGAGCGGAGGATATAATTAAATCATTAAAACAAAGAAATAAATTATTATACGATTCTTTCTAAAAGGTAATTAATAGTACCAATTAATAGTAATTATGTCAAGCATGCATAAGCGTCTATACGCATTGTCCTGTTGATACGCGAAAAAAGTGTTTTGGCTGATAAATCAATTGTAACAGAATAATTCGTGTAGATATTATTACACATATATTGTAAAACAATGTCGGGATCCCAGGTTTATATTTTTATTTTAAAAATACTTTTAAACAGTCTAATTAATTGTTTTTTATTAATTCTGATTATTGTTTATCAATTTTATCCTTAAGGTAAAATAAGTCCATAATATGCACCCTTTTCGACTTGTTGAATTAAAATATATAATCCTAATTTGAAGGCGTAGAATAATAATTTACTTTATTCAATTGACAAAAAGAAAACCATCGTCTTAAGTAACGTTATACTGACTAAGAATATCATTGCCTATACGCTTGTCGGCCAATGTAATGCAAGGAACGGCTATACCACGAGGGTGCAGTTGTCTAGAAGATGATAATGAAAGGTTTTTATTAGGTCTCATAAACGATATTTCAGAAACTGCAAACTTTCCAACAAAAAGGTGATGCCATTATTGGGCTAATATGTACGAGCCGTATCTCGTGGCCTTCTTTTTCAATAATTTATTCTACGGTATTTTAAAAATGAAAGCGAAAAGTGGAAATGCGTAGAAGAAATACCTACTTATTGCAATTTCCGACGTCCGTTAAATGCGTCGATTTCATAAGCATTTGGGTACCGTTTTCGGAAACCCTAGGTGCAAATAGGTCAATGACCAGCTAATCAAACGTGGTAAATGATTATGATTATGACGTATGTAAAAAGCAAATATATATATGTTTCACATTACTATTGCCTCGTATTTCTCTCATTAGAGAGAAGAATTATATGCCGTCCATCCTTTGTAAGAGATAACAGAGATGTGGTCGATTCTGAGCAATACACAAATTTTTTTTTTTTTTATTATTTTTTTTTTTTTATTATTTCCACAAAGGATTTAAATCCTGTAATTTGTAATTAATGTAATGCTAACAACGTGTATCACGTTGCAATCCAAAGAACGCACCTAAAAGTTGTAAACAATTAATGTGGTGAGTCATTTCAAATGCACTCCAATTACCTCGAATGACCTCGCCAACACAGAAAGAATCATAGCATAATTCGTAAGAACTTTTAGTTCAAAAATTATAATGTTTTTCGATAATATAGACCCACCAAAAAACGTTGACAATAAGAAAAAATCCTGTATTAGCTCAGTTATTTACTACTAAGAAAAGTAGGTAATGATTAAAGTATAAAGTAATTACAATATTTATACTAACATGTTTGAAGCCAAAGAAACTTCTCGCGCTCAAAGCGTTTGGTACTTATTCAAACCAAACATAATTGTAAGCATAGCTAGTCTATATATAGTTCAATTTTTTTTTCATAAGTACACAATAATTCCACTGCCCTTTTCATTTTTGTTTAACTGTGTATCCTTGGTAGCAGGTACAATAAAGATATTACAAATAAACAACAAACATAATAATATACCTACTCATGTATAATAAGGTATAACTGTTTGTTAAAAAGGTGAACAATGAAATATTGTTATTATTATCCAACCGTACGCAATCTTGAAGGTACCGATGAAGTCGTATAATGATCGAATTTGTAAAAGCAAAATAGTATTTAGAAGTATTGTAAATAAAAATTTTTTTTTTTTTTTTTTTTTAATCCTTTAAAATATGAACATAAGGACTTGCATAATTGCATAGGTTAAATATTTCTTCCTTTATTTTTATATTTTCATACTACTGAACCAAAAGGGAGCGTTAAGCTTTCATGTATTTATATGATGTGTAGTCTAAGCCGATACAAATTATTATAATAATTTAACAAATAGGCTACCAATGGCCAGCTTGGCCTCTCAGCAAAGATTAAAGCGGTTTCAAAAAAATTTGGTCAAAATGTACGGGCCTAGCAAAGACCTAAAGTAAGTAGTTAAATTCATATAATTGAATGAATTTGAATCTTAGGCTTATAAGTGAAAGGTCACCAGAAAGTTGACATATTTAAGGTCAGTTATTACCATATGTTCAATGCGGGATATTAGTCGGCATACGGTACATATGTTTCCATTTTAAAATGAAGACAATTGATGGATTCATTTAACTTTCATTAATTTAACATAAATCAAAAGCTCTTTAATTTTTAGTGTTAAAAATTCTGGAGAAACGAATTGATCTGGTAACTCATGTTAGGGTGGCATGGCACCGAGATTACAAGTTAATAAGGCGTTAAGCATTTTAATTTCAGGAAAAAGACTATTTTTAGTTCAGTAGTCTAGAACACACATTGACGTAGAACAGCAATACTTGATCGTCGATAATTGTTCGCCAGTTATTATAAAAGTACTGAATATGACCAGCGGCGTGTGGTAGGTACCTGAATTGGCGCCGGTGATCACGCGACTTGTTGATGCGTGCAGACGCGTGCAGTCGAGCTCCTCTTTGCTGGCAACGCTGCACTGCTACAGACACTGGCGTGTTGGCTGCTCGAAGCTATTCGTACCTTTGTGTACGTCATGTTGGAGGAAGGCGTGTGTTTTCTCAACTTCATTAGTGGTTTTGTTAGAAATTCAGGTGCGGGCTGCTTATTTTGTTGATTGGATTCATATGTCAATTTCTTAAGACATTTTCATATTGCATATCATGATATGAGTATACAGCAACAACGTAACATCAACATGACTTGGCGATATTTGGGTTTAAGTTGATAAATGATACAGGAACAAAAAAACCAATGATCTCAGTGGTTTTTGAAACGCAACATATTGTCATAATATGTTATTTTGTAATTTGTAATAATAATACATACCTATAATTAAATAAAAATTTGCACGAATTTAGATGGATTCTAAATATTGTATCATTGAAAAATGTTTATGTGACCACCAGTGATTAACAGTAAATTGAACATTTATTTCTTATTGTAGGTCAAGAAGACTTATCTTAATTTGATTCTATCAAATCTTTTGTCAACTTATGAGTAATCAAGCAATGTCTGAACCTAATAAATTGGCCTTGGGCACTTTCTTACCTCTTATCCCGATTTCTCGCAGCCACTGACACAACAGCGATTACTTCTCCAGCAGGATCTTTCCCCAGCGTTCAGAGACCTGTCCAAATAGTTATATTATTTCATCCGGTACGGCCGCCAAGGGCTTTCATTTTTCATCGATGTTGATTCCAGGTCTTGTACTGGATCCGATCGGAACTGGCAGATCCGAATCTCGTACTTTTCCTGGATAATATCTCGTATTACCACGTTAGGAAAGTAATAGATTATCCCTGGATAATATCTCGTATTACCACGTTAGGGAAGTAATAGTTTGATTCTGGATGATATCTCGTAGTAACTCGTACTAATCCTGGATAATATCTCGTATTACCACTTTAGGAAAAGTAATAATTTTGTTCCTGGATAATATCTCGTATTACCACTTTAGAAACATAAAATCCCCGGATAATATCTCGTATTACCACTGTGGGGAAGTAATAGTTTGGTCCTGGATATGTCTCGTAGCATCTCGTACTATCCCTGGATAATATCTCGTATTACCACGTTAGGGAAAGTAATAGCTTGGTCCTGGATAATATTTCGTAGTATCTCGTACTATACCTGGATAATATCTCGTATTACCACGTTAGGGAAGTAATAATTTGGTCCCGGATCATTTTTGTACCCTAATGCTTTTGCATTAGTCCTTGTTGCATCTTGTACTGATGACGTTAGGAAAGAAATAGTTTATACCTGAACAATATCTCGTATAACCACATTAAGATGGTAGAAAACCATGATTTTTATCTTCTTAGATTGTTGATAACAATTGTCAGACCACGCTTCCAAGCGTATTATGTAATTTTAATACTTTTTCAATAAGTAAATTTAAAAATAGCTATTGCGAGGGTAGGTTGGCTGATATTGTCGTCTTCATATCGTTTGAAGCGATTCAACTTTTCCTCCAAGCAGCATAGTTTATGGCGCGGCGAGTTGATACCATAATATCTTCTTTATGTTTTCTCTTCTTTTCCGCGTGTTAAGTAACTTATTAAACTTGATAGATAGAAAAAATAATAATAATTTGAACGAGAGTATGTGTGACGGTGCGCACACGAAACACGAATGACATTAGCTAACAGTCGGTGAACGAAGGAACTGTATCAATGAGTGAATGTATGATGACCTAAAAAGTTCGTTTTTGTTCTTATTTATTTATAGAATATATGCTTTGTATTGTGTGAAGGAAGTACATGGAAAAACACGTACTACTACTTGGTATTAAATCTCGAGGATGTAATATTGAAGTATAATATGTCAACGCGATCTGGAGTTATTAACGTAAATGTTGCTATTTTTCGCATATTTTGCGATTTTAGAGAGCAATCAAAACCTATACTTCCCGTTAACCGAAAATTTTTAAATTTGGCAAAAAGCAAGATCTAACAGTACTTGTATTAGGAGAAATAAATCTGAAAGTAGTAAATGTGTTATTGGAAGTCTGAAAAAAAGTGTTACAAACTTATTTTTGCGCTGGATTCAGTACGAATCTTAGGGATCGAACTGCAAAGTTAAGTTTGTTTTTGACACTAGTTGGTGTTTTAGTTAGAGCTATAATGTGAGATGTTTTGCGTGTACGGAACTCTCGGTGCGCGAGTTTGACTCGCACTTGGCCGGTTTTTTGTACTTATTGCGTGGAAAGTACTTTAGTATCAAAGATCCATACACACAGACTTTCGC
The DNA here is from genome assembly GCA_018467065.1 of Ephestia elutella. Classification (NCBI taxonomy): domain Eukaryota; kingdom Metazoa; phylum Arthropoda; class Insecta; order Lepidoptera; family Pyralidae; genus Ephestia; species Ephestia elutella. Next base: position 5,395,764 of record CM031570.1, read on the forward strand.
ATTTATAATATTACTAACGTGTTTAGTAGATAGCTAGACATAGTTACATTAATTAAATTATCACAATGGCATGCAGATTTATTGGCGGGTATTGTTTCCCAAACAAAGAAAACGTTTTTGCGCCTCGTTACAACTATTACAAGGTATCTCGATTGAACACGAACAAATTGGAAGGAAATATACCGAATGCAACTAATTTAGAACATGTGATTGAATTGTAACTAGTCAGGATCTTAATAAAAGTTTTCTTTTAAAGATGATTTGATATTTTTTTCTTTTTTCGAACGAAGACAATGTTTCCATACCTCTCATTGATAAAAAAGCTAAGCCATGAACATCATTGTCAAAATTTATTAAGATTATTTGTATACCGAATATATAAGTAGTAGTTTTTTTTTATTTTTTTTTTTTATTTTTTTATTATCATATAAAAGGTCTTATAAAACATTAAGTAGGTAATAACTTAGCATAGCGAAACCACTAAGGTTTGAAATTATACTAAGAATTAAGTTTACGTCAGTCAATATACAAATGATTAAAAACTATATAAGTTATAAACTTGCAAAGAAAAACAGCACCAATTTGTCACTTAAATTGCAAGATGGGTTTTCAGAATTTCGTCTACATATCGTAAAAATAGGATGAGGAAATTGTACCCGTGATTTAAATGTCCCAAACGTGTTAATGTCACATGCAATCGAACCTTGGACGTCCAAAACATCTGCTATTGTGGCTAATGCTGCCGTGACTGCAATAATTTTCATCCGTTTTATTGTCCATGTTTTGTGTCTTATTGTGAAATGGTTTTAGGAGGCTAATGTGCGTAAGCGATGCATTTTCGTCGATAAACGACTTCCAATCCTTCTTCTTCTTATTTAAGGCGCTACCCAAGGCTAATCAGAGGGGGTGAGGGGCGGTACGTAAGCTCCGCCTTAAAGCAGACACAATAAGGTTACTTTTCTATAATTTATGTTTTTGCTAGCGAGTTTTCTGTAGGCTCTTAGGGTAATTTTTTTAGAGGTTTTCTTTTAATTATGATAAAACACTAAATATAATTTAAAAATATAAGCCATTATCGTTTTAAATAATTGTATTCTTTATTTAATTCTTTAACAAAAATCTACAGTTATCACTTAAATTACGGTGATTTTCGACGATTAAGGAAAAAAAAAAACAGGATTATGTATTTTTTTTTCTAGTCTTATTTATTTTATTTGTATAATTAGTATTTTTCTCTTTACGGGATATTTTTCCTGATTCAGTACATCTAACCTATGGTTCACACTTGACGTTAAAAGACAGTACGTTTTCGGAAAATCCTGATTGGGTATGGCCTTAAGAGCTATGCTCTTGTCGGTGGAGTACGCCACCCCTCTCTACTCTCGGCTTTACATTTAAGGTCTTCGAATCCTACCATTAGTTTTAATATCTACCATTCTGAATGTAGTCGTTTTCGTATACTACTTGCTTCCGATAAAGGAAAAGCATCGCAAGGAAACCTGCACACGTAAGTTGTATGTAAAATGAAGTAGACAAAAATATAAAACCATTCTACTCCATTAACACTGCCAATGAAATTTATTATTCCATACTTCCATAGTAAGGACACCGAAATAGAAAGTGAAGATATGTTTGTAACATTATAATGGTATTAATCAATAATCTTCTAAAGATTGTAGTTATCAGTCTTCGCCAATACTTTTTTTTTTATAGACTTTGGCTACGACCCCCAGTTATGATACACTTACTCGAGAAAATATAGCTGCAGTTTAATATGGATTTCTGCAATGGATTTAAAAGTGGATCGAGTGAATTTTTCACGTATTGTACATTGGTAGTTAGTTGCGGTAGCTATGTGACGTCGGGATTTCTTCGAGAAAAGGTATTTTCTTCCCGAGGAATAACTACCTACATCAAAACTGATAAACGCACGTGCAAAATTCAACAGACAGGACGGACAATATGCAAAAGTGTATACGCAATATATGCAAATATCAACGAAATAGTTCCGACTCTCTATTAGTCTTTGAAAGGGTGGCAATTTTCCTTTGTGGCAAATTCAACTAAAGATTTTCCGAAAGGCGTATTGATTACAAAACTATCGCCTTGGGTGTACAAAACTGCGTGTGTACCACGATATCTTTGCTGGCAATAACTGCTTTTATACATTTATTGCGAAAGCAATAAAGTCGATTTTGCAATACGATAGATAGGTTGATGTGCATTATAAATTTGTCTATAGATAATGATGGCGTCGTGATGGGATGTAATTTAGTTTTGTGTAAATGACGATAGGGCTGGTGGTTTAAAGGTGCGATTTCATCAGAAAGTGATATCCAATGGCTAGCACTGTTTTTATTAATATACACATACCAGTATTTTCCTCTCTAATAGCCATCTAACAACACCGTAAGGTACTCGGGTGTTTACGGCTATTCGAAGTGAGGTTAAAGTAAAGTCCATTTATTTAAAATTGTCCTATCATGTAAACAATCTTACCATGTCTTTTTATGATTTTACAACAATATAAATTAAAATAGACTGTTTAAGAAATTACTTTCGTGATTAATAAATGTTTTACTTTAGAATGTTTAGGTTTGAACTAATATTTGATTTATTTTCAACAAAATTCAACAAAAAGTACTGTGAATATTGTTTACATAATAGGACAATTATGAATAAATGAACTTTATATTAAAACAGGTCAGATAGCTTTTTACAATGAATGTAAGCTATATAAAATGTACTTAATAAATATACAAAGATGTTTCATTGATATCATTAAGTAATTGAATTTTCTGTTTATAAAAAATTGCGCTTGATTTTTTCACATTGATTTAAAGTGTGTTCGAAAGTCTTGATAGGTTTAGGGTTCCCTGTACAAATTTCTGTATTTTTATGCGACTAGAAAAAAATCTGACACTAAAACACTGAAAAGCACCTTCCGGGGCATAGCTATTATGACAGAATGTCCAAATTGTCCGATTACCTATGTATATAAATTTATAAAATAATATCAACATCATTATCATCTCAAGCCTTCCTCGACCATTTTGGTGAAGGCCTTCTTCAACCTCCTCCAATTCGCTCTATCCTGGGCAGTGTGTAGCCAGTTCTTGCCCACTATCCTTTTCATGTCGTCTATCCACAATGGACAACATGCATCGTTGTTTTACTTTGGTCAAAGAAAAAGAACTCTACGCGAACTTTGGTAAAGCCTTCGAGGAACTATGAAGCTGTCAATCAAGTTTTCATCTGCCTATGAGTCGAGAGAGCTGTCATTTCTTTCTGTTTAATTAATTTCAAAATTAGAAAATGCTCTATATTCAGATCATGGAACGAACATTACGACCAGCCAGTTCTCACCGCAAGGCGGCGCCCTCGTGTACAGTCCTCACGAAATAGAACAATGCAACACGGAAGCGAACCATAGAGACGAACTGATTTACACTTACTACGACAGTCTTCTTCGACTTTAAGTTATAACCGATAGGGTTGGTTATTGAGTGTGGACTTAGAAGATGGTATTGAATATTTTCAGTTCACGATAACGTGTGAATTGGCTTATTTATTGCCGGACGTGGGCTGTCCGACTTCTTGGAATATGAGATCTGTGGTTTATGCAAGGGTTCTAATTAGATGCAAGTCTTAGTTATCTGTTTTACCACTGTCAACTGTTAAGTGTTAATTGTTGTCTTTTGGGTAATTAACAAAGGGTATTTGCTTCAGATATGTTTGTATTGAATACCGTATGGGTCAATCTATAGTTATTAAACATATCTAGCTAATTAATTAAAAATAATTTTAATAAACAAACTGCTGGAAAATTTGCCTTATCCCGCTCGATATTATCCCTGTACTATAATAGCCAACAAGCTAATTACTTTTTTTATAGAATAGTAGGCAAACGAGCATGAGGGTTGCCTGATGGTAAGCAATCACCGCAGTCCATAGACACGACCCTAAGAAGGTCACTGATGCGTTGCCGACTTTTTGAGCGATATAGGCTCTTTTCATTTTTCTTTTCTTTTTACCTAATAAAAACACGACTGACAACTTACATACATAGCCTATGTCACTCTGAGGAATGCAAGGAATCTAACAATACCTCTTTCATTAAAATCTGTTAAGCCATTCAGGACTTATGGTGGAATAAAGAAATTTACATACATACATGAACCCTGAAAACATAACATTCCTTTTTGGTCAATCGTGTAAAATGGCAAAGCCTTTGGATTTGCAGAGTACCTAGATCTTGCTGATAGAATGTTTAGACGAAAATGAGGTGTTTTGTTTTTACAGCATAATTACATAACATTAGATATAGTATTCGAGGTACATTCGGCTATTCGGTACGACATTTCACCACGACCAGTCTAGTATTTCAATTATTCAGTTTTTTTCATTGTAAATAGGTATACTAAGTATATTATTATAGGACACTGACAGTCAGTTAGTAAAATATTGTACTATCGGGATTCAACGAAATTACGAATAATTAGGTACCTACATTCATATTTTTACACAGCAATTATTGGAAATGACTCATCAATGATCATTTTCAATGGTAAGTACCTTCTATTAGGTTTATCCTGTAATTTGACAGTAATTTTTCTAATCATCATCATTGACCTTTACGAAATTTGTTTAATGATGTGAACAAAACGAGTGATCGTTTTGACATTTAAACTTTTGTCACAAAATAGTAAAAAGAGACACAAACAAAAAGCGTATCGATTCTGCTGACATTAAATCATAATAGTGTGTCAATGGTATTTTAATAGTAGTATTTTTTTACAAGTTTTCACGAGTCAGGTTGTGCCTGCATTTCGTATAAAACACGCCCAAACTTTCTCAGAGATTCACCAAATAAGTACCAATTTTTATTTCTTTTGGACTATAAAAGACGATTATAATACGATAAGCTTTTGCGGCATCGCCAGCGTGAATTTCCCACAGGAACAGTGCTTTTTCCCGGGATGAAAAATGTGTATGCGAAATTTCAGGAAGATTGGTTCAGTAAAAGCGTGAAGGTAACAAACAAATAAACAAACAAAGTCACTTTCGCATTTATAAAATTACTAGCTTTTGCCCGCGGCTTCGCCCGCGTGAATTTCCCACGGGAACAGTGCTTTTTCCCGGGATGAAAGGTACTCTATGTCCTTCTCCGTACTTCTAACTATGTGTATGCTAAATTTCAGGAAGATTGGCTCAGTAGATAGAGAGTGAAGAGGTAACAAACAAACAAACTCACTTTCGCATTTATAATATTAGTTAGGATTAGGATTTGGGATCAAAATGATAGCCTAGCCAATAAGTATATTTGATTAAAAAAACGTTTTACTTTATTTCACTTGTTTAACATTCATCACTACGTTTTTACCTATATATTTCTCAGAAAAAACTTGTAAATAAATGTCAGTTACATATTTATAAACATTTAAATAGGTATCTTCATAAATCCCTTAAATAAGAATATAAATTAAATCACATCTATCAGTGATGTAAGAATATTAAAAGTATTACTTATTTTAATAGCATATTTATATGATCGCTAATAGCGTGGTTAATGACACCCGTTTCCATTAGGCCTATGATACTCGAGCTGGTAAATATAAAATAAACATACTGTAAAAATCTATGATGAACGAAGGTAAAGTATTTACAAATTGCATTCTCTAAAGCAGATAACTGGCTATTATTCACATTACAATATCGTATAGGTATATCAAAAGCTAATACCCGAACCCGAATGAATCATGTTAGACGGTAATCAGCTTCGATTGCTAGTTAACGATATCTACGATGGGCAAACGGTCTGGCCTAAATGGGCTGTTTCAAAGTGCCCAAATTTTCAGCCACATGCACCCGTATTCACAAACAATACTTGCGTAAGTGGACATCCGAAGTGAGGCATTTTTCAGTGCTTTACCGATGGCAAGCCTTTCTATTGGACGAGCATTGACGTTTGTCCCTCAAGCATCGTTTATGAATAGGTTTTTGAGTCCCTGTGAGCTGACTGGCACTATGAACCTTCCAAGTAACGTTTGTGAATACGGGTGTTTATCCAGTATGTAGACAATTGATACGTAACATATCTCTTTTTCTCGTTGTATCTTATGTTATGTGAGTGAAAAGCACATTGTAATAAAATAAAATAAAAATAAAATAAATAAAATAAAATATTAGAGATGACATGGCCCGACATGTACTTGTTGAGGTACATTACAACCCATGGGTTTGTAAATCAATTTGACTCATGTGCGGTCACTATCATTTCACCACTACTGGCTTCTGGTGAATGAAACGTCATGAGGAAACTTGCATATGAGGAGACTGTTCAGTTTACTAATGTGTATACGACTACTGCCCCAAGACGGCAGCAGTCATGTCAGATGCCTGCAGATCTTCATATATGGTACGTCAATGTAACCTCTTCTTCTTCTTCTAAAGGTGCCTCTCCAAGTAGGTAGTGAAGGTTAGCGATTAACATGCTCAAGTCCTTCTTGTCCTTAGCTCAGCGGAACAGCTCAGCAGCATTCGCTATCCCGGTCCACTCTCGGATGTTTCGCAACCAAGACTTTTCCTTCTTCGGACCTTTCTCTTTCCAGCGTCTTTGCCCATTATTATCAGCTTCAAGAGGATGTAATCTAGCTACTGGAAACCAAGCGCTTCAAAGACCTGGTGAGACTGAAAAGGCCCAGATTTTATTGGACCATTCCCCATCTCAACATCTGCCTCGTTTCCATGATTAGAGGTTAATTGAGCTGACATCATGAGATTCAAAGAAATATACCTACCGCATTAAGTAGAAACATAATCTAATTTGGTACCTAGCTCAAATTTAAGACACACTGTTTTAATGACACGGCACACGCGGAAAAATTAATTAAATAGCATATTTTATTTTACATGTATACTTTTTGGGTTAGAAATGCATTATTTCATTTTGATGCAAGCAATATTTAAACAATCATCCCTAACACGCTGTTCACCTACCTGAGAAGACCCAGTAAAAGTTATGGAGTAACTCTTAGTTTAGAGAGAATTACATACTACCTAATTAGGAAAGTGTTAACAACTCTTTACATAATTAGCACATAGCAATTATTTTGTATCATCATTATTACGTACACAGGCGTGGTTACGATCATCTATAAGATGTATTATTAAATATTACAAAATGTAAATATTATATATTGAGAACGCCTGCCTATTAGATAGATATGTAATTATATAATTTAACTGGGAATTTAAATCTATATGTATATAACTCAAAGGTGACTGACTGACTGACATAGTGATCTATCAACGCACAGCCCAAACCACTGGATGGATCGGGTTGAAATTTGGCATGAAATTAGATGTTATGACGTAGGCATCCACTAAGAAAGGATTAACGCGAGCGAAGCCGCGGGCGCCAGCTAGTAATATAATAAAATGCTTTAACTTTATATCTATGTCTGTGAATAATTTAGTGGCGTAGATACTAAATCATTCACAGGTGACCACAGAAACACGGAACCCTTCAGGCCTAGAGGTGAGTCTATTGTGGGTGCCTCCCAGTGCAAAATCCGACTGGGGGGCCCAGTTATAGAAACCGGGGGCCTATTGATAATACGGCTGATATGGCGATATTAACACCACTGTATTTTTTTCATTTTTATTTAGTTTTCTTTTTACTCTAGTGAAACTAGAAATTTTTTTATTGTAAATGAGTAAAAATAAATCTAAATTAAAATAAAAAAATTTACTCATTTACAGTAAGATTTTCTCAACAATAGGTAGAGAAAATTTTACTTTAAATGAGAAATCTAAATTAAAATGAAAAAAAATTCACTATTCCAACCCTCGTTAGAGATTAACCTCTGATAAAAAAGAGGTGGTAGAGAGTTTTAAAATATCTGTAACTTCGTTTATATTTAAGTAATTACCTCTTTGAACTAATACAAAAAGCAATCTAATAACGGCAAGGTCAATAGGTCGTAGATACGATTACGAAAATTACAGAATTGCAAGTCGTAAATAGTGATTTGTCATCGTGAGTAACAAGATATGTTGTGAATGAGATTCGTTGTATATTATAGGTTGCTGTATCTAAAAAGTATGTCATAAAAGCGCAAATTAGTTAAAACTGTCAATTTACAGTCAAAATTTAGCAATGTATCTATAACGTATGGTTTGCAAATACAGTTCCATTGGTATGTGAATTTACGTTAATATGGCATACTTTTTGCACATATTTCTAAAAATGACGCTTCGAAAATATAAAGTTTAATATTTTTAGAAAAGGATTCAATAATGCTCATGTAAGTATACACAATGTGTCCCGTCATCAGTGTCGGAGCCTTTAATTGTATGTTATATGGCATTTTTTATGAACATATCACCACGCAAAACTTTTTTTTCTTCTACTGTAGTAAAATGGCAGCCATTTTGTTTTTTTTCGGAGTCTTATACTAATTCAATCGTAACTAATCATGTAATCATATCGACATAAAATGGGTCTCATTTAAAAGCTAATCATGTAGATAACAAATAAAATGAGAAAGATGTTTCTATATGAAAGACAAAAAAAAGAATTTTTTTAATTACTTTTAGCTTCTTGTGAAAAAACTAGCCCATTAAAATGTTTATTTTTTATTTTAAAACGAAAGTTAAAAAGAGAAAAAAAAGAAAAAAACTAAAAAAAAAGTTTTAAGTGGTGATTTGTCCATAAAAATGCCATATAACATACCATTAAAGGCTCCGACACTGATGACGGGACACATTGTATATTTACTATTTTTATTTATTAAGAACAATACAACAAATCCAAACATTGATGAATGAAGTTGCGACATGCTATGTCAATATCACTATATATTATTAAACAAATTGCTTCTGCCCGCTGCATTTGTCTGTCTGTCTATCTAAATGCGGTAAACTCAAGAACTACCGGATTTTCATGCGGTTTTCAACAATGGACAGGGTGATTTATGGAAAAGGTTTAAATGCATAAATCACACTGCCGAAGCCGCGTGAAAACAGTAAACAATCATAATGTTTAAAGCATTTGTTACTGCATATTTCTTTCTTTTGTAATTGAATCCTAACTTACTAATATTATAAATACGAAAGTGAGTTTGTTTGTTTGTTACCTATTTATCTACTGAACCAATCTTCCTAAAATTTCGCAATAGTTGAAAGTACTGAAAAGGACATATGGTTTCTTTCATCCCAGAAAAAAAGCACTGTTCCCGTGGGAAATTTACGCGGGCGAAGCCGCGGGCAAAAGTTGGTGTATTATAAATGACACTGGTTTTATTTTTAAAGTCACCCAAAGTCATCTAACGTTAGGTACCTAACGATTACCAACATTGCCCTATTTATTATATCCTAATCCTAACTAACATTATAAACGCGAAAGTGAGTTTGTTTGTTACCTTATCACGCTATAACTACTAAACCAATCTTTCTGAAATTTCGCATACACGTAGTTACTGAGAAGGACATAGGGTACCTTTCATCCCGGAAAAACTGTTCGTGTAGGAAATTCACGCGAGTGAAGCCGTGGGCAAAAGCTAGTACTCTAATGTTTTAATAGGTATTATCTACAAACATAAAATCATTACACTTTTATGAGTAATTTCATCACTCATTCATACAAAAGACATCAACGCGCAAGTGCGTACGTCTATAACATCTCCCTCCCAAACTTCCATTCAGATGCGATTATTTTGCAAAAATCTGAAAATAACCGAGCATATGTTATGTCGAAAGTTTAACCTTTGTTGTATGTCATTGTACTTGATAACTCTATAACAATGAGAGCGGCCTTCCATGCGGTGACAGAAATATAATTACCCAGCTTTATATGTTTCTTGACTTATAAAATAACTAGATTTTTATTTCAAAAATGTACATACATACAACATAGAATCACGTCTTTATCCCTTACGGGGTAGACAGAGCCAAGAGTCGTGAGACTCAAAGGCCACGCTTAGCTAGCTCAATAGTGGGCTCTCTGATGGAATGGAGATTCAGGTATAGTGACAGGTTCCTAGCCAATCGCCTATGAGTGGAGGAATCCCCAGTTTAAAACCCTTTCCCTCGATTGACTTTTACAATCTGCGCGGGAGGTGAAGCAGCTGGCACATTCTATGTTTTTTCTTCACTCCCAGACCAGCATGGAAGTGTTCAAAAATTTCATTTTCAGTTTTATGTTTTGTAGAGTTCAAATATAACCATTTTCTTACGCATATGCTACTTAATCCTCTCTCTCTCTCAGCCCAAAGACGTCCACTGCTGGACAAAGGCCAGGATTTTATCCATGGAGGGGTTTTGCCGTAATCCTACTATGCTACTTTCTACTATTTCTACTAATATTATAAATGCAAAAGTTTGGATGTGAGTTTGTGAATTTGTGAGGATGTTTGTTACTCAATCACGCAAAATCTACGAAATTTGGTATACGGGTAGAAAAATATTGGGAATAGCACATATCAATCAATCAATCAAATACTTTATTTGTAAAACATAGGTAGTAACATTAGGTATACATGTTATAAGATACAGTATCTCTATGTTTTGCCGGTAACAGCATACAAATATTGAAAAAATAGATTATAAAGTACATGTCAAAATTTAATTGATTAATATCGTATTGAATTATCATTTAAAAAGTCATTTATTGAATAGTAGCATTTGTCAATTAAAAAAATAAATAATTGCTCCTTAAACTGTTTTAAGTCAAGCATTTTTAATGTGTTAGGTAACTTATTAAATACTTTGGGTGCTATGCCCAAGAGACATTTCCTAGTTTATGCCAGGGTACAATGCTGAGTACATATATTTATACATGTATGCAAAGGGCCCCGTGGCGCGACTAGTTAAAAATATATAAATACATACTAACGTAATCGTAAAAGAAGTTATCTTTGCTATCTGAATAAAGATATAAATCTATTTTTATCGTGTTTGTGTCTGTTTAACACAAAATTAATGCTGACAATCTAGTATTCTCTTTGTCTGATAAGATTCAATGAGTATTATATTAATTCTGTTCTCATATAAATTACACGTGGCATTTTAATTGTTTTTAAAGAACTTAATTCTGCATAATTCTATTTCGGTTAAGTTAGACTCCTTTGTTATATTAGATGAACATAATTATTTTATTTATTTTTTATAAATACGATTTTTATAGTTGACTTTTGACTTGATAATTATAATTTTATATTTTACTCTGTCTGTAATATAAATGACATCCTAAAGATGAATAAAATAATCCGGAAAACATGACACTATTTTTTAATTACCTACATCAAAAATTTTAAATCGCAGTAGTTCTTCTCCATTAGATTTTCTTTTACATACAACTATATTATCACGCCTCTTTTCCATATGGGGGTAGGCAGAGCCTATGGATTCATTAAATAGATACTCTATTATAAAAAAAAGAGTTTTTCGATATTTTCCTCAAATACTCAATGAACAAGAGATACTTTTAATACACAATAATGACAAATAACATATAATGAAACAAGTACTTACTGCAAAATGTTGACAAACGCAGCATGGTGTTGGTGCTGCTGGTGGGTTCCTAAACTAAATCTGTAACAACAGTATTTTAAACAATTAATAATTATACCAACACATACAGTTCTACAATAAAATCGCCGACTATATTGTCAGACAATCAAGTATAATTTGCTGGTAGATAGTTAAGTAACTCTTTATTGCACCATAAAGGTATTTCGTTTCATAATAAGAAGGTGGAGGGCTACAGGGGAAGAGGGAGACCAAAGAAGAGATGGTTGGACTGTGTGAGGGACGATATGAAGGGGTTGGGAGTGGAAGTTGGTATGACAGGAAACAGAGACGTGTGGAAGGATAAGACATATTGCGCCGACCCCAGATGACGGGATAAGGTGAGGAATATGATGAAAGGTATTTCGTTTCATAGACATAAAAACCTAATAGAACAAAAATAACCTTCTCATCATCATCTCAGCCCCAAAAACGTCCACTGCTGGACAAAGGACACTCCCATAGACTTTCCTATAGATTGGTTGAAAGCTGTCTACGTTCAGCATCTTCCTTCAACTTTGTCGATATCTTCAGACCACCAAGTTGACCTCTCAATGTTCTTGTACTAGCTTTTGCCCGCGGCTTCGCTCGCGTTAATCCTTTCTTAGCGGATGCCTACGTCATAACATCTACCTGCATGTCAAATTTCAGCCCGATCCGTCCAGTGGTTTAAGCTGTGCGTTGATAGATCACTACGTCAGTCAGTCACCTTTGAGTTATATATATAAAGATGTGTGACTCAAACTAATTATCGTAAAGGACACTAGGCTAATGTTCGTGGCGTGCTGGACGCGTCAGGCTGAATGCATCGTGACTGACGCGTCGCCGCGGGATGCACTCTAAATGCATTGTGAAACAGAGCGGACGCTTCCTAGGTGGAATGTACAGACCTAATATTTATTTAATATGAGAGTCAACCGGGAAATAGCCTGATGACAGAGAGAGGTAAAAAAATGGGCCCTATCTAATCTATCTAGCAAGCCTAGAACTTTGTTCCTGTAAGAATTTTGGGAAATACTCTTTTAGTGCTCCCATTCACTCCTTAAGGAACCTACATGCCAAATTTCAGCTTTCTACGCCTAGTAGTTTTGGCTGTGTGTTGTTTATCAGTCACTCAGTTTTTATCCCAATTTATTTAGGGTCAGCTCTCCTAGTAAATTTGCGCCAACGCCAAATGCTGGTTGTCACTTTATCTCGATTTTCTTCTGATTCTCGGTCAGCACCACTTTTCTGATCATGTACCTCTCGTATGTGTGACACACGGTAAGAAAAGGCTTATGACGTTTGATCGTCATGTCATATGACGAAGGTAATTTAACGACGGACTCAAGGACGGAACACTTCTTTTAAGTAAAAAGGAAATCAAGAACAAAACAAGAAAAGTTAAATTAGCTATTTATGTCATCGCGACGTCACTCACCCAATTAGCTTGTTGACGAGATAGCGAGTAGGAAATTGAGCGTTTAGATCACTCCCATGATAGGGTGTGAAGATGGAAGCTATTGTTCGAAGCCAGTGATACCATTTATGTAAATATACAAACTTAGAGTAGTGTGGATTTCGTGCGAATCGCTAATGAGGTGATGAACGATTTGTGACTGTTTTAAGGTTTTAATGTAGGATTAAAGCCTTTTCAAGATTTAAATCAAAGAACACACAATTTTTTCTCGAGTTTTCAACATATTCAATTAAAATTCAAGATTTTTTTAGCTTTTAAATATCTTCGAAGTGAGGATATGGTATATTTGGTACATATTTCAACTCAAGGAGTAGCTTTATAATTTCTCGATTTTAAGTGTAGTATTCAATTCAATAGTCGGTTAAATTTTTTAGAAAAATATTTTATTTTGTTACATATTTCAATACTAACTTTAAGAGAGACTTTGCTTTATATTTTCAAAATTCCAAAATAAATAAGCAACATTCCAAAAAAGTTTTTTAATTAAATATAGCTTATCTTAAAGCTTCCTTAAGTTATGTGGTTGACTAACCACGTAACTTATACAATTTATATTTTTTATATTTATAAAGCAGGTGTCTTTGGGTAGAGTGTAGATATATTTAATAAAAAAATGGTTGATTTTCTCATATTTATCTATCTCTGCAACTACTATAACACACAACAATGTAAAAACATCCGAAAACAATCGGACAAGTTCGCAGACCGCAAGAAAACATGTATTGTCGCTAACATTGCGCCCGCGCATATAAACGCATAGAAAAAGCACTTCTTTGGGACAATCTAATCTCTTTGTTTTGAGTTACGGAATTTTAAACATGTGAACTGATCCAACGATGACTTCTATTTTGTAATAAGATTTTATATACTATATATCCATATCCGTAAATTCCAAAGGGTGGAAAGCACGTGAAAAGTCACTAGTCATTAGATATTATAATTCATTAAAAATTAGGTTCATTTAAAAAAAAAATGTTACTAAAATAAATATATTTTTCGGAACTTTGGTCTGAAAATATATTTATTCACAAAAGTTACACACTATTGTGTTTTCGTTGTATTGTTAGGGTATTTTTTCTTTGGTATTGTTGAGTCGAGTAATTTTTTTTCCATAAATAACTTAATTATGCAAATCAAATTGGTTTAAATGATGCTTAACTTATTTTATATCATTCATATTATATACAATTAGGTGCTATGTTAATGTGTAACTTTAAGACAAAAAATATTAATTGCTGAGAATTCTTGTTTTGTTATCTGTTCTAAGTTTTTTTTTGTTGGTCCAAAAAAACTACCGTAAAAATCAAACTTTACATTTTGTCTAGATTAAACAATTTTCACTGCATTGATTTTACGATAACTGATAATAAATTTTAAGAGTGAACCGAAGAAGCACTGTTTCATTAATCGTTTGCGTGAACCTACGCCCGCCCAGAACTCCAGGGGCGGGCGGAAAATTCTAACTTCATAACGGAACTTTTGTGTAAAATAGAAGTTATATAGTACACCATTATCGTTTTATGTGTTTGTGTATTACAAACCTAAGAAATACCATTAACTTTATAATAAAAACCCGAAATAATCTCCAAAAAGTCACTGAAATCGCTCCAAAATTCCACTTAATGAAAACCATTCATCCATATCAAAAAAATTAAAAAGAAAACACTCGTCCACACACGATCACTCCATTCTATTCACTTTCAAAATCAAAAGTGGAATCCAGTTTGAATTTCTAACTCACCGTGTGCGTACGGAGCGCTAGCGCGTACTCGCGGACTGCAGGCTTTGCGCCCGCGCAGCCTTATAAGACCGTTGCCATGGCAACCACCACCGCTCACAAAGGGATGCTAGCCTAGAGGGAGCGTCAAATTTCAAATTTGCTTTTGCAAAACGGCTAATAGTAAACGCAATTGGTTGGTTTCTATTCATGCTTGCGGTCACTTTATGGTTATAGATTTGGGTGAACTGTGCACGGTTGCACTTATTTGCAAGGACTTCAGTTCTCCAAGATTATTCTATTAACCCAATTTAAGAAACTTATTTCCAAAATATTATTCAGCATTTTTTAAGTGTGGAGAAATAAAAATAAAAAAAATAAAATAAAAATAAAAAAATAAAATAAATAAAAAATAAAAAAAACACGACTGACAACTTTTTACTCAAAAAGTACATACCTTTTAAAGCCCTTCATCTTAATACCCCACTTGATAATATTGAATTGATTTTGAAAAACTGGAACACCTGATGAAGAACCTTAACAGAACAGCTAAACTATAAGAAATATGGAAATAGTACCTTTGCAAAAATTTATCAAGCTGACGAGCATTTTATGTTGACGTATAAAAATCGAAGATCAGGATCATCTGATGAAGAACTCAAAGAGACCAGCTACACTATTACATATATGGAAATGGCGCCTTAGCAAAAGTCGTTCAACCTGATGAGCATTATCTGCTGACGAATAAAAATTGAAAATTATGGAACATCTGATGAAGAACTCCAAGAGACCAGCTACTTTATAAAATAAATGAAAATGGGGCCTTAGCAAAATTCGTTCAACTTGATGAGCATTTTCTACTGACGTATAAATAGACAGGACACGGGATAGACAAAGAGGGATTCGGGGTGGGAGTGGTGGTAAACGGGAAATTGTAAATAACGAGCAGACGAAGATCATTATTGAATGAAATATCACTTTTGATTCGTTTAGGTTACTACAGTTTAGAACTCAAAAAGATTTTTCATCTAAGCGAAACTCACGCGGGTGAAGCCACGGGCAACAGCTAGTTTTAACTAAACTTCAATTCTATAATGAGTATCTGTGTGTGCCTAGGAGCTTCAGAGTCCTATGAGGCTTATATCAGGCGCCGATAAAGTCAAGAATGTGTTAGACTTTTGTTGAAGTGACTATGGATCATTAAAATCAACCTTAGTCACACTGGTCAAAAGTGTGTTGGGCTTTATACACGACTGACCAAAAATGAGTGTTATTACACGACTGACCAAAAAAGGAGTTATGTTTTCAGGATTCATGTATGTAAGTATGTATTTAAATTTCTTTATTCCACCAAAAGTCCTGTACGGCTTAACAAATTTTGTATGAGAGGTATTGTTAGATTCCTTGCATTCCCCTGAGTGACATAGGCTGTGTGAGTTGTCAGTCGTGTTTTTTATTTTTTTTAATAATTAGCTTGTTATTGGTGTATAGTCACGCTGGTATGGTAAATTGGTGTGACTATTGATCGATTTGTTAAACACTCTCTTTCCAAATAATGTGATCAGAATCTTCAAGAACAACATATAAAAAAAAATATTTGCCTGCCTGAGATATCAAACATAATATATAGGAAACATTTAAAGAATTTGAATCATTATTCTTAGAAGTAGAGCTTTAATTTAAAAAGTGAAGTTTTGAAAGGAATCAAAATTTGATCTCTAGACACAATACCGAATGTCCGTCAAGAATTCTAGACGTGATGCATCGAATGATCGATAAATTCCATTCGATTGCGGCTAGTATCGAATTATCGATTTAACTGGAGCAATGAAAGGCTCTAATCATGAGATGTCATCGATTGTTCATCTGCAGTTGAAATGTGAATCGTAGCCAAACCTAAATTTAGTCTTTGTATTCTTACAATCGCTATGCAAGTGAGGATTTGTTTACCCAATTGCACCAGAAAGAGGGTTTATCAAACGTCATATTTAATTTTACTACTATTCAGCTAAGCGTGGCCTTCGGGGTCTCACGACTCTTGGCTCTGTCTATCCCGTAAGGGATAAAGACGTGATTCTATGTAAACTCCATTTTTTCTTAATTGTCCTATATGTAAACAATCTTCACAGTACTTTTTATTGAATTTTGTTGAAAATAATTCAAATATTATATCAAACCTAAACATTCTACAGTAAAACATTTATTAACCATAGAAGTAATTTCCTAACAAGTCTATTTGAATTTATATTATTGTAAAATCATAAAAAGACATGGTAAGATTGTTTACAAAACGTACTTTATGTATGTATATTTAATTTTACGTTCCTTAAATTGACATGCAGTAAACTGTACAATAAATCCTGTACTTTAGGCATAAAAAAGCACATATTTTTGGCTAACAAAAAAAAATGTCTTATCAGGGGGCCGATTTCGCTATATACTACGGCGGCGTCAAGATAGTATAAGATCTCTATGTTTTAGGACAATCCCATGGCACAGGGAAACCTTTAATGGGTGTTAGCGCAACAAAATATTGTTAACACATACCTTCAGAATAAACGATTTTCGATTTTGCTTTTTTTATCTCTTTGGCTTCTGAGACACAACTGAGACGCGATATAGTACATTTGTAATTAATAGAATCTTCTCTCTCTTTAGTCGTATTCCTCATGACTGAGGGTCGTGGTCAACACACACAACGACTATCTTGGCAATTTTAATGGAGTGGTTTGCCATTGTTCTCCATTCCACTCACTAGCTGATAGTCATCAACCAGAGTGCAGGTTTCCTCATGATGTTTTCCTTCATCAGAAGCAAGTGGTGGTCGATGAAAACTTACATAGGTACATGAGGCAGATTGGTATACAAACTCATATAGCACGGGCAGGATTCGAACCTGGGACCTTTGCGGCCACAGACTGGCAGTTACCACTCGGCCACCACTGCCGTGGTAGAATAATAGATGCCTTTGAAAAAATTCTGCCTACTGTGTAATCTGTAATTTATCTAAAGTACTCTCAAAAAAAAAAGTATAACATACCTACTTAAAAGAATAATAATTACTTAAGAATAGAATAGAATACGTTTATTTGAATTGCCACAGACACAAAAACATTTTAAAAACATAGGCTTAAACTAATTACAAATTACATAATAATTAGTGTGCTGTAGCAAAGCAAAATGGCCATAACTCAGTGGTCTTCCTGCACGTTAGTACAGAAACACTGTTTTTTTTACTTGATGTTTTCAACCCTAAATACGACCTACACAGTTCATGATTACCGCATTAGCCCTATGTCATGTGTATATGTGTCTTGCCCTGCTCATCTTCAGTTGGGCAACACAATAATATTGTTCATTACTTACTTAGATTTAAATCTGAACTAAAAATGGATGTAGATGTTGCGAACTTCTTTTAAAATAACTTTTCTTTTGTACGTTTACTATTTTGAAGGTGAATGCATTTTGTACATTGACAGTCTTGTCAGTCATCTATAACCTTGTAAGGTTCTGAAGCTTCAGTGTATTCATAAAGCGTCAAATTTATAAAAAGAAGTTGCGCACTGGGGCTACGCGCTCGTTCCTTTCGTTGAAACTACTCTATATGGATGTGCTATTCCCGGTATTTTTCTACCAGTGTGAACAAAATTTCATCAAAATCCATACTCTCGCATCAAAACTTTCTCATTTATATTATAAGTAAAGTTTAAGTAGGAAGTCCTCAGAACTATCTACGTTCGAATATTTGTTATATGTATGTTATTTATATGTATTACATAGACGTCGTCGTATATTTAAAACAAGCTGTTGCTCGCGACTTCGTTCGCGTGAACTTAATGGCCCTTGCCTCGAGAGAATGAATGAATAAAAGGATGAATGAACACCTTACATGAAATAAGTACTTATCCCGTGACCCATGTTGGAAACCACTTGAAACTATCTTTGCATTGGGCAGTATAAGATGCTCTTTCTGGATGTTGTTACTCTTGTTACTCTAAATTGCATTACACTAAATCGGGCTGCAGTATTATGACGAAACATTCAACTTTGAACTGAAACGTATGGCAGCTTTTGACTTACTTTAAACTGAAGTTAATTGAGTGTAATTGAGCAAGATCCTTGTTCTCGCAATTATTTGAGCTAATTTAGTGAATAAACGTGTCTTAGTTAGCGGTGTATTGAGTTAATTTGACAATACTACAGCGTGCGTAGGTCTCATCTGATAAATGCTTAAAATTGTATATTTTACAACTGGGGGTCTCAAAAGGCTATTTTGATAAATCATAATATAATCGATTTCCCATTTTCTAAATATCCTACTAGTTATGATAAATGCAAAAGTTTGGATGTGAGTTTGTGAATTTGTGCGTTTGTGAGGATGTTTGTTACTCAATCACGCAAAATCTACTGGACGGATTTCGATTAAAAGACATTGTTCATCGCCAGCTTACTGCGGACAGTTCGTTCAATAAATAATAGTATTATCATTCATCATAACTAATGTCAAATACATTTTCTGAATATATATTGGAGTATGAATATCTATAATTAAAATATACCATTTAGTAAGTATTTTTTGAGTTTCCGATACTCAAATCAAAGATGTCCGCCTTCACGTGTGTTCTGGGATGCCATTATCTAAAATAATATTACATTTAAGTAGTATAATTTTATTCTTTGATGAAAGATTGGATTAATTAGGTATTTTTTTAGCATAAATATTAGTTTTATGTATTAAGTACACTCATATCATTTCATATTTATATATTTTAATGAAGAATTATGTATGTATTTTATTTTTTACTTGAATAATTCAATATAAGTAGTAGGATTTTGAGTGTGTGTAAGTGAGCTTATGTATAAAGTGACAAAACAGGGACAAAATCAAGCTTTAAAACTTCTGTAAAACAGAACAAGATTCTATAGAATACTTGATTCTATCAGAATGCTTACCCACTTTGATACTTGTCGTTTGACCGAGACCCAATACTGAGGAATTTTTGCCCGTTTCTTATTACAACTAACGACCGTTTTTCAAGCCTATTTAACAACATCGTGATACAAATTAATAAAAGTATAGATTAGTAGAAGAAAGAACCATATTGATACTTATGCAAATTAAGATTCTAATTTTTGCTTAGCAGTTAGACATAGATACTAGCAGCAAATAAGTTTTTCTTCAGTTAGTAGTCCGATCAACGAGGAGTTTCGTTGTATGGAGACTTCCGAATAATTCATCTGTCTATGAAACTTGACACATGGTGAAAATAGGTAAAACTGATTATAGATATACAATAATCTAATAACTTTTATTACGAGAAGTTAGGTATTTTTACCTAAACATGAAAATCGTTTATAGCTCTCTGTGAAAAATTCCTCCGGCTGAAATTCTTTCTGTGTACGTACCTATGTACTACTTAGAATATGTATTTAGGAGAATCTAATTTTTTTTCCACTTCAAAGATACCCCAAATTTAACTTTTAACATTTTGCACTATAACTTCTACTGAAAAATTGCTCTGCTCATTTTTATTTTTTAATATGCTTTTATATGTTCAAATGCATAGCTTTTCTCAGTTATCTAAAAAAAAATCATTTTGAAACATATTTTTTTTATTTTTGCTTAATTACGTTATATGAAAAATTTTATTTATTTCGGGTTTCAAAAGCTTCATTGATCGGACTATAGGTTATTTTAGGAGAGTCAATGGAAACATTTTCTTTCTCACCTGCGCTTGTAATTGCTATTATTAATTAAATAATTTTTTTTGTTGACTGTCAGTAATCACCAAAATTTTTTTTCAAATTCTGTATTTTATGGTTGTTTGTCTGCTTTCTTATTCTAATATTATAAATGCGAAACTGAGTTTGTTTATTTGTTACTATTTCACGCCTTATCTTCTTCTTGGCTTTAGCTACTGAACCAATTTCACTCAAATTTCACATACACTTAGTTAGAATAATGAGAAGGACATAGGGTACCTTTCATCCCCGGAAAAAGCACTGTTACCGTGGGAAATTCACGCGGGCGAAGCCGAAAGCAAAAGCTGTATCAAAAAACGTATTGACTCAACATTACAAAGTTCTGTGTTCTCCATAATTTGCGCCAAGAAGATCCATCTAATTATCCTGAGATGGCTGTATATTCGCACGCGACATTAAATTGACGCGTAATTACGCCAACCTTCAAGAGTTCAAGTGTTTTTACTCATATTTTAATGTTTTTGTCTCGTTCACGCACAAACAATCAAAGAAGTAATTAGGTAAATTATGTGCAAACTTAATTTGTAATCGAGACTTTGAAAAATACAATTATATTCAAAACAAGCTTTTGCCCTTGGCTT
The DNA here is from genome assembly GCA_018467065.1 of Ephestia elutella. Classification (NCBI taxonomy): domain Eukaryota; kingdom Metazoa; phylum Arthropoda; class Insecta; order Lepidoptera; family Pyralidae; genus Ephestia; species Ephestia elutella. The sequence goes on from CM031570.1 coordinate 5,416,855, forward strand.
CGCCCGAGTAAATTTCATTCTCCACCCACTTCATCTCCTTGGGGGTGAAATTTCCTAAGTTCCTTTCACTACCTGCTCACTTAGGAAATTAAGTACGCTATTTATATAGAAGTATCGATTTTGATCATAGAAAAATTGATGGAGTTAGATACTAAAATTTATAGTCGTATCACCACCATCTTCAACTTGCGACCTTGAACTGAAGTCAAGTTTTGGACCAAACCGTTTGTCTTTGCCATTGACATTAAGTATCTCAAATTAACGTAATGATGGGAATGCGATGAGGTACGACATTATTATCGCATCCTTAGTGTGCATTTGGTTTATTACGCGACTAACCAAAAGGGAGTGTTATGTTTTCAAGGTTCATGTATGTATGTAAGTTTCTTTATTCCACCATAGGTGCTGAACGGCTAAACAGATTTTGATGTGAGAGGTATTTTTAGATTCCTTGTATCTCTCCGAGTGACATAGGCTATGTGAGTTATCAGTTGTGTTTAAAAAAATATTGCTTGCTAGCTTGTTCTTTTTGAGGAAACCAGTAGACGTCCATACAGTTGTATGCTTATAATGTCAGAAATAGCAAGCACATACGCACTAATGCGAGCCCCGCCACCCGCCGCGCCGGCGCCGTCATGTATTCCCACTATTCCCATAGATTAAAAAAAAAAGGGACTATGGAAATTAAAAAAATAAAAATGAAATTACTTCCTGTTGTCTTCACATATCCCCGGATCAAAGGAATTTAATAAATAAGGAAATTTAAAGGGAACAATAGAAGACTACACGCGCGTGCGTCACGACGCGACGAGGTCGTCATGTGTCCAAGTAGTCACGTCAGATCCAAGTATCCAGGAAACAGCAGTAAATATGGAAGATTACTCAATTATTTTTCACTTATAACTCATACGATTGCCCGCGGCAAAAGCAACTGAATGTTATTTGTCTAACGACTAACAATTACTTCTATTTAGATTTATTATAAAATTCTACTTAGCGATTCATCATCTAGGGACACTTATTAACTAATACAACTATCATGGGCCCGGGACTTTGTTCCCGTGGAAATTTAGGGAAATCATCTCTTAGTGCTCCCCTGCGCTCCCTAAGGAACCTACATGCCAAATTTTAGCATCCTACGCCAAGTAGTTTTGGCTGTGCGTTGTCTGTCAGAATAATTTTATATATATTGATGACGGCAAATGGCATATATGATGTTGTTATGCCACGATGCCCTAGATATTGTTCATATATTTATTTATTTAAACTTTATTGTACACACGTACAAAAGTACAGTACAAAAGGTGGACTTAATGCATTGTCTGCCGGTCAAACCTTAGGGTTGAGAAGAGAGTTCATGTGGGTTTAAATAATTTCTTTTATTAAAATTAATTATTGTAAATTAAACAGATACTACTATAAAGATATAAAGATGCTACGTAAATAAAATAAATTAATATACAAATCAGTATGCTTATATATAATGTGTTTACACAAAAATATACGTAAGTACCTATAAATATACTTACATAAATTGATCTGTGAACGGCCAACTTTTTTTGTGAATTTTAACACATACCAATCTCCAGAACTCCCTAGGCATTATTATTAGCCCGTTATCGATGATAATAATCGGGCAACAATGACTATTGACTTCCAACTCGTGCGACGATGATTTTCGCAGATTAAAAATATACTCACGGTTTTGTCTAAGGGCTTTTCACATCTTTGAAATTTTTGTATTGGAAGTGGTATTGTTATGCGCTAAATAAGTTACTGTTACTAATTTTTTGCATATATTTTTTATGAATACGTAAAAAAATATTCCAACAAAAACATAAATTTGAAAGAGCCAAGATAAAAATTTATCAAATCAGGGGATTTCATGAACCCGATAGATGCGCCGATAACACTTGCTCAACGAAATTTTAGGAAAATTTTCCATCTTTTGAATAGAATAGAAGGCGAGTTCGATGAAACTTTTTCTATTCGACGAAAATAAAATACTATCTAGACCAGATCTAGGCCGAATGATTTTATTAATCGATTTTGAACTTCACGTCATTCGACCGATATAACTAGTGAGACGTGAAACTAACAAAGTGATCTTAAGGGTTCCGTTTTTACCTTTTGAGGTCCCTAAAAATCAAAAATTATGCGACAATCATTAAAAAATATAGCCCTTTTTTACAAGAGTAAATGTCTTTTCTTTAGTGTGACGATTAGTACAGTCGTCAGTGACGGACGAGTGGACGACTGAACTAATCGTCATACGGAATAGAGGGGTCAAATTTCTTTGCTTCCGACTGTACTACTTGCAAAGTGAAAAGGCAACGTTTGACGTAACACGTAACAAATCGGAACATATAATTACAATACTATGATCCAATCCTTACTCATAGGTCAACTAAAATGACTTGGCCTGAGGCGACATGACAGTGTGATCCAGATTATACACAGCCTTTTAGTTAGTTATTATTAAACTACTTTTGCTTACGTGACGTAATGGTTGCTGGTTAAGTGAAAAATTATTAATAGCTATGTTGCCGGCTTCGTTTGCAATAAAGTTACCAGCGTTATCGACAAAGCGTTAGCGAAGCGTAGATTCGAAAAGCTTCTGAGCGTTTGACACTTGGCTAGGCCTGCAGGAAGAGGAGACATCCTAACAATGCGAAAGTGAGTTTGTTTGACCGTGAAGAGTCACGCTGAACCTATTTTCCTGAAATTTCGCATACACATAATTCGAAGTAATGAGAAGGAAATTCACGCGGGCTAAGCCGCTGGAAAAAGCTAGTTAACAATAAATGAATTCATAAAAATCAGTGGTTCAGGCATGATTGAGTAACAAACATCCACACAAACAAACACGCATTGAAACTTTCTCATTAATGATACATATTAATATTTATGTAGTAAGTACTGTGACGACGGGGGGGGGGGTTCGTCGTTAATTTAAACTGTATTCGGTACTTGGGAAATCGTTTTTATTTAATACTTCTTTTAGAAATTATATTTCGACTTGATGTTTTCCATCCCCGTAGATCACCCTTAAATTCTCTATCTATCAAACTTCTTCATCAATATTTTAAATCATTCAAATATTGATCGAATGCCAAAGTGGCTAGAGATAGAAACATCAAACCTCTACAGTACCTAATTGTACTAATTTCGGCCGTCTTAAGTTTTCTTATCTTTTTCTTTTTAAGTGTTTTTTGTGCTCCTTGATTATTTGCACTCACCCCAAAATGATATCTTTTCTTTCTGCATCACCTCTTGGTTGACTGGAAAAAGCCTCTGGCTTTAAAAGTCCGCCATTTAAATTTGTTTTTTTTTTGTAATGACGTTAAATCAATAAATATTAGTACATGCGCAAGTCCTCAAGAGTAAAACTCGTAGATATACTACCTCCATGCGTGAGTACTTAGACTATTATGTATTCTATGGCGTGAGTAAGGTAAAGGGCTAAGTAAGTACAAAAGAACCAAAGGTTCGACATACCTATTTCCGCAACTTTGTATCCACTGTATGAATATTATGCATTTCTCATTTCCTTAATATTTAAAAATGAACCTTAGTGGTTGGATAAGGAAGGTTTATTTTTAAATATTTAGGAAATGATGGGTCATTTCAGATTCATAATCGGGCTGTTTTAGACCAGTTTTTTCCTTTTTTTATCATCAACTATTATTTTCTTTTTTCAGCAGCAGTTTTTTCTTTATTATCAAATTTTAAATCAGCATGGAATATTTCGATTAATTCTAATCAGCTTTATTCCTAATTAGCCCAAAAAAAAACACCTCGCCTAACAATTAAACAATGCTTTGCAACTGGATTTAAGTTTTTTTTCCCGATTTCCGATTCACACGACCATTCAATAGTCAATGCCGCATACAATATTATCAAATGAACTTAGATAATGCGTATAGCGTGTTCGTTAGGTAAGTGATACCTTATAATTAATAGTCTTATTCACAAAAATTAACAAACGCTTGCTGAATCTTTTTTGTACTTTAAATGTTAATTTTATTCTAATCCCTTAACAATTAATTTAATATATTTTATTCTTAACATGTACCGCGTCTCTAAAAAACATACTTAAGCATTGTTATAAAGTGACATATGATCAAAGTGCCTTCCCCTTAATAGAGACAGTAAGAAAAGTGGCGATGGACACATTCTTAATTCGATGGACTTTATAAAACTAGGACAATATAAAATTACACATTAGCCTGTAAATATGCTAGATCGTAATAATATTAGCGTATTTAATCACATTTAAGTATGTTAAGAAAAGAAGAAAGTGAATTGAATATATGTATCTGAATACATATATTCAATTCACTGGTATTATAAAAAAAACTAATTCACTGGTATTGTAAAATAACTAATTCGTTTATGGAGTGTGAAATAATTGATGCTTCACTGAAGCTGACTTCAGTGAAGCATCAATTATTTCACACTCCATAAACTAATTAGTAATTTTAATATAAGTAATTAACTGATTCTACATTAAATCACCAGCCTATTGACAAACACCGGCGGGGCGTATGGAATGGTTATCTATTCTTTGGTAAATTTTATATTGATGACATTGATGATACAATCTGCGATGCATAGTTTTAACCTCGTGATCTATTGGCCATCTAATTAGTATTACTGAGTGGTGAAAATATTTAAGCTGTAGGATGAGCGTGACTTGGCATAGAGATAAAAGTTTAATCAAGCTTTTATATACATAATTAGTATGAATCAGACCACCGCTGATGGTATATTTGTACTCAAAAACTTTATATATATACTTAATATGTGTGTGTGGTAAGTTTTTTACCACGGAGAAAGTAGGGCCTCGAAAATATTTGATTTGACATTTTTAAGAAATGTGTGTGTTTCATTCCACACAATAACTGTCTGCAACACTTTAAAGGAGAAGACTAGGACGTGACATTTTTTTTTACCTACTTAGTTAATTTTAGTTTTGTTATTGATAGTTTGGATAGATACAATGTAAGTACCTGCATTTTAATAATTTCCCAAGGTTTGTTATCGGTACCGAATTTTCCATATAAACTGCCGAAAAGTACGGGTACTTCGGTACTTTATATGACAAACTAGCTTTTGCCCGCGGCTTCGCTCGCGTTAATCCTTTCTTAGCGGATGCCTGCCTACGTCATAACATCTACCAAATTTCAGCCCGATCCGTCCAGTGGTTTGGGCCGTGCGTTGATAGATCACTATGTCAGTCAGTCAGTCATCAGTCAGTCACCTTTGAGTTATATAGATATATATAGATTAGTACCGGTATTTTAAGCCCAGCTTAAGGACGCATTTACAAAAAGACGCGCTTCAATTTTAGGTATTTGATTGTACTACTACATGCGCAGGGCACACAGTCACAGCGACGCACGCTAAGCGGGAATCTTTTGAACAAACACATTTTGATACTTTTAATATTATTTTTTGTAGTATATTTATTTTATATTAGTATTTTTTATCTATACATATAATAAAACAGTAAAAATATTTTGTCTGTACATTTAGTATTTTTGACTGAAATGGATAGAGGGACACTTAAAAAGAATAATAGAAAGCAAAAAAAATTATTTGGAATTTCTTGTCTGTCTGTATGTATGTATGTACGCGTTTCACGCAAAAACTACTGGACGGATTTAAATGAAACTTTCAATCAATAAATGTTTTACTTTAGAATGTTTAGGTTTGAACTAATATTTGATTTATTTTTAACAAAATTCAACAAAAAGTACAGTGAAGATTGTTTACATGATAGGACTGGTAAAAGAATAAATAAGAGTTTAGTGAAAAACTCTATCTCGAAGCTCTGAGAGCTTCTGAGTAATAAAATATTATTGAGGTATTTATAAAGACTGTTATATGATGATATCTATAACAGTTATCGCAATAAAGATATGTTGAGGCAGAATGTCCAATTCGCAAAATGTCCAATTTGCTAAATGTATATTTTGCAAATTTGACATTCTGCGAACTGGACATTTTGCGTTTTGGACATTTTGCGATTAGAACATTTTGCGAATTAGACATTTTGCGAAATGAACATTTTGCGAATGGGGCATTCTGTGTATTGGACATTCTACGAACTGAATATTTTGCAAATTAAACGTTTTGCGACCGCTGGACCTTTTGCGAATTGGATGAATCATAAAGGTAGGCTGTAATATAAGTATGGATTTCGTAAAAGGTCCAATTCGCAAAAGGTACAATTTGTAAAATGTATTGGACATTTTGCGAATTGGACATTTTGCGAATTGGGCATTCTGTGAATTTGACATTCTGCCTATGGATTTCGCAAATGGTCCAATTCGCAAAATGTCCAAATCGCAAAATGTCCAATACATTTTACGGATTGGACCTTTTACGAAATCCATACTTATATCACAGCCTACCTATATGATTCATCCAATTCGCAAAAGGTCCAGCGGTCGCAAAACGTTTAATTTGCAAAATGTTCAGTTCGCAGAATGTCCAATACACAGAATGCCCCATTCGCAAAATGTTCATTTCGCAAAATGTCTAATTCGCAAAATGTTCTAATCGCAAAATGTCCAAAACGCAAAATGTCCAGTTCGCAGAATGTCAAATATGCAAAATATACATTTAGCAAATTGGACATTTTGCGAATTGGACATTCTGCCTCAACATATCTTTATTGCGATAACTGTTATAGATATCATCATATAACAGTCTTTATAATATAATAAAATGTCTAATAAATTTTGCAAAATGTTCAGTTCGCAGAATGTCCAACACGCAAAATGTCCAGGTCGCAGAATGTCCAATTCGCAAAATGTCTAATAAATTTTGCAATTTGGACATTTTGCGAATTGGACATTTTGCGAATAGGACATTTTGCGAATTGGACATTTTGTGAATTGGACCTTCTGCGAAATCCATACTTATATCACAGCCTACCTAAGTATATGATTCATACAGTCGGTCGTCGAAAGCCCCTATTTGCTTAGAAAATCGCAGACATGCAAGATACATACTGACTGGATATCGAAGCGCATTTATTATAAAAATGCTTTAAAAAAATACATAAAAACAAAACATACTTCGAAACATATAACCTCCTCCTTTTTTGGGAAGTCGGTTAAAAATAATAAAAACTACGCATGTAATCAGATTACTGACTACTGTAATCAAAACTAACGATTACAAATGTAATCATGATTGAAAGTAATCTAGATTAAAAGTAATCATGATTGATGTAGTCATGATTACTTTCAATCAGATTATTAATCCGATTACAAAAGTAGTTGATTACGCCCAACTCTGCCTATGGCAACTTTCCGTCTCCATCATCAGGACGCTGGACTTCATGTAGGACCAGAGTACTAAAGAACACAAACCAAACAAGCCCAAACTCGACCAGGTTACATACATGGTTTAGTTACAGAGTTCCTATGGCAACCTTCCGTCTCCATCATCAGGACGCTGGACTTCATGTAGGACCAGAGTACTAAAGAACACAAACCAAACAAGCCCAAACTCGACCAGGTTACATGGTTTAGTTACAGAGTTCCTATGGCAACCTTCCGTCTCCATCATCAGGACGCTGGACTTCATGTAGGACCAGAGTACTAAAGAACACAAACCAAACAAGCCCAAACTCGACCAGGTTACATGGTTTAGTTACAGAGTTCCTATGGCAACCTTCCGTCTCCATCATCAGGACGCTGGACTTCATGTAGGACCAGAGTACTAAAGAACACAAACCAAACAAGCCCAAACTCGACCAGGTTACATGGTTTAATTACAGAGTTCCTATGGCAACCTTCTGTCTCCATCATCAGGACGCTGGACTTCATGTATGGCTAGAGTACTAAGGAAGACAAAACACACACTGGAATATTAACGAAGAAAAATAAAAAGGTACTTTCTTTTCCGCACAAGTATCAAAACCAGTTGATCTAACTGAGTTTTCGTATATGCACAGCGATGTATTTGTCCGTGGGAATTTGCTGCGTAGCGACAGGGAGCGACACAGGGACGTCCTTTCACAGAGGCTCACATGAGCCGACTGAAGCTTCGTTCGAAATGTTCGTCACTTTATACTATGGAAAAACGAAACAGTTAAACTGTTAATTTTTATTTTATATAAATTTTGTTAAAACTTGATGGTTTTCTTTGAAATAAATAATATTGATTATATATATTATATGTTTCTATTTTTCTTTTAAAGAATATTTCACAAATTACTCAGTTTTTTATACCAAAACCTTACCCTGTTTTCGTTGTTTTCGCGGAAAGAGGCTAGGAAAAACTAATTTTATAGTATTTAATACTACTTTTTACACAAAATAAAATAGAAACTAATATAGTCAAAGGTTTACAGTACCCATCAGTACCCGTAACACTTTATAAAATTCAATGAATTTATCGGAAATCGAACCGGCAAATGGCAAATTTCATTGATTTTTGTAAACGCGTCCTTAATGCACTTCTATAATTAGTACGGCCCCGACCTGCATTTATCTATACATATAATAAAACAGTAAAAATATTTTGTCTGTACATTTAGTATTTTTGACTAAAATGGATAGAGGGACACTTAAAAAGAACAATAGAAAGCAAAAAAAATTTTTTGGAATTTCTTGTCTGTCTGTCTGTCTGTCTGTCTGTCTGTATGTATGTACGCGTTTCACGCAAAAACTACTGGACGGATTTTAACGAAACTTTTTTTGTTGTATAGCTATTAAGCCTGGGCAACATATAGGCTATAATTCATTTTGAAAACTGGAACACCTGATGAAGAACCATAACAGAACAGCTAAACTATAAGAAATATGGAAATGGTGCCTTAACAAAAGTCGTTCAACCTGATGAGCATTTTCTGCTGACGTATAAAAATTGAAGATCTGGAACATCTGATGATAAGCTCCAAGAGACCAGCTACACTATAACATATATGGAAATGGCGCCTTAGCAAAAACCGTTCGACCTGATGAGCATTTTCTGCTGACGTATAAAAATTGAAGATCTGGAACATCTGATGAATAACTTCAAGAGACCAGCTACACTATAACATATACGGAAATGGCGCCTTAGCAAATTTGGTTAATCTGATGAGCATTTTCTGTAGACGTATAAAAATCGAAGATTGGAACACAGGAAACAGTTTGGAACACAAAAAGACTTTTCATCTAAGCCAAAATCACGCGGGCGAAGCCGCGGGCTAACAGCTAGTGGTCTATAAACTAATTATTATAATAAAAGATACTCATTAAAAGATGGATACATCCTATGGTATTCTTATGTTAATTTTGAAATTAAATGATTATAGGTACAATTTTATGCAAATGTCAACAAGATATTATTTATTGCTATTTAAAGGGCATGGTTTATAAATAATTAATGAATCAGCCTTTCATTCTTTCAAAACTATTTAATCGTTAAAATTTTAAGTTATGTCAATTTTAGATTTAACTTACATATTTACAAAACCCTTTTTTTAACACAACCCTTTTTTAAACTTGCTTGTGCCCGCGTTTTCGTACACAAGTAATATTTAATATCTCTGGTTCTAAGCGGCGTGTTAAGATTAAACCTATGCCAAATTTTAAGTTAGACCTGTAACAATACAACTGTAATAACCGCATCAAAAGACAATGCAACTCTTCCTTTGACTGCTGGCCCAAAAAATGAAACTTGTTGTGCATAATTGAGACCGATGCCAAACGCTAGTCCTAATCATTTATAACAACTTTTACTATGGGGCCAAACAAATCTACCCTGGGAAAAAAAAGATATAAAAATCCAATTTTTTTTAAAACTTTGTTATCCTGTGTTTTTTACACGACTGACCAAAAAAGGAGTGTTATGTTTTCAAGGTTCATGTATGTACGTATGTATGTATGTATGTAAGTTTCTTTATTCCACCATAATTCCTGAACGGCTTAGCAGATTTTGATGTGAGAGGTATTTTTAGATTCCTTGCATTCCTCCGAGTGACATAGGCTATATGACGTCATCATAAAAACAAAATTGCGGATTATATATGCAATAAATAGCAGACCAAAAAAATAAAATTTGACCAATCTTATCGAGTGGGGTATCAAATTGAAGGGCTTTAAAAGGTGATTTCAAAAATGTATATAATTTATATGTTAGTATGTACTTTTTGAGTAAAAACTTGTCAGTCGTGTTTTTATATTTTTAATAATAAGCTTGTTTCCCAGGGTAGATTTGTTTGGCCCCATAGTAAAAGTTATTCTGAATGATTAGGACTAGCGTTTGGCATCGGTCTCAATTATGCACAACGAGTTCAATTTTTTTGGGCCAACTGGTTGCATTGTCCTTTCATCCAGTAGTTAAATCCTACTCCTAACTTATATTATAAATGCGAAAGAGAGTTTATTTATTTATTTGTTACCTCTTCACGCTTTATCTACTGAACCAATCTTTCTGAAATTTCGCATACACATAGTTAGAAGTACTGAGACGGACATAGGATACCTTTCATTGCGGGAAAAAGCACTGCTCCCTTGGGAAATTCACACGGGCGAAGCCGCGATCAAAAGCTACCCTATAAAAACCCCTCATATTATTTTTTCTTTTTTGTCAGTTACAGTTTTATTATATGCATTGATTGATATTGACTATTTTATTACTCGTAAGTTTTGAAAATGGTTTCCAAAACGCACAGTCAAAAGCTACAATGATAATTTAATAAGTAGCAAAGACACCTGCCTCTCTCTTTATCAAAGCATTTTTCATCATGGTCTTGGCAATACATACCGTTACCTGGTTACTATTTATGGAAACCGGAACTTTGTATGCGAGTACATCTTAAACTAGATCGATTTTTACATAATCTATAACATACACGTAATTAAATGTTTCACAATAATTGCTGATAATAAAGTGTTTGTTTATAGTATAACTAGCTTTCGCCCGCGGCTTCGCCCGCGTTAGTTTCGCTTAGATGAAAAATCTTTTTGTGTTCCAAACTATATAGTAACCTAAACTCCAGTACTCAAAATTTCAGCCATTTGGTTATCCCGTGTCCCGCGGGAATATATTAGGTACTCGTAGTACAGTCGCGGTGTAAGTGATATTTCATTCAATAAACGATCTTCATCTGCTCGTTATCTACAATTTCCCGTGTACCACAACTCCCACCCCGAGTCCCTCTTTGTCCTATCCCGTGTCCTGTCTATTTATACCTCAGTAGAAAATGGTCATCAGGTTGAACGACTTTTGCTAAGGCGCAATTTCCATATATTTAATAGTGTAGCTGATCTCATGGAATTCTTCATCAGATGATCCTGATCTTCGATTTTTATACGTCAACAGAAAATGCTCATCAGATTGATAAACTTTTGCAAAGGTACCATTTCCATATTTCGTATAGTTTAACTGTTCTGTTAAGGTTCTTCATCAGGTGTTCCAGTTTTCAGAATCAATTATAGCCTATTTGGTCAGGCTTAATAGCTATACAACAAAAAAAGTTTCATTCAAATCCGTCCAGTAGTTTTTGCGTGAAACTCGTACATACATACATACATACATACAGACAGACAGACAAAAAATTCCAAAAAATGTTTTTTGCTTTCTATTCTTCTTTTTAAGTGTCCCTCTATGCATTTCAGTAAAAAATACTAAATGTACAGACAAAATATTTTTACTGTTTTATTATATGTATAGAAGATAATACTTTTAACACTATTACACACATGGATTGCCTTCAATCAATCATTTTGGTGATCTATTAGTTTTCGATACGACCTACATCACATACTACACATCAAGTACAGTGACCTGCATATCAACGCAGTATTTTCATACGCTTAAGCATATCGTAATAGAGACTGTGTTTTTAGGTCGTGCTGTTATTTGTATAGTGTTAGCGGCAGTAAATAATTGTGTTTTAAAATAATTCGTGATCGATGTTAAGTAACAGAAAAATGATGTATCCTCACGATCTATAAACAATTATAAATTTGCACATCTAACATGATGTTTTTGGTAAGAAATTACAGAAAAATTGACGAAATTGTATTAATGGTACGGTTCGATTTCGTAGACGAAGTAAATTATGTGTAAGTGATAATTTAGGTGTGTCTGTGTAATTTTAAGAATTTTATTGCACATTGGATGTTGCGTGCTTCAAAATGCTTTTGGCTCAATTTCGTTCAACAATTCACAGACTAGGACTTAATTGTAACCTACCTATTTTTTTAACTAGTCTTAATTGAGGAATCTGTAGGGATAATAGCAAGTGAACCGCTTTCCCGATCCCTAATACCGAGTGATTTTTTTTATTTCTTTCTAATCTGCCCGTTTGTACATCTCACAAAAAATACTAGTTGAAATTTGATACAGAATATTAACAATAGTAAATTCTAGGTGGACGAAGCCGCGAGCAAAAGCTAGCAGTTTCATAAAAGCTCTTACGACATGATGTTTTCACGATGTAAAGAGACAGCATGACTTGACGAGATTCCCTTTGTAATAAGAGGCCCTTTCCATAAAGAAATAGTAAAATATTTAGGGTCATATGTAATAACAAAAGTCATGATTAAACATAATACCAAGCAAAAGATAATTAGATATGGCTAAGCATGTCATATTCAATGCGAAAGTTGAATTTATGCCTGCTCTACACATGGGCCAACATTGGCCAATTGACGACGACGTACAATACTTACTTTGTCTTTTGACAACACATAGCACCCATAGAAATTAAGCAATGGACTTCGATTGGCCGACAACGTTGGACCAATGTATGAAGCTGGCTTTGTAGCCACAAGAAATTGTTATAAGTTAGGTCAACAGATAATAACACAAAATGTGACTTGACATAATGACACAACTAATTATAATTATGATAAACGTATATTCAACCACAAATTAGGTAGAATATGTTTCTTTGAAATGTGCAAATATTAGCAATGTGCCAATGTATTCAATACAACTACATGTATTTTATGATTGCACTAAAGCTTTCATAAATATGTGTTTGTTCGTTGAACTTGGCCTCTGAAACGAACTGGCGCGTGTTTATTATTAATTTAATTTTAAATATAAAAAATAGGTTATGACAATGATTATTTTCGTTTCGATAAGTTCAATTAAAATCGTTTTATTAAACGGATATCCGATTATAATCTAATCGGAAAGTTCAGCTAGAAAAAATGCCTATACTTAGAAAAATGTTAAAGAATTTCCTGTTTAAGTTTTAACGTAAAAATCAAAAGTAAGAAGGTATAAAATAACATAATGAAGGCCCCTACAAATGATTTTTGATAGGCACCTAACTCGCGTGACCGAAAATTTCACACGCTGAAATACGTACAGTCACATACCTATATAAGTATATCAACTTCTAAAAAGAGCTCCACTATGTAGTGGTAATAATGGCGAAATTACAATGAATTTGAGTAGCTCTGTCCTGCTGACTGTACGTCATTACAGACCAATATATAACACCCGAAAGTGAAGCTACGTTTGACCCATTTTAGAAGCCAATAATTATATTAGGCAATTTTTAAGTGACTCTACTAAGGTCAGAGGTCTAACAGATCTTTTTGTCAGTTTCTGCCACGAGATCCACCTGCTTTGACAGTATGATTGTCTGAACAGGCTCTAATTAATGTATTTAGGAAACAAATCGTGTAATTTGTTTTTTGCGACCACATGATACAATACAAGTGGATATGAGACACGCAATCGAGTTAGGTAGTAATTAATTATGCATTATTGCCTAATTTTTTGATGATGACGACCGAAATTTTCTTTTTTTAAAGGCTTATCCATTAGTATTTAAAGACAACCCAGACCTTTGTCCAGCAGTGGGACAGTAAAGGTTAAAATAAGGCTTATCCATAATGTCTTATCATCATTCAAAAGTTAGACCTTCGTAGATCTAAACTTTTTCTCGGGTTTTATTTAAAAACTGGTTGCATTTTTGATCATTCACTGATCACATAAAATTCTACGCATTCTTATCACCGTTATAACATGTAACACACGCAACGCTTTTTTTGGTAATGTCAATGGAGTGGTTTTGACATTTGCCTTCTCCATTTTACACACTTGCTAAGTCGTCTACTGTGCAGGTTTCCTCCAATGTTTTCCTTCAGTGATGATTTATAAAAACCACTATCCAAGATTGGTATACAAACTCATAAGGCATGAGTAAAAGATCCGAACCTGGGACCTTCCGATCAGGCGAACATCTTCAAAACTCAACCACCACCACCGCTTCAAAAATAGTAAGAATGGGCACAGAAATTAATATATGCAGCAGCCTATAAACCTTCTTTTAACACTGTTAGAAACAGCACGATATTTTTAGACAACAAGTTTACAAATATGGTATACGACAATCATCGCCTTGAGCAGCTTTCATTTTACAATTAACCTATGTGTGTCTATATCCACTTACATTTTTGATATCTTAATATAGTAGGTATCTGAGCAGGCATGTCGAATTTTCCAATGGGCTAAATTGATGACAATACTACAGAATTTTTTGACAATACAATAGATGAGAATGAATGGAAAGTTTGGGTTTTTAGGGTCCGCAAAGCAAACGTAAGAAACGGTACCCTTATAGAATTGTATATTTATATTTGTCTATCCGTATGATGAAAGTGAACGTCGTGTCGTATAAAGAAATGAAAGAGTTAGCAATGGAAAGAGAAAAATGGAAGGAACTCCACCGACAAGAGCGTCGCTCTTAAATTTTATGATGATGTATGAATGATACCTATACGGATAGACAAACATGAATTACAACCGTAGTTTAGAGACAAAGTCTGTACTACTGCGTCACGGAGTTCCACTAAAAGTATCATAGTGTTTTCTGGCCTAGTCCTAATCCTAACTTATATTATAAATGCGAAAGTGAGTTTATTTGTTCATAAATCGTGAACAAATAAACTCACTTCTGAACCAATCTCCCTGAAATTTCGCATACACATAGTTAGAAGTACGGAGATACCTTTCATTCTGGGAAAAAGCACTGATCCCGTGGGAATTTCACGCGGACGAAAGCTAGTAATATATATATTTTTTAATTTGATGCACGTAGACCGCTGAAAACACATGAAAAATAGACATACTTTGCGTGTTTTCACGTTTATTCAGTAGTGAACGTGTATCATTGAGAACGAAACCCTAGCTACGAAAATTAAATGCTCACTCATCTGGTTGGTTTATCCATTTCTCTTTATGGTATTCTCTGGATTGGGATTTATTATACATTTCATATCATGTCAGAAGATTTTTATTTTTATTCAGCATTGCCATCCAACGTGGCAATGCTGCCAGCCTCCTGCGGACGCTTCCGCCGGGCAATGACCTGCGGGACATTTTCTACTTATAGTTTTAATTTATTAAGAGATATTTTTAGTTTATTTTTAATTAATTTATTTTATATTTTAGTATTTTTGAAAATGATATTAAATTGTAAGTTAATTAGGTACCTACTTTATAAAAACAATAAGAAAATGCTAAAAAAATATTTAGCTCTCTTATTTTTACTAAAATCTCACAGACTTAAAAAAAAGTCCAAAATTTTAAGTTAACTCTGACGTTCGAGGCGTCAGTTAAATTGGTACAAAAGACATCAACGAACCAGAAAAGTTCATTGCTAATAGGTACAAAAATAGTTACTAAGTACATAACCTACAGTTAATTTTGTAAAGTTGATTATTTTATCGTTATTTCAGTAATTTTTCAGTACCATAGAATAATTTTTTTTAAATAATAAAGTTTATGATTACAGTTTCAAAATTCACACGGGAATGAAGCCTCAGATCGAAAGTCAGGAAATAAATATAAAATAGATATTAATGGTCGTGTCCTAGGCAGGCCTAGAACAATAAATCAATCATATTGTTTTATCTACATTAATGGCCTATTTGGTGAAAGTGCAATCATCGAAACGTGAGAGTAATGTTCCTATGATAAATTTGGGCACCTATTTTTAAATAACGGGTATTCAATTCATCGGAGCAATAGACAATGCCTATTAAAGTTTTGTAGGTTATTTTTAGATTATCATTTTAGAGCTATCCTGTAAATCTCTACTTAGGTATACTTGATATACAATTTTAATAGAGAGTGTTTACGTCGGTTTTTCATATAAGTACCTATGTATATCTCTCTACAAAAACTGTAATTTTCAATTCATTGCAATTGAAAATTACAGTTTTACATATAATGTAGCGTCGACAAAATCTTTAAAATGATCAAACTGACTAATGGGACTATTTTATTCCCTATCGTCGTTACCTAAGCACTGACAAAATTAAAACATGTTTGCTTCTAATTTATGGCAAAATTAAATATTTTTCATTTCAGTTGCCAATCAAATGTATTATTATCTAGGTACTATTAGCGATGTGCCGCCAAGAAATTGTATGTTCCCGAAAATGTCTTCCCTGGAAAATTTCCGAAAATTCTCAGAAATTTCTTGGTATTTTAGGAAAATTTTCCGTTCTCGAGAAATTTCAGAGAAATTTCCAAGAAACTTTCCGCTGTTTCTTTGAAAATTTCGGAAACGGCAATCTACTATTAGATAACGATTATTTCAAAATAGGCGCACTTCCTCATGCGATCTCTTGGTCGTTGAAAGATAAATAATGTGTACCAAATGTCATCGATAGTCCAGTTAGATTTTGCGTGAATACATACATACATACTTTGGCCTTTATAACATTTGCAGGAATATTATACTTCATATTTGTTACAAACTACCTCCAACACCACCTCGTCAGGGACCGGATACACTACCTTTAAGAAGTAGTACATTTGTCATATAACATATTTACATTGATTTCTCACTGTTAGAATTAATTCAATAATTATTATACTTGTTTAATTGCATTACAATTATTAATCAACAAAATTATAATGTTAATACGTACTTTAATTGTCTAATGGAACATATTGTACTCATTCCTTCCGTTCACACTTTCGTTCGGTCTTTTATAAAATTCATTCGTGCATGACATTCTTTCATTCAACGCTACGAGAGACTTGAAAAATAAGACGTTACGTTGTGACAACATTTCTTTGGAAACGAAATACAAAAGTATAGATTATAACGTGTATTTTTCGTCTTGAAAACCCCCTGAGTAACATCTCAGAAGTGTGATGTCGGGACCATACGCCCGAGGTCTGGGTCTCCGCAAGAGAAGCTGCAACGAGAGTGTCGAGTCGTCTAGTTCAGACGAAGAAAATGGCGATTTTTTTTCTTCGGATCGCCGTCGCTCTTCCTCCTGCAAAAGACGACGTGTATCTCCTACCGATGCTGAAGTCATCCCTAAGTTTCGTCCTGAAGAAAGCAGCAGCAATGTGGTTGGGTGGCTTCACAAAATAGACCAACTAGGTGACATATACGGGTGGAGTACTACAGATCGCCAGTTTAGTATGCAACTTCGACTCAGAGGTGCAGCTAGAGATTGGTATGATGACCTTGAGGACTACGACCTTTCGTGGGACCAATGGAAGCGCGCCCTCCATGTTGCTTTCCCGCGCTCCACTGATTTTGTCGACCGTTTAGAGAAAATGTTATCAAGAACTAAGAAGGATACAGAAGGTATGACAAAATATTATCATGAAAAGTTGTCGCTTCTCAAGAAATGTAATATAAATGGCGAAGAAGCAATTTCTTGTATCATACGTGGATTGCCAGCAGAATTACGAGCTAATGCGAAAGCGTACAGTTGTGATACTCCAGAAGAACTGTACTACGGTTATTTGTCATCACTGGAAAGCTACAAACATATAGATTCTACTAGTACCACTACTAGTACTAGTATGATGCAAAAAACAACGTGGAGAAGAGGTGGCAGTTCTTCAAATGCACCACAACTGCTGCCCAAGATTTGCTACGTATGCAGACGGCCAGGACACGAGTCGCGAGACTGCAGAGCACAACAACGCTGTGACACTTGTAAGCGCGCTGGGCATACGAGTTCTACGTGTTGGTTCGCAGCTGGAACTTCGCGGCAGCAGGAACAAAAGGTTAGCAATGTTTTGCATATTACATATGAGATTAATTTGGACATCTATAAGAAAGCAGTAATATTAGATGGACATCAATTGAAAGGTTACATTGATACGGGTAGTAAATTTAATATTCTTAATTATTTTATTGCCAAAAAGTTACTCTTGAGAATAGAACCTAGTACAACTACAATGAGGGGATTTGGCGGTGCATTTGTTAATTCACTTGGTGTCTGTCATATAAATATCTTAGTTGATAATCTATTACTCAAAGGAGTTGTTGAATTAACCGACGTGATGGCTTCGGATATAGATATTATTATAGGACAGTCAATGATAAGCAATGAAGGAGTTAGTCTGGTTACCACGTGTTCTTCTGTACAGTTCATCCCGAGTCAGACTGTAGATAACTTACTTGTAAATTTAAATTTCGAACAAACTGATTTCATTTCTAAATATCCAGTCTATTTAAAGCATGATTGTGTTATACCTAAAAGTAGTTGTCGTTTTATTGAAATATATGTAGAATGTGAACATGAGATGCAAGAAGAGCACGCATTTTTGACTAACGCTGTGTGGATACAATTGGGGAGCTTAATTTATTTCATACCATCCGTTATTATTAATTCAGCGAATTCCCACCTTCAGATCATAAATCTGGGTAATGATGATATTTTATGGAACTCAAACAAGCTGATAGCAAGGGCAGAATTAGTAGTGATACCAACAAATAAAAATGAATCAAACATTCTTTCTATTATCCCTAATCCTTCAACCGATCAGTTGGAAATTAGGTTTTCCGATATTGAAATGGGTATTCTTAACGACAATGAAAACGATCTATTATTGCAACTTTTGAAAAAATATTCTCATGCATTTGCAAGGGATACTAAAGACTTAGGATGTACTAATTTAATAAAGATGCATGTTCACACTAAAAATGACCAGCCCGTTTATTGCAAGCCGTATCGTCTGTCACACACAGAAAATGAAATAGTTAGTGGTAAAATCAACGATCTTCTAGATGCGGGCGTCATAAGGGAATCGATGTCTGACTACGCAAGTCCCGTGGTGCTTGTCAAGAAAAAGAACGGGGATCACAGGTTATGCATTGACTATAGGGCACTTAATGCAAATACAATTAAAGATCGTTATCCCTTGCCTCACATAGAAGATCAGATAACGCGACTTTCGGGTAAATTCTTCTTTACAACACTTGATCTCTCACAAGGATATTATCAAGTACCCATAGACGAGGAGTCTATACATAAAACTGCATTCGTTACGCCGTCCGGCCAGTAAGAATTCTTAAAAATGCCCTTTGGTTTGGCTAATGCTCCGGCAGTATTTTCTCGATTAATTCAGTTGACACTAGGAAAAATTAATCAGAATATTGCTCTATATTTAGACGATATTATGATACCGACCACTTCAGTGCATGAAAGGGTTGGTTTTATTAGAAAAAGTATTACAGTTATTGACAGAAGCTAATCTAAAATTAAATTTAAATAAATGTTCTTTCTTAAAAAACACTGCAACTTATCTTGGCCATGAAATATCCGCTGGGACTATACAACCTGGTCATGCAAAAATAAAATGCGTCGCCGACTACAAACGGCCGCGTAATGTCCATGATATCCGTCAATTCATCGGCCTAACTTCGTACTTTAGGAAGTTCATCCGTAATTTTGCCCAAATTGCGCGACCTCTGACAGAACTCACAAAAAAAGACACCGAATGGTGTTGGGGCTCTGAACAGGAGGAAGCTTTCCAAGAATTAAAGCAACGGTTAGTCGCCAGACCAGTTTTAGGAATATATAATAAAGATGCGGCAACTGAATTACATACCGACGCGAGTAAGATAGGGTTAGGTGGTATACTCTTGCAATATCAAATAGATGGTAGTTTAAAGCCAATAGCATATTTTAGTAGAGTTACAAGTAACGAAGAAAAACATTATCATAGTTATGAACTCGAAACGCTTGCAGTTGTAGAGTCTCTTAAACGATTTCGTATTTATTTAATAGGTGTTAAAGTAAAAGTTATCACTGACTGTGCTGCACTTAGGACCACGTTGGTTAAAAAGGATTTGATTCCCCGTATAGCCCGTTGGTGGCTGACAATCCAAGATTTCGACTTGGAGATAGAATACCGACCAGGCGAACGCATGAAACATGTGGACGCACTACGCCGCAATCCAGCAACTACTTCAGTTCTAATGATTGAAAATTCTAACTGGCTACTTTCACTTCAACTCCAAGACGATAACATTCAAAATATAATCTCTCAACTTAATGAAGATACAAACATTAATCTATCTTCCGATTACCTTGTAAAAGATGGTATCTTATACAGGAAAACAATAGCTGGAGAGCGTTTCGTGATTCCTAAATTGGCTAAATACGGTCTGTTGCAAAAACTTCATGATCAAATTGGTCATCCGGGCTTCGAAAAATGTGAAAAAACAATTAAGGCTCAATTTTGGTTTAAGGGAATGACAAGATTTATACGGAAGTACATAAATTCGTGTCTACAGTGTGCATATAATAAAGGTAACTATGGGAAGTTAGAAGGAGAACTTTATCCCATTGAAAAACCAGCTATTCCTATGCATACACTACATGCTGACCATTTAGGACCATTTGCGAAGACGCGTAAGGGAAACTGTTATATCCTTGTAGTTATAGATTCTTTTACAAAATTTGTGTTTGCACGACCCTCTAAAAATTGTTCTTCAATAGAAACTATAAAACTTTTAAAAGAAATTATCATGCAGTTTGGTTTTCCCAATAGGATAGTTACAGATAGGGGGAAAGCTTTTACTAGTAGGTATTTTAAAGAATTTTCCCAAGAGTTCCAATTCAAGCATATCTTGAACGCAATAGCGAGTCCACGTTCTAATGGTCAGGTCGAACGCGTAAATCGTACATTGCTAAACGGATTAAATACTATGTCGGATAGTGAATGTACTTGGGACAATAAATTAGATGACGTTGTTTGGGGAATTAATAATACACCAAACGTGACAACAGGGTTTCCTCCATTCAATTTAATGTTTAGCCACAAAAACTCGCGGTATCCATCCTTTCCACTCGACGCACCTTCCACATCTGGATTACAAGTACAAGAACTAGAGGCTAATAGGGAAACAGCTAAACTGCGCATTGATAGGAATATGACATTAATGAAAGAAAAGTTTGACAAAAAAAGAAAGAAATGCATAAAATACAAAATTGGTCAATTAGTTCTATGGAAAGGCGGAATATCTAGAGACGCTATTACTGGTATCACGAAAAAGCTTAATGGCCTTTACACAGGTCCATATAAAATTTGTAAAGCGGAGCAATCTTTAGACCGTTATACTATCGCAAGTATAAAGGGTATGAAGGGCTATAGAAAATTTAGTGCAGTAGTAAGGGGGAAATGCTTCGGCCATATAAGCCAACGATGTCAGAAAGTGACAGTTCGGGTAGTGACCACGAAGTTGATAGAGATGACCTAATTGATCTTCTAGAAAGTTAACTACCTATCTATATGATAATCAAGTTATGTTTGTCAAGGATGTGTCGCTCTTACAACATACATATAGGTACTAATTGTATAAATAATCTCATACATAGACTTGATTATGCCATTTACAATTATTAATAATAAACAATAATTAGTTTTGTAAGTTGCAAGAACAGGCTTAATTTTGTTAAGAAAAATTATAATCTCTAGATTCTTAAATCAAATCTCAGTATTTTGTTTCTAATTTACTCTATCTACTCCTAGCACCTTATTACTGTGAAAAATTTATGAGTATTTGTGATTAAAATTTGAACTACCTGTGTGATAAAATATAACTGTGTGATCAAGCCTACAGCCTCATACAATACAAATAACTGCAGAACTGTGTGATATTCTGATAACAAAAGGCAGCTGTGTGATCAAGCCTACAGCCTCATACAATACAAGTAACTGCAGAACTGTGTGATATTCTGATAACAAAAGGCAGCTGTGTGATCAAGCCTACAGTCTCATACAATACAAGTAACTGCAGAACTGTGTGATATTCTGATAACAAAAGGCAGCTGTGTGATCAAGCCTACAGTCTCATACAATACAAGTAACTGCAGAACTGTGTGATATTCTGATAACAAAAGGCAGCTGTGTGATCAAGCCTACAGTCTCATACAATACAAGTAACTGCAGAACTGTGTGATACTCTGGTGTCAAAAGGCAGCTGTGTGATCAAGCCTAGTTCCCCACATTTCAATAACTGCTTAACTGTGTGATAAACTAAATAATTGCATTGTGTGACAGTAAATATTATAAACAACAGCTATGTGATCAAATTGAATATAATCTAGACCAAAAATAAATAATAACTATTGTCGATTCTAATATATTCTAGGAAACAAAATATACTGCGTGATCTTTTCTAATTTCAGGTTGCTGCTGGCAATTCAGAGGGAAGAGAGGTGAGCCGTGGGTCACGGCTTGCGCAGGATGGCCGAGTGTTACAAACTACCTCCAACACCACCTCGTCAGGGACCGGATACACTACCTTTAAGAAGTAGTACATTTGTCATATAACATATTTACATTGATTTCTCACTGTTAGAATTAATTCAATTATTATTATACTTGTTTAATTGCATTACAATTATTAATCAACAAAATTATAATGTTAATACGTACTTTAATTGTCTAATGGAACATATTGTACTCATTCCTTCCGTTCACACTTTCGTTCGGTCTTTTATAAAATTCATTCGTGCATGACATTCTTTCATTCAACGCTACGAGAGACTTGAAAAAATAAGACGTTACGTTGTGACAACATTTCTTTGGAAACGAAATACAAAAGTATAGATTATAACGTGTATTTTTCGTCTTGAAAACCCCCTGAGTAACATATTAGTTAGGATTAGTCGAATTATACCAAGCGTGAGCTCATATAGGCCTCGCATCGTTGTGTCATGAAGATGATGCCATAGGATGCGCGAGAGCATTATTTGCACATGCGCAGTTCACGTTGCGCTTCAATCACTGCTTGACATAGGAGCGTAGGCCTAAAATGCTGCTGAGTGGAACACAAGAATTTATTCTATAAACATTTTATGGTGTTTTTCAGGGCTGGAGAAATCAGATAACTCTTGAGAGGACTTATAGTAGGTACTTAATAAGTATAAGTAATTGCCCATGTAAAATTGTATACAAGCATTTGCCCACGTGAATATTTTTCGTAAAAAAAACATGTCGGCTATACCTAGGTTAAAAGATATAAGATGTTCTTCACTAAATTTCCGTCACCTCATTTACATTTTTTTATCTATACATATAATAAAACAGTAAAAATATTTTGTCTGTACATTTAATATTTTTGACTGAAATGGATAGAGGGAGACCTAAAAAGAACAATAGAAAGCAAAAAAATTTTTTTGGAATTTCTTGTCTGTCTGTCTGTCTGTCTGTCTGTCTGTCTGTATGTATGTACGCGTTTCACGCAAAAACTACTGGACGGATTTGAATGAAACTTTTTTTGTTGTATAGCTATTAAGCCTGGGCAACATATAGGCTATAATTCATTTTAAAAACTGGAACACCTGATGAAGAACCATAACGGAACAGCTAAACTATAAGTAATATGGAAATGGTGCCTTAACAAAAATCGTTCAACCTGATGAGCATTTTCTGCCGACGTATAAAAATTGAAGATCTGGAACATCTGATGAAAAGCTCCAAGAGACCAGCTACACTATAACATATATGGAAATGGCGCCTTAGCAAAAATCGTTCAACCTGATGAGCATTTTCTGCTGACGTATAAAAATTGAAGATCTGGAACATCTGATGAAAAGCTCCAAGAGAGATTTTTCATCTAAGCGAAACTCACGCGGGCGAAGCCGCGGGCGACAGCTAGTAAATAATAAAATTGATGGCAATGAAAGAAATTGGATTACCTATATCCCCAATACTTTGTAATTTTTACGTTTTTATTTACTTTTATGTGTCCTTATTTAAGCAACTTGGTGCACTCCTCGAGCGGCATTTTAAGAGGCAGTATCTAAGGATTATGCGTACGATGATAGCATAAATGCATGCAATTTCAACTTATATGAGACGCCGAGATCATTACTATACGACTTGGATTTCTCACGATCGTCTTACTTATAGCTAGTGAAGAGTGCTTAACACAATTTCAGGCATTATTATATGTTGCTCAATGATTAATCCCTATTTTAGCGTCGATATATGGGCTCTGACGTCGTCGGCCTATGAGATAGATACGATGACACTAAGTTCATTCAGTAAGAAAACAGGCAAGTTATCCAGAGTGTAAATTGAAATTTATCCTACTAAAGTTTGGAGTGAGTTTGTGAGGATGATTGTTACTGAATCACGCAGTATCTACTGGACGAATTTCGGTGAAATTTGGTATACAGGTAAAAAAATACTAGGAATAGCACATAGGGTATTTTTTATCCTGAACTTCCCACGGGAGCAAAGCCCCGGGGCGCGGCTAATGACTTCATAAATAAAAAATATCTTTTGGTCCCTTAAGATGACCGCACCGTATCAAAATACCAATGTAAGTCTGTCCCGCTGTTTCCAACAATAGTAAAAAACAAAATACAACAACAATAACAAACAACAGCAGTAACAATAGTAAAAATATATAATATTCCCTCGCCGTCGCCCGAGAGACTTTGTTTTTGACCTATTTCCAAAATTCCTTTCATGTGCTTACTTACGCTTTATAACGAACCTTTATGCTAAATTTCAGTCAGTAAACAATTTTATTTGAACATGTTGTGTGTAGTATTTATCATATCATTGAATTTAACTTGCTCCAAAATACTCGAAAGAAACCAAAAAGTACCGCTCTGATACACAATTTCTTCCCTCTTCGACCAAAGGCGACACAATCCATGCAATTTCCTTTATTTTGTATTTTTAAAGAAGATTGAGGAGATATATTTGTTTGATCAACTTAAAAGAAAGTCCTTTATTTATTTGGGAGTAATTAAAGAAAATAAAAGCAGGTTTCTCAGGATATAAAATTTAATTTCGACCAAATTAAACTCATTTCACAACTAAAACAGGATAATATACAAAAATAATCCACAATGGGATAAGTATACATTATAATTATTACATAATCGCAAATAATTTTACGCTAAAATGAGTTAAATCCAAGAGATAAAACATGTCAATTGTATTTTATCGTAACATTTAAATATAGCTACGATATGGAAGCCGAATCACTTACAAAAATATCGAATTTTGACCAATTCCAACAATCCGTAAATCTTACAAATACATTGCTAAATACACAAGTTGCGTATTAATATACATTAATATATGAACATAATTAAACTAACATTATCCATATAACTAAGGTTATGGTAAGGCGATTCTAAAAATATCGTTTCTTTCAGCAAAGCTTAATTCATTTATATTCAGTCAATCATCCTTTTAAACAATCTTTCACCTCGTACCGACCATGGCAGCAAGCTCGTTAGAGTTATATAGAGATTCAGTAAATATTCCTACACTAAATTACATTAATTTTGCTTTAAATTTTAGCACCACTAATTTATCAAAGGCTGCAATATAATAATAATAGTTATAGGTGGGAAATAGTGCCAAACGAAATATATATATGAAAATAATAATTTCATGAATTAAATTCAAAGTATACCACACCTAGGACCACAAGTTTTTTAACATTAAAATATGTGATATATCAAATGCATTTTTTTAAATAATTTAAAAAATGTCAAACACTAATAGATGATCAAGGATAAAGACAAATTTCTGTTAAGACTTGTTAAGATCACTAATACATTTCAATTTTAACAACTATCTCTTTCCCTGCATATCAAACATACCATTACTCCTCAAGAATCTTATCAATAACAACAAATAACAGAAATGAATAGTTAAAAATGATCAACTTTAACAGCAACTGTGTTCAAAGTGGTCGTGGCAGGGAGGTGTATTTGGTCCCAATCTGTGCTGAGATGGGCTTCTGTATCTGTGGCCTTGATGGTGAGTCCCAGGGAGGGGACGGCGTTGGCGCAGTGGGGCAGCCTCAGGGTCACTGGCCTGAGGAAGACCAGGCCCTGGGGACCGCACATGACAAGTGGGGACAGCATCGCTTCACCTGTTATTGAAAAAAATTTAAATATTTGCATTGCAGATTCGGATGTAGGAAAAACTATGGTTCATTTTTTAAAGGAGACACGTAATTTTATATTAACAATAATGACGAATTGACAACACTTATAAGCTCAAACCAAGCACTATGTGATGGACACAGGAACAGTATAAGTGGCACAAACAACCCACCAAGAATCGCAAACAAATAACTGTGAAAACGAGTTACAAATATTTTCCCACGGAGAATCTTGATTATTTTTCTGTGATTACTGATTCAATAACACTTTTTTGTTTCATGTTATAAAAACAACATTAATATAATTAGATACTTATTTTTATTACCATAGTTTTTCCTAATAGAGGAAGTTACATTATGTATTTGTTACAGATTTTAGAGTTTTAATTGTGAATATTATGAAATAAGTAAAGTTGTGCTCATTTAAACATGTGAATTACGAGCTTAGATTAGAGATATCTCATCTCAAAAAATTTGGTAAAATATGTACAACGTTGATGCCAATTTAACAATAAGTTAAAACACACAAACACAAATCGCAACACATTAATGCATTTTGTTAAATAGGCGAAGCATAGAAGAAATAGAACTAACACGAAAGGCGAAAGACAATCAACACACACAATACAAAAAATCTTAGAGTTGAAAACAATAAATATTATGAAATAGATGAAGAATAAACAGTGCCAATAGATAAGATCAATGAATGTAACACAGAATGAGAAACCAGTGCTAAAAATAACATTGAAATGTACTTGCTCCAAAATACAGTGCACAAAAATGCAATATCAGATTAGAACATACTATTATATCGTTGGTTGTAGGTAGCATAGTCGTTGGCGTCTCCTCTCCTCAATCTCTAAGTACGAGTGTATTGTGTGGTAGATGCTGCGCAAATATAAAATATTCATGGTTTTAGAACCACTGTTAGTCACGATGATATACAAAATGTAGGTTAAAGTTGAGATATGAATGTGTATGACGAAAAAAATAGTCTAAATTGTAGTGGCATACATAATAAAAACAACATGCATGATAACGATGAATTGTACATACATAATAGTGTGTATCATAAAATAAATATTTATAATACATGTGCTTTAAAATTAATATAAATAATCTTGTCACATCCCGCATGCTTCTGAATATTCCATGCAGTACTACAACTAATTTACACAACACAGCCGTTTCTACATCATTCGAAATCAGTCCCCATTCAGCAAATTATGCTAATCTTTAGGCATTAGCAAACGTTAAACAACTGAATTAGTAAGTGCAGTCTAGGTTTCTACAAAGAGCGTGCCTCGTTACAAAAGCTTTACCGTTGTCCATATCGATTGGTGGTCCCCCCACTTGTTGGCTCAACCTCGGGTCTGATACAGTAAAGTATATTTTTTGCTTGATTCCTGGTGCTATAGCTTTAGGAGGAATTATCAGCGAAACACCCCATTGTCTATCCTCTAGAACACCACCTTCACTGTCAAAAATACCCCATGTGGTATGCGGTGAATCGGGTGCTACTTCATCAGTTTTATTTACAGAGTCATCTCCTTCAGAAGTAGTTGTTTGAATAACTGTATTCTGATTACTAATGACAGTTGTTTCATTTTGACTGGCAGACATATTTTCTGAATTATCTTGACTTGACTCAGGGCTCTTTTCTACAATTTTCTCACAAAATGTTACAGATCTATTTGGCTTTGATGTTCGATCTTGCAAATCCTGGGATGTGTATGGGGTACTTTGTGGTTTGTTTTCGAAGTTCATGCTGCATTCTGATGCATAATGAGTTTCCATGGACGTAGTAGATTCATAAGGAACAGGAGAAGATGTCACTTTAAGAGCATTGGAAATATGATCAGCCTTGCCATGCAATCTTGGTGAGTAAATAGGTTCACCTTTTAAAATACTTGCTTCCAGATTAAGCGATTTTTGTTTCTCAGCATCTGTCTTTGATTCTGTCAGTCTGAGTTTTGAGAAATCTATCTCTTGGAATGTTTCATTTTCTGTAGCGGTTTGAGCTTCTAATTTAGTTTGATAAATCGGTTCTCTACGAGATAAATGGTTGGCATCACTTAACTCGTAAGGACTGCTTCTAGCACTACCATCTTGAGCATTTGTAGGTACTACTTCCTTCGTTTCCTGATGGGATTCATAAATTACACTTTCTTTTAGCTCTCGTTTGGATACGTATAACGGTTCTCTTATTTTAGCAGCATCACTTTCATTTGCTTCTTTCCGCGACTGATATATCATTTCTTTTTTTGCCTGATTCCTTTGTTTTATTATTTCTAATTTCTCTTCCAATCTTATGCCATAACTAGACTCTTTACTGGCAAGCAAAGCAGCCTTTTGTGAAAGTATTTCTTGTTTTGATACGTAAGTACATTCTGCAGAAGCAGGACGTATATCATTTCTAATATCCGGCATTTCGTGGGAAACGCCATAATGTGTATCAGAACAACTTGATTTTACTTCAGAACGTGTGGCGTATGGTGATTCAGTTTGACCCAACCTTGCCATCATTTCTGTTCTGGTGGCATATGGAGGTTCGCTCATACATTTACTCATTGGAGAAACCCTGCCTGGATAGTTTACTGGAGTTTGCAACCTCCTGTCAGGTCTGATTGCGTAGGGTTTTCAGTCCATGAGGTACTTGGAGGTGGATCATATGTCCTTTTCCCATATATTGGTTCTTTAACAGTAAATGATCCTTCCATTCTTTGCTTCAACATTTCTTCCTTCGTATTATATGGCGATTCTGAAAATCGCTGTCTTAACATTTCTTCTTTTGTCGAATACGGACTTTCTGTTACATTTCTAGATCTTGCCATTTGTTCTTTGCTGGAATATGGTGATTCACTGTACAATGATTCTGAATGTTTTAAAACTTCTTGTCTTGAGGCATATGGACTTTCAGTTAGCACTTCTGATCTAGTAGCATATGGATTATCTCTGATACATTCAGCCCTGGAGGCATATGGTGGGTCTAAGAGTGGCATAGGTACGGCTTCATGGTTTCCATAAGGATTTTCGTAACTATGATTAGAAACCTCTGATCTAGTAGCATAAGGATTATCGCTAGATGTATCATAAAGCGAGGAGGTATATGTTCTTCTCGGCTTTGGGATAGGATCATAAACAATATGTTCCTTACTTTGGTATACTGGTTCTGGAGGTAGAGGTTGGGTAGGGTGGAACGGTTCATGTCTTATTTGCTGCTGTCTTTGGTAAATTGGATCTATTTTGGTAATCATGTTAAAGTTGGACGTTTGTCCATATATTCCTCTCCTATTATATTCTATAAGAGAGTTTTGCCTGCGTAACAGTGGGGTAACTTCTTTAGGTTCTGTTTCAAAATCACACATAGAGTTCTGTCGTCTCAAACTTTTGACGACAGGTTTAGCGTCATAATCTCGTACGGTACAAATTGAGCCATTTCTATCGTCACAGAATGAGCTCTGTCTTTTCAATATCGGTTTGAGAACTGATTTTTCACATGATGAGTTGCTTCGTTGCAACATTTGGTTTCTTATTTGTTGATTCCTCATATGTATGCTCAAATCACTGAGGTCTGATTTTTCTCGTCTTAACATCGGCATCTGTTGCATAGAAGGTCTCTGTTGCAAGTCACTTTCGCATAGTGACTTCTGACGAGACACTTTCTGCGAAGATTTCGTTTTCGAACGGAATAGATCGAGTACTGCGTTTTTAATGAACGATGGCTTTTTTGATAATTTCTTTTTAGTTTTTGGCGAGAATGTTTCGTCGCGCTCCAAGCTCGAGTTCATAACTTCGGATGAGCTGCGGAAACCCACAACCAAATACCCACTTAGTAACTCATGATTCAGATTTGGACATCTCAGACAATTCTGTATTCAATAACATTTTAGATACATGGAAAATCGGAAATGTCCTAGTGAAAATGGAAATTTTCACATGAATTTTGTGATTTTGTAAAAGCATATTGAAATAAATGCCTAAAATGAAAGGAAAGATAAAGTAAAATACACAGAAATGACACAATATGAAAAACAAATGTATAGTAAATGTACAGTATAGTAATATTCTGAGAGAAAGGTGAGACATAAAAAGAAAACATTTCTATTCAATATGCTTCTATTATCAAGTTGCACTAAAATGCAGACACGCACTGCCAATAGTTGTTCTGATACGATCAACTAAATACTCTAATAGATTACATGTTATAACACTTTACATTCGCCCCGATATAGAGATATATGTTACAAATATATGTATACTTTATAACCATATACAAAACCATAATAATGTAGCCCGTCAAGACATGTTAGTCGATTGTGAAGCGATTGGTGTTTGCATGTTAGAGCAAATTGTACAGGGGGCAGAATACGAGTATGAAAACTGCGATAGAATTTATAGGGAGAATTTGAGACTTTTTGGAAACATGCACTTAATTTTTCCAGACGATTTGATATATAAACTTTAATTGAATTGACTCGCAATTGAAAAATTGATTTAAATATTTGAGCTCTGAAGACGAAGGAAAGATTTTGCCACTTATTTATAAAATAGTGCTGTGACCTACTATTATAATTGACACACATAAAACACACATTAGTTAAAGTGGCCTACCTTAGGTTATGCATGTGTTGGGGTTTCCTGTATAGTTCAAACGCTGAGCCCCGTTGTTCTCTGCTGCCAGCTAAATCTGTAATATTAATTAGTTATTTAGTCGCTATTCTTATAAACCCCATGATTGATTTTTATAATGTGCGCAAGAAGCTGGCACATTCTATGTTTTTTCTTCACTTTCAAACCAGCAAGGAAGGAAATTTTATGCTCTAAATTAACCGATGATATTATTCACATATATCCTTACTCATGTTTTTGCAATCTTTAAACAACAAAATTTTTGGGATCTTTTTCAAAGTTTCTGTTTCCGTCATAACGTTTTAAATTTTATGATTTTTTAGTTATAGCTGAATTTGTCACAATATCATCAGAATTATGAAATAAATACATATTATCACGCCTTTTTCCCGTAGGGGTAGGCAGAGACTAGCGATTTACACCTGCTACGATCCTTACAGATCTCTCTTGCTTCCTCTACACTCATCACTCTCTTCATACATGCTCTCCGGTTATGGGTGCTCCTATATAATATCTCCCTTTTTAAGGAGGGACGCAATCTGGTCGAAGTGCATTCGAAATTATTAAGTAACTAGCTTTCGCCCGCGTGAATTTCCCACGGGAACAGTGCTTTTTCCCGGGATGAAATGTACCCTATGTCCTTCTCCGTATTTCCAGATGCGAAATTTCGGGAAGATTGGTTCAGTAGATAAAGCGTGAAGAGGTAACAAACAAATTCACTTTTGCATTTATAATATTAGTTAGGATTTTAATAGTACATTGTTAACGAGTGGGTGAAAGTAACTTTTTTAAGTCCCGAGACGGGGTTTACATAGTTTATAGTGTTTAACAATACATAGGTATACAATAATATTACCAATGAGATGTGGGTTGTGTGGCAGGTTTATAGCGCGGTGGTGCGACGGCGGGCCCGAGTAGGGCGGCGACTGTGGCGGCATCTGCCCGCCGTACATGTTTTGCTGGAAGGAATATATTGAGGTTACAGATTGTAAAATATAGCTTGATCTCCTTGACAGATGTCAAATAGCATTAATGATACATCCGTCTTTGTCGCTCTCATTTCGAATGTATCAGTTCAACCTGCTTTTATAGCGATCAAGCAATATTGTACAAACTGTAGCAACTCGGGGAGTTTCATTAATCATCTAGTGTCAAAAAGCTGTGGTGTGGAGAAGGTTGTTTAAACTCGGGAACTACTCCTGCATCCATGAAAAATATTTTATTCTACATCAATAAAAAATTGGTCTTGCATTTTACTCTTTTTGTTTACCTATATTACTGATACCTATTGGTGATCATACATAAAAAGCTTTAGGAATTATTTTTACTCACATATGTGAAATAATTAGGTAATCAAGCTATTTTATTAAATAAATACATATATGCCTGTATTCGGACAAATCACACAGATTGAGCTAGCCCCAAAGTAAGTTCGAGACTTGTGTTATAGGATACTAACTCAACCTATATTTTATAACATATACATAAATAGATAAACATCCAAGAACCAGGCCAATCTGAAAAAGGACCCAACCATGGATCGAACCTCCGGTGTGGCAGTCCGGCGTGATGACCGTTAGACCACGGAGGTCGTCACATTATTGATTGAAATAGAAGAACATACCTGTTGGTAGTTATTGTGTTGGTTGTGCGGCCTGTGCGCGGGCTGCGACAGCGAGTGCTGGTGCGAGTACTGCGGGGGGTACCCGCGCCCCGCGCCCATAGGCGGGGGCTCCATACTCTATACAGAGAAAATTAGACCATATAGTACCTAAATCACACTTCTATATCTATATACATATATATAACTCAAAGGTGACTTACTGACTGGCTGACATCTATCAACGCACAGCCCAAATCACTGGACGGATCGGGTTGAAATTTGGCATG
The DNA here is from genome assembly GCA_018467065.1 of Ephestia elutella. Lineage (NCBI taxonomy): Eukaryota > Metazoa > Arthropoda > Insecta > Lepidoptera > Pyralidae > Ephestia > Ephestia elutella. The sequence goes on from CM031570.1 coordinate 5,449,541, forward strand.
CAGGTAGATGTTATGATGTAGGCATCCGCTAAGGAAGGATTAACGCGAGCGAAGCCGCGGGCAAAAGCTAGTATAGTATAAAGAGGATTTGTGACTTTATTTTAAGGTACCGATTTCAAAAATTATTTCACCAATAGAAAGCTACATTATACCTGAGTGACATAGGCTACAATTTATGTACCGTCCGAGCAAAGCCGGTGCGGGGCGCTAGTTGAAAGATAATTTAGAATTTTGTCAAGAAAGTATGAATAGGATGGAAATGTAGAGTGAAATGACAAGAGACAGAACAAAATGGATAGAATTAACATACTGAGCAGAATGTGGGAAAATGGTAAAGAAGATAAATTAAAATGCTATGTGTAGAACGTTGAATACTATAAAATTTCTGTTATTTGGAACCAGCGGCACTCTGAATTTTATTGTCGAGCAAACGAGTACCTACAATTACGTTGGAGGAGCGGAACAGGTTTGTAGACATACTGTACCTAACTCTATGAAAGATACACGTGGTCTGCATATGACACCTCATTCATTCGTTCACTCATTCATCGCGGAAGTATTGCTATAACAAACTTACCCCGTTCCTAGGATGGTTGTCCGGCGGCCGGTAATGCTTGGGTTTGGGCGGAGGAACAGGTTTGTACGGAGGCACGGCCGCGCCCGCTCGCCCGCTGTAGTCCGCTTGCGACGCCGAATTTGTTCGTCCACTGACAAGTCAATAATCGTATGACAATTACAAAGTTAGTTACTCAAAGATTGTAAAATTAAATAAAAGTTACGGACGGTTTATTAGAAATACTCAGACATAGGCGAAGACATTCCCAAAATACTGGTTACTTTTGCTAACTCAAAATTGTTGTGCACTTTGTTATAATCACATCTCTATAGATTCAAAAATTGCACTAGTAAGTTTGATTTCTCTTATGAAAAATTTACTTAGGATCTTCAAACTTCGGTGAAAGAAAACATCGTGAAGAAACCTGCACATTAGCTGACCGTTTATTTTACTATTGTGTATACGGCTACTGCCACTAGATGACAGTAGTCGTAAAAGTCATGTCAGATGCCTTTAGGTGACTTGAATGAAATCGGACATCAATTTTAGTAATAACACACTCGATAAGAATGTCTGGCGGAGGCCTGTTAGACTGAGGGCTTCTGTAGTCCGGTGGCCTGTGGCTGTTATTCTTCTATGAAATGAGCACTCACCTGTACTTGGCATGATCGTTGGTGGGCACATTCGGTAAGGACGGTCCCCTTGCATGCATGGGTGCGTGTGGGCTGTTGCCGTTTACTGGCGGAGGCCGGTTAGACTGAGGGCTTCTATAGTCCGGTGGCCTGTGGCTGTAAGTATGGTTGCTGTGATAAAGTTCTGACACCTGTGTTTTTTTAATCTTTATATATTTACCCAGCAGTTGGTTGATGTGGGCCGAATATGGTGTTAATGATTAACAGAGAGTTTTTTTTTGTTTTTTTTTTTTTTTCTGAACTAACTTTAAAACTACTTAACGGATTTCGCTGAAAGTCGCCATGTTGGTAGTTAAAGATAGGAGACATAAGATACTCCAAAAATGGTATGACTCCGACGGGCAAGCGAACCAAACCTAGTGGAACAATATAGAAGGAAATGTAATAGATGAAAAGGGATGAAACAGCAAGCAGTAATAATTTAATTGCTAGCTGCATTGAACCAGACTTAAGAAAAAAAATATTAATTACTTATGATGTTTTGAATTTGAATGTTTCGAAGATCAATTGTTATAAATACTTAAGTAGAAGTAAATACATATTAAGAGTGAGATATGTAATTTACCTGTAATTACTATCAGGGTTTCTGTAATCCAATGAGTTGTGTTCGTGTGAGTTTGAGTTTCGCTGCGGACTCTGTTGAGCTGCCATCTGGTTCTGATTCGGCGGAGGAGGCGGATCCATTTTGCTGTAACACCATTATACTCAGTACCTCTTGTTTTATTAACTCTAAAAACTATTGAATAACAAGCTAACTATAAAATATAAAAAACACGACTGACAACTCACATAGCCTATGTCACTCGGAGGAATGCATAGAAACTAAAAATACCTTTCACATATTTGTTAAGCCGTTCAGGACTTATGGTGAAATAAAGAAACTTACTTACATACATACATGAACCTTGAAAACATAACACTCCTTTTTTGGTCAGTTGTGTAAAAATGAAAATGTAACACCTGGCGCTGAGAAATCTCTGCACACGTGAACTTTCAATAAAGATAATTGTGAAATTAGTTTTTTTTATCACTGAAAAAGTTAAATACTTACACTGTGGGCTGTACTTTGAGATCGTCAGGAGCATTTGGTGGTAAACGTCCCACGGCCGAACCATTGTTGGCTGCGTTGTAGTCATATGTCGCCGTGCCGTCGTATGAACTTTGCTGTTAATGAAAATAGAATTTGTAGACAAATCTTTTGATATACACCTTTAACCTAAGATTTCGTTCTGTTATCGGATTTTTATAAACTTTTATTTCGTGTCTCAACAAGAGTAATTTGCATTTTTTTAATAAGTAAATAAGACAAGCTTAGTGCATTTACATCCATAAACCTCATAGAGCCTAGTATCAATCAATACAACAATAACTGTTATTCCCGCGACTACTCTACGAGTGCTCTAGCTACAGTACCTACAGAAGACCTTATTTACCCTGCCATTTGACGTTGGAAAATTTTACATTCCAGCAAGACAAGGAGTTCTGCTGCCTGGGCTGGGTGATCATAAGGCCCGACGCAGACGACGCACTTTTTGTCTGATCGAGTCTGCTGTCAACTATGGGAAAGGTCTGCGCGTCGTAACGTGTGCGTTACTGCGTATGCATAGGTTCTATTTTCACAGACTAAAAAGTGCGTCACGGATAGTCTGTCGTCTGCGTCGGGCCTAATGGTGAGGCGCGAGGTTCACGTCGGCCCTTCGGTGCTGCCACCACCACATTAAAGCAAGAGGGGGATATTGAAACAAGAGGGGGATATTGCAGCAAGACTCACCGGATTGCCCTGATGCCGGTGCCTGTCCAGGGAGTTCTGCTGCGTGGGCTGGATGATCATGCTAGTTGGACGTGCGGTGTAAGTCGGCGCTTCGTCACTGCCTGGCTCTTTAGGGGGCATTTAAGCATGAGGGGGATATTGTAACAAAAGGAGGGTATTGCAGCAAGACTCACCGGATTGCCCTGATGCCGATGCCTGTCCAGGGAGTTCTGCTGCGTGGGCTGGATGATCATGCTAGTTGGACGTGCGGTGTAAGTCGGCGCTTCGTCACTGCCTGGCTCTTTAGGGGGCATTTAAGCTATGAGGGGGATATTGTAACAAAAGGAGGGTATTGCAGCAAGACTCACCGGATTGCCCTGATGCCGATGCCTGTCCAGGGAGTTCTGCTGCGTGGGCTGGATGATCATGCTAGTTGGACGTGCGGTGTAAGTCGGCGCTTCGTCACTGCCTGGCTCTTTAGGGGGCATTTAAGCATGAGGGGGATATTGTAACAAAAGGAGGGTATTGCAGCAAGACTCACCGGATTGCCCTGATGCCGATGCCTGTCCAGGGAGTTCTGCTGCGTGGGCTGGATGATCATGCTAGTTGGACGCGCAGTGTAAGTCGGAGCTTCGTCGCTGCCTGCCTTTTTAGGGGGTATTGAAGCAAGAGGGGAATATTGAACCAAAAGGGGGATATTGAACCAAGAGGGGGATATTGAAACAAGAGGGGGATATTGCAGCAAGACTCACCGGATTGCCCTGATGCCGATGCCTGTCCAGGGAGTTCTGCTGCGTGGGCTGGATGATCATGCTAGTTGGACGTGCGGTGTAAGTCGGCGCTTCGTCACTGCCTGGCTCTTTAGGGGCATTTAAGCATGAGGGGGATATTGTAACAAAAGGAGGGTATTGCAGCAAGACTCACCGGATTGCCCTGATGCCGATGCCTGTCCAGGGAGTTCTGCTGCGTGGGCTGGATGATCATGCTAGTTGGACGTGCGGTGTAAGTCGGCGCTTCGTCACTGCCTGGCTCTTTAGGGGGCATTTAAGCATGAGGGGGATATTGTAACAAAAGGAGGGTATTGCAGCAAGACTCACCGGATTGCCCTGATGCCGATGCCTGTCCAGGGAGTTCTGCTGCGTGGGCTGAATGATCATGCTAGTTGGACGTGCGGTGTAAGTCGGCGCTTCGTCACTGCCTGGCTCTTTAGGGGGCATTTAAGCATGAGGGGGATATTGTAACAAAAGGAGGGTATTGCAGCAAGACTCACCGGATTGCCCTGATGCCGATGCCTGTCCAGGGAGTTCTGCTGCGTGGGCTGAATGATCATGCTAGTTGGACGTGCGGTGTAAGTCGGTGCTTCGTCGCTGCCTGCTTCTTTGGGGGGGCCGAACAGCCGCTCTTGGGCACTGGGTCGGTTGGGCGTCTAAAGAAATTCAAGATAATGTTAGTTGCTTATATGAATAATAAGAGAGGATTTTGTCGAATAGTAAAACATGATTTCTAAGCTAAGAAAAAGAAAAAGTAAATCTAGATAAACCTTTTTGATAAAAAAATAATAATAAAAGAAATAGATAGGAAGGCCAACGGACCTTTTTAGTAAAAAAAAAGAGTATTAATAAAAAATAGATAGGAAGGCCAGTGCTCCAGCAGTGGGAACATTATAATAGCTGATGATGATTAATTGATTAAAATAGATGGAGTAGGCAGGAGTACTTACGGCAGGATTGTGCCTAAGACCATGTGGTGGTCTTCCAGGCGGTGGGGCCGGCAGTAACACCCCCCCAGCGGGCCTGTTGACAGGCCCTGTTCTGGGTGGTAACTCCGGTACTGTCCCGTATAGGGGGGAGTGGGGGGGTGAATGTGCCATAGTGTTGTAGGGCGGTGCTTCGTTCATGTGCGCTTTGTGCCCGTTAGTTGTGGCTGAGAAACCGTACTTGCTGTCGCTGTAGCCGCCTTGCTGTTGGGGGAAGATTGGGTTAGTGATGTCTTTGCGTGGAATTTGTTAAAAATTAATAAGAGTGAAAAAGATTCTCCATGTTGTGCTTATTAAATTAACAGTTAACACACTGTTGAACTTGTGTAACTAATAATTTATTGTTCAGGTTTTTCTTTACTAAATCTTCTTCTAGTTTCAAAAAGTATATATCTAAGTCGTTAAGTAACAAGGTGAAATTTTGAACCTACTTTGAGTAAATGGAAATGAGTTTGAATGATTGTAGACAAACAATAGAAATAGAAAGAACAAGGCAACAATGTATGATCGTGCCACACAATGATGGTGAAACAAACATGATAAAATATGGAGTATTTACCGTGTACGGAGGTGGAACGGCATCCGCCAAGTGGTTGGCCATGTGGTTCAGATCATCGTCTCTGTCCATGTTATCCTGAGTCGTCGCTATAGATGGGTCCGATGAAGACTTCACCAGTCTTGGCGCTGGAGGCGGGCTGACTTCCAAATCACTCTCAGGACTAGATGCGTAGGACAGCCTATTCTCTGTACTCGACGACATTGAGAACAAGAAGTCATCGGACAACGGCTCAGGTCTCTGTTTTCGTCCGCCATTTTGTTGATATCCGCCATTTTAGATCGCAGCGTCCGGTAGGGTGGGTTTATGGAATGGGGTGACAAGACAAGACAAATGAATGATTGCAGATAAAACGTTATAAAAATAAAAACAGGGTTTAGCGAATGATTATGGGTTCTTTTTACACACTTTAACCAACTTTCGATTTTATCAGTTGTAAGTAGGATGTTAAAAAGCTGTTGTAAGTAAAGTTAAATTACTTAATCGAAAATTGATTCAATTAAAAAATGGTATTTAACACTAGTAAATGGTAATATTTACAAGAAAATAATAAAACACTCTTTGGTAAAATATTTGGTAATAATTAAAATTAAAACTAAATAAACGAACACGAAGCAAATGCGTTTTTAAAGCAGACTTCAAATAAGCAAATAATAACATGCAACAAATATACAGATATCTAATGAGCAAAAGGAGTGCAGGATATTAAAGATTGTGCTTATTCTAAATGGTAACTATTTAATCTATGGTAACCTAGACATATCCCAAATGCTGCTCCGACACTGGTTTGATTAAAAGTGGCGCTTCATCTCTTTCGGCCTCGGATTGCTCCCTTTCTTCTTTCTCATCTGTTAACTTCAGAGTTGGCAAAGACAGATTCTTTATTTTATTTAAAGACCTATCAGATACAGTTGGAAGAGTTCGAACTTCGCTAACTGTCCGTATTTCGTTAAAACGATTCGGATCTGTAGCTGAATTTAGATGGCATTTGCAGTTTGGAATTCGGCAAATTTGGCGCAGAGGTTTATCTAAAGATTTGAGAGCCGATTTTGGTACATCTTTTTGGAGGCGAGATTTCCAATCAGATACTTCGGAAGGTTTAAAGCCGTTTTTCTGGAAGAAAGCTGAAGCGGGAGTGAACTGTTCAGACATTGGAACAACTGAAGATGGTCTTTGAAAATTTGGCACTGGAGATTTAGAAGATGTCTCTAAGACACTGTACGGTCTGAAAGTTTGCAATGGAGGATTTACTTTCGCGAATATTTGAGCAATTTCGGGACTGTTCATCCCAGGTTGAACTTTTGGGTTCAGTTTCATTCGTTGATAAAAATTCTGCCGTTCATCGTATGGATAGTTGGCAAGTGTGTGACGATTCTTGTTGAGATAAGTGTTAGGGATGCTGTACAAGGCATTATTAGGCATGCAAGGTAAAGTTTCGGAGTAATAATATGGCACTACATGATTTCTGTTAGCGTCGTATACTTGTTCGTGGCGTTTCGTGCTTTTGTTAGAATTTAATGGCACAGGCGGTGGTGAGAGAATGGTTCTCTGAGGAGATGAGGGGTAGAAGTTGAGGGGGTAGGAGATGGGATAGAAGGCGGGGTAAGGCGAGGGAGGGATGGGGAAGTATATATCCGACACCAGTTCAACGTGCTACACCGCAAGACAAAGAAACGAATTGGTTAATACGTTGAAATATGATGAAATGTTGCGCTCGGCGGAGTTTTATTGGTACTAAGTAACTAATAAGTAGTCTGGCAGAAGTATTTAATTTAATAGTAAAAGGCAACTAAAACCAACAGATAAAACTACTAAGATTTTTTTAAAATAAAATATACCTAATGACTAGACTCCTATAAAAATCTGCCGAGCGTAACATCCCGCAATACATAAAATATTATAAAGAAGAATATATTGCATTTACTAGAGACTTCTAAGAGCACAGATTTACCAAATGCACCAATTGCCACCAAGCATCTTGAAGCATGTTGCGTTACTGCTGTGATAGACAATATATTAATATCATATAGAATTTACGACATAAAACCTTTCCCAAACATATTTAGAATACATAATAAGTGTATATTAAACCTTTTAGAACAAAGTAGATCTAAAAATATCTTATTGCTAATTTACCCCCACCAGCAAACCCTGCCAGTACACGCGCTCCAATTTTCTAGAAGCTTCTTACTCGCGTGGCCCCACACTTGCTCCATGTGCTGGCATTGTTCTAGAAGCTTCTTACCCCCACCACCGCCCTCACCTTGGTCTCGGAGACCCAGAGCTGCGTCTGCTGCGTGCGCTGCACGAGCTCGCCCAGCTTGCTGAACCACGTGGCCTGGTTGGCCTCGCTCAGTGTGATGGTGTGCGTGAACACGTGGCCCCACACTCGCTCCATGTGCTGGCATTGCTCTAGAAGCTTCTTCGACGATTTGTGGGCTGATCTGGGTGGGAACGAAGGTTGGGATTTGGATTATGCTAATTTAAAAATTCATTTATTTTTTTGTTTTGATGATGATAGTTTATCTTGATGATTATTTTTTGGATAACAATTAAAATTATACAAACAGGCATAACCTTAATTAAAAAGAAAGTCCGATCTCATATCTAACCCAAAGGATATAGTTTATTGTATTCAAGTCAATAGATAGATAGATAGATAATTTATTGTTATCAAAAAGACACGTACCCCGATTTCAAATATTCGATTGTCTGTTATTAGAGTTTCCATGGTCCCAGGTACATCATCATCATCATCAAATGTCATTAGGTATCATCATTATGTATGACAAATAAATTATTGATTGAAACCAGATAGATCAAAAAAATCATTTCAATAGACAGACAAACACAGGTGAAACTAAATATGCTTATGCTCAAAAATCAAGTGCTTGCTTCGGCAATCCGGCTCTGAGCTGCTTAATGATCTGCTTGTTATCAGCCTTCAAGAATATCACAATGGGGTAGAATAGTTAAGTCGATCCAGCATAGAGACCCGTAAATATCATATTTACCTATGTGTTTAAAGCGCGAAACTTTTCGCTCAAAAATCAAATGCTTACTTCGGCAATCCGGCTCTCAGCTGCTTAATGATCTGCTTGTTATCGGCCTTCAAGAATATCACAATGGGGTAGAACTGTGCATAGTTAAGTCGGTCCACAGCGTTCGGCGTGATGTCCAGCAGCGCGTGCCGGCCGCGCTCCATGACGCTGCGGATGCTGGACAGCCGGATGATGCCGGACGTCTTGCTTTTGCTGTCTTCTAGGGTGCTGTCCATTTCTGGAATATTGTTTCATATTATACCTAATTTTATTTATTTATTTATATCTCTTATATCTATAATTACAGGAATTACCCAATGCGATAGTATAAGCCACTATCTGTATGAGATTACATACAATGCCATCTTCTTAAATTCATTTAAAGAGCAACAGAATAGGCCCAACTCGTTAACCATACTGTTTAACGAGTGTTAAAAAGTAACAGTGTGTGTTGTAATTACATTAACGGGACCTTTTTTATTTATTTGTTGTTGCTGACGTTTCGAAGCGTTACAGTCGCCGTGGTCATGAAACTTCAGCTAAAACTAACAAAGTAAAAAAAGTAATAAAATAGTAGTTTGCAGTTTAAGTAGGTAAGTAAAAAAACTTATTTGATGCAAAAAATTAAGGATTATATCATAATGACTTAATATATAGGTACCTGTTTTGTTGTTTGTAACGGATACTAAATTAACCGATGTCGCTTTCTGATAAAATTTGCTGATAATTTTTTGATAGAACCTATATGATATTCTCTGATAGGATTTGCTCTCTGATAGGCTGGCTTACTACTATGAAAAATTATTGTAATACATATAAGTAGGTAACTAAAATAAAAAATGAAATTGAACTAAAATAAAAATAAATAAATTAGATATAATACAGTGCCGACAAGAAGTTGCCTAACGGTAAAGTGCCCAGAAACTTGCAGCATTACCAAGTTGAATGGAAATCCCTTCCAATCCCTTGAAAAATAGAAATACTATTTTTGTACCCAACACTTACTTGGCTCAGCAAACTTATCCGGACTCTCAGAGAGTAGCCTCTCCCTGGCGATGTCAGCGACCGCCCCCAGCACTATGACTGGACGGACGAATCCTGGTTGTTTGAGGACGACGCGCTCGTACGCCGGGAATTTGCTGATGCTATCCGATAGGACCACCTCGTCCCAATGTTCCTGTCGACAAGGAAGCTAAATAAAACAGCTGCCTAGATGGAATACATCTAAAAAGCACACAATATAATTATAACACATGTTTTTCATAACATACATACATAGAATCACGTCTTTATCCCTTACGGGGTAGACAGAGCCAAGAGTCGTGAAGTTTAGTTTTTCATAACGTTACGTTATATCCGCCGCCATTCCAACAGTTGGTCTGACCTGCCGGTTTATAGATGGTTCACATCAAAAGAAGTCTGACAATTATCATTGTTTTAGTTTTCATTATCCCAGTACTGGGTAAAGGCTCTCTAAATTTCTTCCACGACTCTCGGTCCAGAGCTATTTCATGCCCTCCTTGTCATGTAGGTAATTATTATTTCGCCTTAAAAATTAACTCTGAAGAGTTCGAAACTATAGTCGGCAAGCTCCGACCAGACGTGAGTGACCCGTAAAAATGGAATGGTCAATTTTCGTCATCTTTCATGAATAAAATCAAAACTATTTTACAATAATAACAAAATCATATTTTAGATCCTCATAATGAGCCCTTTCATTTGATATATAACGCAGTAAGGTTTGCAAATCACATCTGTGTTTGGGTCACAGGATTACGCCATCCTACCAAATTTCATCGGATTTGGTCCAGTAGATTCGGAGAAAAATGGCTGTAACAGACGGACAGATGCACGAGCGATCCTATAAGGGCTCCGTTTTTTCATTTTTGTACGGAACCCTAATAAATTATAAGCACTACTAACTATTATGTGCTTCTTCTTGGCGTGTTGATGCCATTCCAACGTAAAATTCAAATTATGTTAAAGTTAATCATACCTTTCCAAGACTCTTGCTCCTCCTATGGGTTGACCTTCGCCGCCTGAAGAAGTTCGTCTTCCCATCGTTGCCTGACATCTCTTTCTTGGTCGCGTTGAACTGCGCCGTGGCCAACTCCTCGGCGCGGGCCTTATTAGGAATCGTGCCTTTCTGGACCTCTTGGTTGTTACGACCTTGGAAAAACAAAGAGTCATTATAAGATGTAATTTCAATGGCGAATATCTAAACAGACAACTAATGATCAGGTTTCTATTGATGTTCTCCATTTCAAACACTAGCTGATGCCTGCGTCTGTGTTCCCGAGCACAAACATCCTGACTCTATTCAAAACCAGAGTGAATCGGCTGCTTCTGGGTAAGCTCGCTACACCGTAGACCTCATCTCTATCCTCGGGCAAGATTGTGGTCAAGAGAGCAAACCCATCTATTATATTAAAAAAAAGAAGTCGGTGCCACGTGTAAACGCAAATCGGAGCACAACTTTGTGTAATATACTTATACCTAATAGTAATATTTTTCCGCCCACCCTCGAAGTACGAGAGTTTGGTATACTTGGCACAGACTTTTGAGTGTAGTATTGAAGTCGGTTCAATTTTTTTTTTTAAAGTTTTTTTTTTTTTAAAAAGGACGATATCATACCTATCCTGAAGACCTGCCAGGCCCCCACGGTGCCGTTGTGCAGGGTGTCCACTACATGGAACACGTCCCCGCAGCGGAACGACATCTCGCCGTCCGTCGGCTCCGTGTAGTGGAAGTGCGTCTTTATGTGGAATGAGTCGCCCGCTGGAATTAAAATGTATTATTTACTATTCAGCTAAGCGTGGCCTTCAAGTCTCACGACTCTTGGCTCTGTCTACCCTGTATGGGATAAAGACGTGATTCTATGTATGTATTATGTAAAATATGAATTAAAATCGCTAGTCTCTGCCTACCCCCACGGGAAAAAGGCGTGATAATATTTATGTATGCATGTAAAAATTAACTTTTCTTAAAAATGTTTAAAACCTTAGGGTATTTAACCAACAGAAGACGCTGTGAGCGCAAATTTCTATGCAAAAAAAGTCTGCCACTTTAGGTCGGGGAAAATGCGCCCACTAACGCAATGCGCATATTGTTATGGTGCTCCCACACTGGCAGTTATAAAATGTTATCTGTTATCTCTGTTATACTTATGTTACAAGTTAATGAAAAAAAGGTACTTACAGTAAATTTTGGGAGCACCATTAGATAACAAAATTTATACACACACACACAAAGAATGCCGACCACTACTAGCACGAATCACAAACAGTATGAGCATGATCATATGACGGCAGAGGGATGCCTGTAAGTGGCCTCTCCAGTTCGTTAAATGCTCTTAGTTTAAAACAAATGGAAAATAGAAGAAAAACATAGTGACCTCTCCCGTTGGTTAAATGTTCTTAATTTCAAACAGATGGATTATACCCATAGAAATAATTTTCTTTTATTATTATCTATATGTCTGTGATGTACCTAGTTAAAAGAAAAAAAAAACATACTTAACAAAGAAGTTTTTATAAGAAACTCACGCATTTGTCCGCTAGCCACCGCGTTGTATTCTTCAGGGGAATGCTGCACGATCAGGTCGATTCTATCCTGAAGACTCAATAGAAACAGCACGGCTTCCTCGCGCGTCACGCCTTTCATTTCCATGTCGTTTACCTGAGAAGCGTCAAGTTGGATATCATCATTGCAAAGACTATAGGTACCTTGGGAAAGGTACGCATACCTACATTGTTGGTTATTATTATGCAAAGACTAGGCTAGTTAAAGGCCTGACGAGACCCTAACTACAGGACTCGCAAATATAAGATGAAGACGCTTTTACGAGTCCTACGGGACTCGTAAAAGCGTATATGGTATGGTATATGAAAAAGCGTATATGGTTCGTCAAGGCCCACAGGTTCATATATTTCAAGTATTTTCTTGTAAACCAACCACAGATAGTTTATAAACTTTCGCGGTTAAAACGATGAGCAGATCATTTCTTTGTTTGTATAGCTGCAACCTCGATTCGTTACATGTAAGTATATAATTACGTATCAACTAACAGTAACAAGACAACGAAAAATAACTATTGACAAAAAAATATGTGGTTTGTGACTGCAAAGATAAAGATAAAGATATATTTATTTGCCAAAAAAACATTGTTGATAAGTACATAAAATGCATGATGTTACAGAGCAGCAATGTTCAACCGTTGAAACGGTGTGCAAATTGAGTCAGATGGCTTGCCGCAAATAAATTCAAAATATACTTTAAAAATATGATAATACACTCAAAAAAATATAATTAAAATAAGTCAATCATAGGAATAATAAACAAAGGTCCCAGATTCGAATCCTGCCTGCGCTACATGAGTTTGTATACCAATCCGACATTGTACAGTCAAGAGTCAAAAGTGGAGTCATACCTTAAATATCATATTGCCTTGCAGGCGCGCAGTCCTTCATTGTGTGCGTTACGTCCATATTACGGACGTATAATTACAATAAGAACACTACTCACACTAAGCTAATTATCATATTACCCACCCACACCAAGACACAACTCTGCTGCATGCTAGTGCTTCGTGCTCATACTGCCTACGTGCTGCCATCTATCAAATTTACGGGGTACTAAGTAGTGAATTCTGACTCAGAAATAATAATACACTAATACACTACCTATAGTTTATTATAAAGCAAACCAATAGTGGTGAGTACGGTGACACGCAACCAATTGATAATTTCGTCACAAGCTAATGCATCTGCTGATCTAATCGGTAGTCGGATGGACTGCAGTTGATACAGGTCAAAGTTCGAGTCACATCCAGATATTTTATTTTTCATATAAAACTCAATTCATAAGCCAAGAGTATTTTTTATATAATGTAATTGATATGCTTTTATATATTTGTTATGAAATAAAAATTCTCAAAGATCATGACAACTATTTATTCATGTAAATAGGTATAGTATACTTATGTAAAATTTATTATTATAAACTACACTAACAAATTCAAAATTTATGTTTAATCACTTCCCTATCTAATTACAGAATAAATAAGAACTTAAAAATAAGCATTCTGTAGTAAGTTACTTATAAGAATCTGTTCATTTATTTTATATATTATTACTAAATTATACTTTCGCTTTTTGTTAGTAAATATTGAGGTTATAGCTTAAGTATTCGTTTTCATCATGAAAAGAAGATTGAAACTAAACCTCAACATCTAACAATTTATCTCCTATTACGAAACATAACCTTGTATTTGTAATGCAAAATACAAAAACAAGTTATAAGTATAAAAATAATTTAAATAATGTTTATACTTTTATAAAACCAGATTTGATACAATAGAAAGAGGACAGTTGGAATATACCTACTTAATGAATGAACTCACTGATTAAATTTAAACACAAATAATTAACTCACTATTTTGTAAAGTTGCCGTTGTTGTCTTTTCTACACATATTTCAATCACAAAAAAACTGTCCTAAACATCCATACAATGAGAAACTAATTCTTCCTTGCTCATCTTCTATGCACCGTCAGGCCCCATAGATTTTCTATGGAGTTGAGGTTAGAAGACCGCGCTGGCCAAGGATGACATTTATTTCTGGAAGCGAAATAAATTATCCAGTTTTTTTATGCACGCCACCAGCTTGATATGCACGACGAATAGTAGATAGGCATCGAAACATCAAATAAATCAGCATAACGCCTGGTAGGTAAAATCATCGCCTTCATATTCTTCCAACATTATTGTTGCTGCTGCTCAGAGATAATAGCCGGTCTTCTACTTTGCGGCAAGGCTACCCTGCAGCAAGTCGCTACACCCAACGTGTTGTCCACTAAAAAAATATAATAATATGTAATTAGGTATTTAGTTTATATTTAATTTCAAAACTATCACTTATGCAAAGCAAAATCACGAAGAAAAATATATCAATACAATACATTAATATTATGTTATCATTTTAGGTTTGAATTAATCACAAAATATTACACATTTACACACACATATTTCAAATCACAACTATTTATTTGTTTAAAAATACTCACACTTAATCCAGTTCCTTTCATTAGAAATTGAGACTATTTTGCAACCACTATCATGCAAAGTAAATCCGAATAGTCTCCATAATACCTACTTATAATGGCCTATATTGGCAAGTGTTGGTAAAGTAATATTCCACAAATACTTAGATAACTATCACTAACAAATGCGTTCAACTAAAACGAGAACTCGGTTGAAGTGATAAATTTGCGTCTGTCTTTTTTTTCATTCACCGTCAAATATTCATTTTCATAGCTGGTCCATACTGACCACCCATACGAAGTAGGTAACGATACCATAAAGTTAGAGCAAGGATTTTATAGACATACTATGAACGTTCCGTATCATTCATAGTATGTCTATGAAATCCATAAAAGTATGAAGCGCTCGCCGACTCGCCGCGCCAGCCTACCTACTTCTATGGAAACATCGTATTCGGTCGGTTGACATTGCACAGACACATAGGCGTTTTACAAATAACACACAATCATAAGGTCTTAAGTGCAAACACTTCTATAATCAATTAGTATGAGAAATTCTGACTCCACTTCTGGAGATGTCTGTACATAATTTTTTTATCGACCACAACTTGCTTCCGGTAAAGGAAAACATCGTGAGCAAACCTACACTCTAGTTGATAGTTATCAGCTTGTGTGTGAAATGGCGAAGACAATGGTAAACCACTCCAAAGATAGTCGTTGTGTGTGTTTCACTTGACATAATGACCATGACCCTCAGTCATGAAGAATACGACGAAAAGAGGAGGGTTGTTACCTTAAGTATTTTGTCAGCAGGTTGCAGCCCCTGCAAGGCCGCAGGGCTGGTGGGCTGCACTCCGGAGACGAACACCCCGGACCTGTTCCCCCCGCACAGCCGCAGGCCTACGGAACCTTCTTTTTGGAAGCTGATGAGGCGGGGTTCACTTCTGGTGAAGAAAGAGAGACGCCATTTTTATTTTAACTCAAAATGTACGACTAAGAACTAGTTAGGTACCTGTGTAGTGTGTAAATAAACTTGTCTAGCAACTCAAATCTTGGCTTTAATCAGCTAAAATTATTACTTAATAAATTAGCGTAATGAAATGGAATTTTTCTACTCGGCTAAATTTATAACAAAAAAAATCTGAAAACTTGAGTAATTTCATTCCCTTTAGATTTTTCCCATTCGTTTATAATTTTAGATTTTAAGTTATTATATTATTTGTTTGTAACTTACGGTGGTTTGGTCCTTTGGTTATTCATGGCATCTTCCTCATACAGTTGTCTTCTACTACTGTAGTAGTCTGAAAATAAATATAAAACCCATTTACATTAATTTTTCACGTGCAAATTCCATCACAAAAATGTACCTATTCAATAGGTAGGTACGTCATAACAATAGCTGTTAGATGGTCCTGCCCGCTGCTGGAGTAAGCTGATGAGTTTTGTTGTTACCGTCATTCCTGGGCTCGTCTATCATTACTGTCAGTCCTCAACAGTCCGATTCTGATGGTTGCAGACGAGGTTTGTTACCTCCAGTCCTGTCATCATTACTGCCAGTCCTCAACGCACAGATTCTGACGGTTGCAGACGAGGTTTGTTACCTTCAGTCCTGTCATCATTACTGCCAGTCATCAACGCACAGATTCCGATGGTTGCAGACGAGGTTTGTTACCTTCAGTCCTGTCATCATTACTGCCAGTCCTCAACGCACAGATTCTGACGGTTGCAGACGAGGTTTCTTACCTTCATTCCTGTTATCATTACTACCAGTCCACAACGCACAGATTCTGACGGTTGCTGACGAGGTTTTTTACCTTCATTCCTGTTATCATTACTACCAGTCCTCAACGCACAGATTCTGACGGTTGCAGACGAGGTTTCTTACCTTCATTCCTGTTATCATTACTACCAGTCCTCAACGCACAGATTCTGACGGTTGCTGACGAGGTTTGTTACCTTCATTCCTGTCATCATTACTGCCAGTCCTCAACGCACAGATTCTGACGGTTGCTGACGAGGTTTCCTACCTTCATTCCTGTCATCATTACTGCCAGTCCTCAACGCACAGATTCTGACGGTTGCAGACGAGGTTTTTTACCTTCATTCCTGTTATCATTACTGCCAGTCCTCAATGCACAGATTCTGATGGTTGCAGACGAGGTCTGTTACCTCCAGTCCTGTCATCATTACTGCCCGTCCTAAACGCACAAATTTTGACGGTTGCAGACGAGGTTTGTTACCTTCGTTCCTCGGTGGAGTAGGTTTGGGCGGCTGGTCGTGGTCGTGCGACATGGCTCGCCAGTCATTACTACTGGTTCACATCGGAGCCGCCACATACAAGTTCTGCCCGCTGCTGGAGTAAGCTGATGAGATCTGTTGTTATCTTCATTCCTGAGCTCGTCTAGCATTACTGCCAGTCCTCAACGTAAAGATTCTGACGGTTGCAGACGAGGTTTGTTACCTTCATTCCTCGGAGGAGGAGGTCTGGGCGGCTGGTCGTGGTCGTGCGACATGGCTCGCCTGTCGCTGCTGCCGGTCCGCACCGGAGCCGCCACGTACAGGTTCTGCCCGCTGCTGGAGTAAGCTGATGAGATCTGCTCGTTGTTCCCGCTGTATACGTTGTGAGCGGGCGCTTCTGGTGGGTGAAAATTATAATCATGAACGGATAGACAGAATCACGTCTTCATCCCTTACTGAGAAGAGCCAAGGGTCATAAAATTCGAAGGCCAAGCTTGGCCTTATAGTGGGCCCATTGATGGAATGGAGATTTAGGTATAGTGACAGGTTGATAGCCCATCGCTTGTGAGTGGAAGAATCCCCAGTTTAATTTCCTTTACTTTGATTGGATTGAATTGGATAGATCGGATATACGTAATGGATAAAGTGGGTTTGTGGTCTAGTAATTTGGTAATAAATTATATTTATTTATTTGTTATTATACTGCAACTCTTGTGAGAAATAACAGAGTTTTTCAGAGTACCTAGAGTTGTTGGCAAGTTAGGATAGCGGTTGAAAAATCTATAATTTTAGACCTCAGTACTCACCTAAACTATTGTAATTATTCTGGAAGTTGCCATTTGTGACCGTCTCCTCCCTGATCAGCTCCCGCGTCACGACCAGATTCAGCCGATCCTTACAGGACTCCACCAGTTTCCTGGCTTCCTTAAGGGTCATGGCGTCTGTGACTGCCGTGTTGTTGATCCGAGTGACCACGTCGCCCTCACAGAGACCTTGCCCGGCCTGGTTCAGCTGCTCCCTTGCTCGCAACGTCAGTTCTTTTACATATAACTTGCAGCCTAGGACTATGCCAAAATCTGAAAGGAAATGGGAGCTTGATCAGGCAAAAAAAGAATACTATGGATACACAGGTTACACGTACTGCATAACTGATCTATGATAGCTAGATCTAATATCGCTTCTTGGAACTATTTCGACCAATTTCTATAATAAGCAGATTACTAGGTACGTTAACTAAAATCAACGGCAAATTATACTACGACGTTGCTTCCTCGATATTTATATTCAATTCACTAAGCAGCTCGCTCTGCTATGTACTAGGCATGACACAATTTTAAGAGATCTAGGATAAAATAAAATAAAAGAAAATTTGTCCAGACATCCGATTTTCACCCCACCGTAGGCTAGATACGTCACTGTCCGCCGCGTCTCTTCATTCGCTTTTTGTGTGCGGGCATGGCAACACACACACTACAACAATATTTTTATTTTCTTTATATTCCAAGTATCTGGAATATCTTAAAATTAATTTATAACTTCAGTGTCAGTGGAAAATAACGTACTTTAAGTTCATTACACTCGTAAACAACGAAAAATGTAAGTATTTTTTCATTACCTGAATATCTGGTTTGAATATTAACTATACTTTGAAAAAGTTATAATGCCTAACAAAATGTTAGTTAACTACATATTTATGTTGCATTGGCTACTATTACTCGTACGTAACCGTGATTTTACATCACACCTGTGTAAACCTGCGGGTACTTTGATAACATTTAATCATAAACTCAACAAACAACGGTCGTTAGACCAATTGATTTTTTTCCGCTGACCCAACTATGCACCTACCTTCCTTTTATCTTGGAATTGTCTGTGCATACATAATAGACCTAATAGATTTACAATGCGATTGTAGACGGGGTATAATACACATTATTACCCATTAGAACTACGACGCGATCGTAGCCTGGTTTATAAAGTATTTTTACTTACTTACTTATTTTATACACACTTATATTAGCATATACAGAACTACAATGCGATTGTGGCCAAATCTACACATTATCAGCCAGATATATGCAATAGAACTCCGAAGCTATCGTAGACGAACTATTATCCGAAGTATAACTATGCAAATAGTAATATTATCAGACGATAACCATGTAACAAAAGTGTGTATCTTACTATACATTTCGAACACCCTTTAAGTACCTCATACTTATCAAAACTTTACTAGACTGATACAGTCAAGTATTATTTTTTCTGGCTGCGTAAGTTCTTAGACTATAATGATGTTATAACCATGCACTGTCAGTATTAACTCAGCTCTGTTCATTTCAGCTAAACACGGACTTCGAGTCTCACAACTCTTGGTAGTGACAGATCATCTGTATGTATCTGTTGTTATAAATGTTTGAACATCAGGACTGATGAAAATCGCTGACCAATGCTGGTCATCATAACAGGTATGTACTCATACCAAATATCTAAACATTGGGGCGCATAGAGCCCAAGAGAAAGCTGGGAAACGGAGTTCGGTATACTGAGGAAAGGAAATCCACTCATCAATCGAGATGATTATTCGCCAAATGTACATAATTTAGATAATTTACCTATACACGTATATTACAATATACACGTCTGGTACATTTATTCAATACTTTTAATAAATCGACTGATCAATCGATCAATCAGTTATTTCCTTTATATTTCATATATAAAACAGGTACTTTATGTCACTATTGACAGTATTTTAAATAAACTGTTCAGGCGATCAATTTTTTCTCCTAAAAAGTTTATATCATGAAATATTTTCATTGTCAGTCCGGGTGAATCCGGAATCACCCAATATCGGGTCAATATCCGATACCGGTCATTTTATTTTTTTATAATTAGCAACTCGCTTCACTGACAGTTGCCCATGTATCTTTATACATAAAGAACACATACATAAAGTTTTATACATAAAGATTATGATACATAAAAATTCAGCTTCTTGACTGATTTTTTGCAGATTGCATCCAATTTCAATAAGTAATGATACCTAATACAAACTGTGTACTTACTTATTATTACATACTATATTTCAATACTAACATATGATCAAGCTTATCAATCCAATTAACCGGCTGTTACGTTCACTGTAGTTGTACAACAGCAACGCTCTAAAGCACCTTATAAATGGAATATAAGTGCCTTAAGCCAGTAAGAGTAGTGCTTTCTTTTTTGGGCAAATTAAAGTAAGATAACAAAGCACTTGTTCCTTAAGAACTAGACATTAGCCCTTAGCTCTAGCTTGAGCAAGCAAGTACTGAACAATATTAGATACTCAGTATGTTGTTTTTAGTTTCTATTTATGGGGATTTATTCAAATAGCCAATATGGCAATGGGTTTTTTCTGATCGTAAATGTGTTGAATACTCTACGTAAACTCGAATCTTTGGTACTAATACCCCCATAATTCTATTAATAATTCAATTTCCTCCGCAAATTTAATTCAACAACTGATACATAATTATAGATACCTGTCTTAGATGCGAATTTTCTGATCAAAAAAAAAAAAAAAAAAAAAAAAGATGTAAAGTAGTATAATATGGACCTTTATTTTTTCTACAGCTACTGTATTTATTACAAATTACTCCTAGCCAAGGTCATCTGCAACGACTTGCGTGAGTAAGTTACCATTTGGTATAAGGAAGTAATCTATTATCGAGAATCTAATCACAGTTAAAGACTCTCTTGTCATTACACGTCCTTTGCCTATACGTTACAGAACTTTTAGATTCTTCTTTTGGAAAACTAAGCATCATAACTATTTTCTTTATAATATGTATTTGTTACTGGAAACATAATAAGCTTGTACACAAAGTACACTTGAATTTCGTTTGTTGAATTCAGTCTTTCGTCAATAGTTCTAACTAAAGGCTCGTGCATACGAGTACGTACTCATAACAAAAGTTATAGTGAAATCATCGTACTGTGGTAGGTACCCAATACTACCTATAGTTTATACTCTATGACTGTGGCTGATTCACCTATATATTCGGCTAAGCTAAGTACAGTCTATAAAAACAGTGTAGTTTATATAAACAGTATATTTCAGCAGAAATGTACCGACCTCAAATTTGCATATTCATGTTTTTTCTCTTGCAAACTAATATATATTTGTCAGGTGAATATATTCCTCGAGTACTTATGGAAAGAATCCTAAATTAGTATAGTGTCCTTTCAACTCGACACATTAACCATCTAGTTGTATATGTTCATAATCAATACAATAAAGCTTTCTAACATAAGTAGTAAAAACTCTAGTCGCTATTCGTAAAATTAAC
The DNA here is from genome assembly GCA_018467065.1 of Ephestia elutella. Taxonomy (NCBI): domain Eukaryota; kingdom Metazoa; phylum Arthropoda; class Insecta; order Lepidoptera; family Pyralidae; genus Ephestia; species Ephestia elutella. Next base: position 5,470,500 of record CM031570.1, read on the forward strand.
TTTGAGCAAGCATCTCTGCCTGCGTTGAGTTTGCTATTGCAGACTAAAAAATGTTCATCCATCACATCTCTCTTAGTAAATATTTACGTTTTAAAGTTAACATATCTTATTCCCAAATAAGCCTGTTAAAATATCCTGTCTCACAGGAAATAACTATAGTGTACTCATAAAACTTTTAATCTGTTTCTTGTTAACTTCTTTTTCTCCCGAAATATCAAGGCTAGCAACCAAAGTCTGTATCCTACAGAACTTAAACATTGTATTTGAGAAGCTTTAATATTTTTTCACCATTTTGCATTACAAAATGAAAAACCGTAATGGCTTGGCATCACATAGCTTATTCGAAGAATTTTTTTCTCCAATTTCGTATTATTATTTTTTTGTTTATATCTAATATCTTTATGGAAGATAATCGTAGATACAACTACATTTGTATATATTCATGTAATTAACCATCCTTTATCAAAGTATCTAAGGATCCACTTTTAATAGCTCACATTAAAAAATAATAATAATTAGTATTATTATAATTAAATAAAAATAAAAATCTTGCAAATTTCGCAATGGTTCTAAACATCTGCTTAGTGAATTGAATATAAATATCGAGGAAGCAACGTCGTAGTATAATTGATGGTTAAACAAACTTACCTTAATGAAGTTTGACCATAATTATACAAGACGTTGCTTCCGAAGATATTTATAACCCGCCCGTCCCAATCAATAAGTATAATACATTTTACCATATCCCAAGCGCCACATTCCGAAATTTGATTCTAAAGGAATGAAGAGACGCGGCGGACAGTGACGTATCTAGCCTACGGTGGGGTGAAAATCGGATGTCTGGACAAATTTTCTTTTATTTTATTTTATCCTAGATCTCTTAAAATTGTGTCATGCCTAGTACATAGCAGAGCGAGCTGCTTAGTGAATTGAATATAAATATCTTCGGAAGCAACGTCTTGTATAATTATGGTCAAACTTCATTAAGGTAAGTTTGTTTAACCATCAATAAAATAGCCAAGACAGTGTGTTTCATCGCACATAATGACCCTCAGTCATGAGAAACGACTAAAGGAGCAGAAAGCTAATATCAATCTAACTAAACTCAATGAGGCAAGGAAATATAGTCTTACCTTCTTTCTTCCCATTCCTGGTAAGTGCTAGTTTGATGGTGGTGGGCGCAGTGGGCGGCGGCGCCGGCGCCCGTCTCCGGACGACCAGGGAGACCGTCGCGCCGGAGTCTCGGAGGACTTGCACCGCTCGCGCGTACTCCACATTTTCTAGTGGCACTCCGTTCACAGAGGCTATTCTGTCGTTTACTCTGCAGGTAATATGTGATTTAAGTTTAAAGTGGCAGTAAAATGGATTGTCAGAGTTAACAAACCAGTCTATTTACGTTCAAGGAATCAAAACTTTAAAATCTATATTATCTTTCCAGAAAATATTAATGTCTTCCTCGAAGCCACCCAAAAGTCCTCTAATGTAAATGTAAGAATGGGTCCATGCAACATAAATACTATGCATTCATGTTCCGTTGCTATTCATTAAATAAGCACTCTTCATTTCACTATACAAGCACTGGTATGCCAAAGAGAATACCAGTTAGAATTCAGTCAGTTAAAATTTTCCACTCACTGCAGCTTATCATCCGCAGGCCCGCCTCTCAGCACGTCAGACACAGCGATGGATGGGTCACCGCTCGCGATGTGAGGGCTGTCTCTGCCTCCAGACACAACTATCCCGAAGCCATAACCAGGCATTAAAGAAGAGAAATGATAATATTCTCCACTCACTGCAGCTAAGCCTCGGCAGGTCCGCCTCAAGCACGTCAGACACAGCGATGGATGGGTCGCCGCTCGCGAAGTGAAGGTTGTCTCTGTCTCAAGACTCAACCATCCTGAAGCCAGGCAACATTTTGGATGAGAAATGATAATATTCTCCACTCACTGCAGCTTATCCTCCACAGGCCCGCCTCTCAGCACGTCAGACACAGCGATGGATGGGTCGCCGCTCGCGAAGTGAGGGTTGTCTCTGTCTCCAGACACTACCATCCCGAAGCCAGGCATCATTTTAGAAGAGAAACGATAATATTCTCCACTCACTGCAGCTTATCCTCAGCAGGCCCGCCTCTAAGCACGTCAGACACAGCGATGGATGGGTCGCCGCTCGCGAAGTGAGGGTTGTCTCTGCCTCCAGACACGGCAATCCCGAAGCCATAGCCAGGCACCCGGTTGAGTCGCACCCGATGTGTCTCCCAACCCGCGCGGCGTTCAGCCGTCTGGAATAGGAAAGATGATTCTTCTTGAATACTCTTCAACATTATAAAAAAGATGGAAGAAGAAGGAAGACCGTGCTAAATAAGTTTGCATATCAATTTAACACATGTATGGTAGTTTTCATAGACCACCACTTGCTTTCTATGAAGAAAAAACATCTTGAGAAAACATGCACACCACTATAGCTGTTTAGTTTACTGTGTGTACCTAACCTATACGACAACTGCCGCTAGATGGCTGTAGTTATCAAGTTATTTCAGGCGATTTGAGAAAAATCTGAGACCTCCATGAGAGAGCCATGAACATAAAAGCCACAGATCTTTTTCAGTTAATTTGATGGAAGTCTTAATAACTGCTCTATATAAAATTCTGGAAGCTGGTGGTCAGTGAAAGTGATCTTCAAACTTAGAGGTACGCTTGAGTTTCGACAAAAAAATATTTCATTCATTCTTCGAACCTCGCCTTTTCGATCGTGACTCGAGATCCGAGCCAACTGATCCACTGTAGCGGAATCTCAGTTGCTCTAAGCTAAGGTACTCCAAAGTATTGCGTGGTTTGGGTATTGTAGCGATTACATCAGCCACCATTGTACGCCGATTGGAAATCCTATATTTCAATGGCTCGTTACGGACAAACAACACGTCTTCGTTGGATTGTTATGGAAAACGATGTCAAATCGATAACTACTCGTACTTGGAGTAAACTTAGTGTTTAGTTTATAAGTTTATTTAAGAACATTGTTCTTCTAGGTCGAGTATTAGCTTAGTCAAAGCCTTTTCTAGCAGCCTCATTTATTTCAAGGCCAAAACAATTACTCGATGGATAATTTAAGTTTTGGCAAAATAAGGTACCTACAGAGAATTGACACACAGACGTGCAGAAAACAAAGATGAAGATGTGATGCAAATGCAGAGAACAAATTTTATTGGTAAATATTCCTTGTTGTTCTTTCATTGTCTTGTTTCTATTGTCTTACTAATAATCGAATAGAATTTAGTTTATTTGCATGAACACACATTTACCAGTAAATAAAAAACAGGTAGGTAGGTACTATGCTATGCAATGCATAGATATACTTAGTCAGTCTAGCAGTCTCCTGTAAATTTTTCTGATATATGTGACACTTATCTATCTTTTGTCTATCTCAGAAATTTCTGGGCTTTTAGGAAATTTTTCAGTTCTCGAGAATATTACCGAGACATTTCCAAGAAATTTTCCGCTGTTTCTTTGAAAATTTCGGGAACAGCACATCACTAGTTGTAACTTGAGAGATAGGAAAGTTTTATCCCGAAATTCTCACAGCAGAGCCGCAGGATGCAGCTAGTATAATGAACGCTACCTTCTTTGGAGATCATTGACTTGTAACAAGACGAGACATGCGATGAATAAAATTCAGCGTTAAATAGACATTCGATTTGCTAAGCGCCACGTTTTCGCGATCTGTTTCCCACAATACAATATGTATGGTTGTAATGTGCATGGAATCCGAGCCTCATGTGTGGATTTTGATCACTTCAATGTTTCAACCTATGTTGCTAACCGCAGATTGAAACCAGATAGGTATGATTCGTAACTTTCGTAAGATCAAAATAAGTTTGTACGGCTAGCTCCATGCCAAGTTATCCTGCAGACCTCTGTGCCGCAGTAATAGCAGCGAAATTACAATGAATTTGGGCAGGTTATGTGCTGTTGACTCGTAATCATTTGCATAACGTGACCACTAGTCCCGCTTTCAGCTGGGTGTCCGATGTCCCCCAAAAAAATGTACCGCTTTAATAAAGAAAAAAATGTGCAACGTCAAGTATTTTCCAGTTCAGTATTACTAATATACTCAAATAACGAGCTATACTTATATCGAAGCCACATCGACTCTGAAAGCCTTGAATCCATCGATTTTAGTGTTCCTTGCAAATTCAAATACAAAACAAGTGCTGTAAATCTTGTACGGCAATGTTCTCGCCATTGGGCACTCCTAGATCCTTACTGACTGATTTGCCTTGTGCCTAATATTAGAAATAAGTTTTTAATATTTAGTTACTTTACTTACTACACTACTCTGAAGATTTTACACACCATTCATGCACTTTGTTTTCTAAAGTAGTAGGTAGTCAAATTTTTATTTCTTTGGGTGATCAGAATAAATGCTACATTCTTTCTTCAATATGTTATTACATACCATCGTGTACCAAATTTTCATCGTTTTTCCTGTAGATTTCGTGATCAATTGATCATCATTTAGATAAACATACACTGGTATATATTTTTTTTATAGAATAGTAGGCAAACGAGCATGCGGGTTGCCTGATGGTAAGCAATCACCGCAGTCCATAGACACCAACGACCCATAATATAATAATAATGGTATAATTTCTACAAAACTTATGTAGAGCAGCGCTCAGTCATCATAATTTCAAACAGGAAATGCTAAAGTAACCGGAAATTCAAAGACCACAGTGGAAAACTCGACCAAATAAAACCTCATTGTGTAACAGGTCAGAGCAGCAGAGGCCATGTTACGTTAGGGGCACATGGTGCGCCTACGCAAGTATCACGGCCTTTGTGCAATGGCTGATATTCTATGGCTTAATTTGGTCATAGATTTGATTATGTACAGAAGCGGTATTGACTAAGACCTGTTCCAGAGCTTATAGCTTAACTAGCCAATGCTGATAGGATAGCTGATCTTGTAAAAAGAAAATCTGACTCAACTCGCTGAGTCAATCGCTCGGTGACCACGGTTCTTTGTAACAAAACCGAAACGTCCTGTTTAATTACGTTTATTTCAAACTCCTCTATATTAATATGCGTGGAAAACAGACAAACACGAATAGAGAACTATGTAGGTACCTAACTTTACTGTTATAGGTATTACTAGCTGTTGCCCGCGACTTCGTCCGCGTAACTTAAGCCTTGACTTTATTTAAATGACGATACCTTTTTTTTAATGAACCGATTTTGATGAAACAAACTGTAAATGTTTTGCCGAGGTAAAACAAAGCAATTGATGAAAGTTTTAAGTAAATCGGTTCAGTACTTTCGGAGATTAGCGGATCATACATACAGACAGACAGACAAAAAATTAAAAAAAAATTTTTTTGCTCTCTATTATACTTTTTACGTGTCCCTCTATCCATTTCAGTCAAAACTTACTACTATAAACTACTGTATGTACAGACAAAATATTTTTACTGTTTTATTATATGTATAGAACTGGATGCTTTAAAACCAGCAGGCGGTAATGTATGCACCTAGCAATATATTCACCAATTAATGAAAATAAAACTATTAATAGAACTAGTTAGATAAGTAAGTACTTAGGTAAATATAATATGATGAGTAATTGTAAATTTATTTAAGGTTCAATTCAATTTGGATGACCATATTAAAACTATTGCAAAGTTGATTTTTTATTTATTTATTTATTTAACAATAAAAAACAACATTACATATTTACAGTACACTATAAACTTAAATTAAGTTTTTCTCGGCACTGGGTATTCATCTTCTAACATTTAAATAATATATATCTATAAAAACACACATATATCTTTAAAAGTCGCAAGTATAATATATAGTAAGTGATATTAGCATAGTTTAATAATATATAGTAAGTATCTACACGTATTTAATGGATTAGTACCTATCGCCACGCTCGCCCAGTTGTCATGCGCCTCAGTCAGAACCGGTTAGTAAGTACCGACGACGGCGACGTTGTCAATAGGTGACCAAGCAGATATGTTTTAATACAGGATGTGTCTTTTTTACTATTTATTACAGTTAAGTAAGATTTTTTGTATTTAATTTATTAATGAAATAGTGTTTTAGTTTTGTTTTAATATTCTTCCCTGTAAGTTCTGTTTTTACATTATTTGGTAACTGATTCAATAAAAAAGGTATTTTAAAGGCAAGTCTATTTTTTCCATAGGAGTTAGTGTATCGAGGTAGTTGAAGTTTTAGATTTGATCTATTCCTAGTCGCAATATTATGAGTTGCGGTAGCAAAGCATGTTATTGGTAATGAATTATTTTGATATTTCTCTACTAATAATAGGAATTTGATTTTATCATGTACTGGCATCAGTCTGCAGTGGTAAAATAAGCCGTCATTGTCATCTTTGTGTTTATCCTTAATTTTAGCAGGCAATATACACTTAATTATACGAAGTTGCAATTCGTATATTCGGTTTAGGTGAGATTCAAACGTACGGCCATAACTGCTTAACCCATATGAAATAATAGATTCTCCTAAGGCCTTATAAAGTGTTAAAGCTGTATAATACGGTATTTTATTTTTTATTATAAAAAATTTCGCTAAAATTGCTCTTAGTTTGCCACAAACGTAGTCAATGTGATCAGTCCATTTCATTTTGTCGTCGATAATCAGCCCCAAGTATGTTTGTTTTCTCACTACCTCAATATGCTCACAGTCACACGCCGCCGCAGCCGCAATACTATCGTCAGCATGCAGACATTGGTGACTATGCGCAATGAGTTTCAAATCAGTGTTTTGTTTATTATGACTCGATGTTATATGCATTAATTTTGTCTTTTGACCATTAATAACCAAGCCAGAGTCATGGGACCACTTTAACAGACTATCAAAATCGATTTGAAGGCGTCCTAAGGCAGATTTCACGTCCTTGTCTGCTATAACCAAGCAAGTGTCATCCGCAAATTGAAAAATTTTAGAGTGACTGATCACATTTGGCAATGAATTTACATATGTTATGTAATGCAATGGACCAATAACCGAACCCTGGGCCGTTCCTCGTGTGACAGGTACTGGGTCACTTAAGGCTTCCTGTACCTTTACGCGATACGACCTGTTGGAAAGATAATCCTGGCACCATTTTAACACATTACCCCTAATTCCGCTATCCTGCAGTCTGTCTAATAAAGTGTCATGACACAGTGTGTCAAATGCCTTGCTATTATCTATAAATAATACAAGTACCTGCATTTTATTATTTAAATGGTCATAGATAGTGTCCGTAAATTGGGATAATAATTGAGTGGTATTCTTCCCAGATTGGAATCCAAACTGTGTGTCATTTAATATATTGTTATCTTTAAAGAAAGTGTAGATTTGTTGTGTGACATGCTTTTCAGTAATTTTGTCAAGTATCGATAGAATGGTGATGGGTCTAAAGTTATCGTAGTTGGATTTACTACCTTTCTTATGTATGGGTCTAACGAGGCCAGTTTTTAGTTCCACCGGGTATTGGCCAGTGCTTATAGATAAATTAATAAATCGCGCCAGCAAAGGGGCAATTTTGTTAAATATTTTAAAAGTATCTATGGGTCTTATTTTGTCTAGCCCGGGTCCTTTGTTTGGATTCAAGGTTTTAAAAGTTTTTCCTAAACTAGCAGGAGTAGCTTTTTGATATCTCATAGAGACGTCACATGGAATAGAGTAGTCTTTATTATCTAACAATCTATGGTTACATTGTGGTACGATATTCGTAACATTTTCATTGAACTTAATGGCAAACTCATTGGCTATATCTTTATTCGTCATACCCTGGTTTCCGAACGCAGTAGTAATCACATTATCAACGGTTTGTTTCATTCGCCCGGTTATTAAATTTAGCATTCCCCATAACTCCTTTGGATCTTTTTTACAGCTAATTATTTTATTTTTAATATAATAGTTTTTTGATTTTTCTATTGTTTTATTCGCATAGTTTCTTGCCTTGTTATATTTAAGTTTTAATACCATATTATTTGTGTCTTTTATCCACTCTTTGAACAATTTATCTCTATACTCACAAGCACGCATTGTTTTCTTATTAATCCATTTATTATTCGATATTTTATAATTGAGCTTAATATTTTTGGTTATTAACGAGTTTTCGTAACAGGTATTTATATTGTCATGTATATATTTATAAATCTTAATAGGACAGTTACTGTTATTTATACTTTCACTTTGCCAGTCTACTTTATCCAATAATTTATTCAATTTGGAAAGATCGTAACGTTGCACTGCGAGCGCATCCTGTATATGATGCGCCGGCCCACCGCTGCATGCGACGACCACCGCACGATGGTCCGCCAGTACTGTTCCGAGCGCCGCGCTGTATAGTTCCTGATTGCGTGATCTCATAAATATGTGATCGATACAACTTTTTGTCACTTTATTTTTAACAATTTCAATTCGTGTATAATCTGAGATCCCGCATTCAAGTCCTAAGTTGTGCAACATGCTGTTATATTTATGTGTTACAGGAGTGTTTTTCTTTAAGTCTATGTTAATATCGCCAATCAACAAGAAATCTGATTGCGGTTCAACTTTGGTGATAACGTTGTTAAGTTCGCTTATAAATAAGTGCATACTAGTATCCGGGGGCCGATAAACACCACACACAAATGCAGAATATTTCTTAGGGGTGCAAATTTTTAACAATAAACATTCACAGTGTTGTGTAACTACATTTAATAATGAAACATTATATTTATTGTTAACATACATTATTACACCGCCACCTCTTCTACCTTTCCTTAAATTAGTGTGCATATTGTAGCCATCCAGGTTATATAGACAACTAATTGAGTCCGAGATATTAGCTTCGGTTACCACTACTACATCTAAACCGATTCTACTTGTCTGTAGGTAGTGTTCAAGTGCATTGAAGTTTTTGATTAGTGATCTAATATTTATATGCATGCATAATAAATTAATTGAGTTATCGGGTATGTAAGTAAGGAATTCATTTAAATTTACACAATCGGTAATTTCAGTAATATCAGTATCATTAAACAACCTATCCATAATAATATTGAAAACAATCTATCTGATAAGTCTGCAGGTTCTTATACAGTGATTAATTTGTTGATGTCTTCCTCTGTGCGGATGATGATACTGGCAGATTTGTCGTCTTTCCTCGCCCTGATGACTCCCCTTTTGCACCATATGAACTTGAACGTGTCCTTAAGCTTCTGCTTGGCATCCCATAATAGTTTTTTGTTGTAAGGTGTTAATGCCTCACGTATCTGAATACGTACGCTGTTGGACAAGTTGGCTGGACCGCTCATGATATCAGACGGATATATTTTTGTCACCTTGGCTTTTTCTAGCCATTTTTCTTGGGAGCTTTCACTATTTAACTTGACATGGATTAAGGCAGGTCGATCATTTTTACCTGCAGATCGCTTGGAGACCTCAACATCTTCAGCTGACACCTCCAATTGTATGGCAATTTTTTCAACAATCTTCTCTACGGATTCCTTCTCTTGATATGGAACATTCGCAATTTCAACATTTTTTAGTAATTGTTTTTGCTCCATGTCTTGTATACGATGCTCCAGCGCACCAACTCGGGTTGTCAGATGATTGTTTTTATTAGAAAGCTCTGTATTCTTCTTACGCAGATCTTGTATAGTCTGTTTGAATGCTTCCATATTCACTAACATTTCATCGACCTTATCAGTATGAAATTGCAAAGTTTGATGGACTTTGCCCAACTCTTTTGACAGAGCTTTCTGCATTTCTACATAAATGTCTTTAAGTAACTTTTTGGTGTCAATTTGGGTGTTTTGATTGCTTATAGACGTACCGAGTACTTGATGGGTGTATTCTTCCTCTTCTTCGTCATCCTCCGGAATAAAGAAAGAGCGTCGTCTCGGTGACAGTTGCAAGCATTCTTCACAAGACCACTCCAGATTGCTATTGGCGCGCAGGGCATTCCGCTGCTTTGTGGTCAATCCAGAGCACTCCAAAGTGACATGCACATGCTTCTCACACTTGCTACACTCCACCCCAGGGGACCTTTTTGTAATATTCTTATTACACTTATCACATTTATGCATCTTGAGACTTGAGGGTATATATTAAATTATTGATTGAAAGTTGACATATGTGTTGTTCGTACGAGTGCCCAACGATGAATGATGAAGTGCTAATAAGCAAAGTACATAAAAGGTGTGCATGTATTTACCTATGCAATATGTTTATGATTATTTATTTCTTTAATTTTTATTTATTGAGGAACAACTAACAATTACATAATAATAAAAATAATATTAATATAGAGTACTGAATACTTTCTGTGTTACCGGGCACAAATCGGACCCACGACAACTGTCGTAGAGTGACGACGTCCATTTATTTTATTTTTATGAAAAAAAAATGTATATCCTATAGGTACATAAGTACCTAGTACTTAGTACTTGGGATTATTGTTTGATCTTCTTACGGCCTATAAAATATTAGTCGGTTTGGCTCTCAGGTTTGACTGTCATATATCTACAAAAAAATAAATGTATATTGATTATGTTTATTTTCTCGTAATACAAATATTTACTAAAAATCAACATTTTTAAATTTTCACACAAACCTGTAATTTCTCAAATCCAAAGTTATCCAATTTCATGATCAAGCTATCGCACATGCCACTGGAGTTAAGTCACTACACTTGCACACAAAAATGTTACTCTTCACAATAGATTTAGAGCAAGATTACTTAAGATATGAACATTTGAAAATCTGAGAATCTCGTCTCCTAACTTTGACTAAACCAATTTATTTAAAAAATAATTACATTTTTTAAATGTTTTATAACCAGCTACAACATCGTATTCGTTATTCAAATAGAATTCTTGAGTTTTCTCGTAGGCGTGTAACGACATCGCCGGCGCGCGACATATGAGATTATAGCCTACTTCGAAGCCCGAGACCACTTATGACACCAAATACGAAAGCCTGTACCTGCTGTAACTTAGTAAACACAGAACGGTAGCCTAAAATTGGTCGAGTCTTACTTGAACTGCTAAGCAAACAGCGTGGCGTATGCAAATGGTATTGTTTACCGAAAAATTAGAAGCTGGTAAGAAAATAGATCGACGAAGGTATTGACTAAACATCCAAACGGGGACATGGTATTATGGTAATGGGCACAACTGTTTACAACACGAACAAAATTAAATTATGAAGCAGAGTTGAGGTTGAGATTTGAGATCCAACTCTCTCTCTCTCTCAGCCTAAAGACGTCCACTGCTGGACAAAGGCCTCCCCCAAGGATTTTATCCGTGGGGGTTTTGCCGTAATCGCCACGCTTGGCAGGCGGGTTGGCGATCGCAGTGTGATGGCATAGTACGCGGAAAGATGCTGCTGCCCATCCTCCGGTGTTTTTAATCCCTTAGTCGCCTCTTACGACACCCACGGGAAGAGATGGGTTGGTGCTATTCTAGGGCCACACCACAGGCCAGATCCAACTAAAATCTACTAATATAGTGAAATATTGATAGAATCTTATCAGTCCTTCGTATAGACAGTGCTCTCACCCATATAGGCCCGCCTAGGTCGTGGTCTTCAGAAGTTGGGTCGCACCCACCACGGGTTCGATTCCCAGTGCGGTTAAATCATGAAGTAAGAAGAATTTTTTCTTCAAAATATATTTATTTTCAATGATTTTCTTCACAGATATTTGTTTGGTCTCACAGCATAAAATTAGTGTGGTCGGCCACCAAAGAGTAATCACTACGTTCGGCCACGGTGGTAGTGCCCATTTATTTATTCGATAAAACGTATAAGTAGTAGTAAAATAATCCTAGGCAGAAAAAATACAGGAAATAAAATACCTAAGTAAATCATATTTTGGCGTGGTGGCAGTATAATTGACTCAAATGCCGTGACGGCAAATGGCATGACGCCCCGTCTTCGATACCACGATGCTCAGATGGCCAACTTTTTTTTTCTAAACTAACTTTATGTATATGTACTTTTTTTTTCTAGCCTGTAGGTGTTGTGTCCCACTGCTGGGCAAAGGGTTTTATTCCTAAAATAATAATCATGAGACCTTAATACCTCGAAGCTCAATTTCCAGCTATTTTGCAAAGCACCCGATTCACAGTAGAGGTATGATAGTATGCAATGCAACCAAATCATTATTCTACTTGGTAGCCCATAGTGATATAACCGTTAATATATTGCAAAGCCGTTATTTCACCGCCACAAGTCTCAATTTTGATTGACAAGTCACAATACTGACGCAAAATCAATTTTGTATTTAATGTTATATTGCAAACAATGGGCATTCCATCCAGAAATAAAGAGACCTACGATTAACATGAATTGTCACACAATGTGATAAGATTCAATTTTGACTGCAGAAATAGGGTCGAAAAACGCCCATTGATGATACTGGTAGAATATTAAATTGTAGATAAGTGATAACTTGAGACTGTCTGGCTGACAGTGGGTTTTACACATTCCAAAGAATGATGCATTCCTTATCTATACATTACATACCTTCCAATATCATGGACTATGGAGCAGATGGATTATTGTTGTATTTTCAATGAGTGTCAAATATTTAAGTAGCCTGTTTTTTCTTAATTGTCCTATTATGTAAACAATCTTACCATGTCTTTATGATTTTACAACAATATAAAATTAAAATAGACTTTTAGGAAATTACTTTCGTGTTAAATACATGTTTTACTTTCGAATGTTTACGTTTGAACTAATATTTTATTTAATTTCAACAAAATTTAATAAAAAGTACTGTAGATTGTTTACATAATAGGACAAGTAAGAAAAAACGGAGTTTAGACATACTTACAGTCTTATTCATAAAAGTTAACTCTCTATTATGGTTAAAAAATGTTTAAAAGAACAAAACACACTGTTACTAAAATATGTTAGTGTTTAACTTTTTATGAATGAGTGGGTTTCTATATGGAACATAAAATAAACCATTAAAATGTCGAGGTTCCAATTTTCCTATCAGTCCCTTAGTGCATGTCTAAACTCCATTTATCCTTACCAGTCCTATCATGTAAACAATCTTCACAGTACTTTTTGTTGAATTTTGTTGAAAATAAATCAAATATTAGTTCAAACCTAAACATTTTAAAGTAAAACATTTAATAAAAACGATATAATTTCCTAAAAAGTCTATTTTAATTTATATTGTTGTAATATCATAAAAAGACATGGTAAGATTGCTTACATGATAGGACTGGTAAGAATAAATGGATTTTAGTTTAGTTGTTATTAGGATTACAATAAAGTGTACAAAAGAAACATAAAAAAGTGTATAAAAATTTATTAAAAATACTACATATAAATTGTATCCAAAAATACTACAAATCGTATCCGGTAAACTAGACAAGTTTGTTCCATAAAAATCAATGACTTCATCAGGGTTTGATTTAATTTTCTCAATAATAGCATGCTTGTTAAATTTCACTTCGTTAGAATACTCCTGCTTGATTAATCTTATTTTGCTAATAATTTTGTTCCGGACTGTCATTTCTAGATCTGGATCACGCAATAAACTTGATAAGCTCAGTAAATCATCCGGCAAAGCATCTGGCATTTCATATTCTATTTGTAGTGATTTAGTTTCAGTCAAATTTTGTTTAATGTTTAGTTTCTTAGGGCAAATATGACTGGTAAGATCTGGTTCCTGGGCTACTTCTGTTCCATCATCGTCAAAGACAATCTATTTGTTTAGTGCACATGTACATTTTTCATTTTCTGGACTAAAAAGTTCATTTTGTAATTCTGTATTATCATCATCTAATAAATGACCGTACTTAGTTTCTATTTTTTTCACAATTGCTTTGCATTTATTGTAAATTGATCTCAATTCTTCTAAGTCAGTCTCGCAAATTTTGTCAACTTTCACTGAGTTATCACAACTTAACTTTTCTTGACGTAAATCTTCACTAACCGAATTGTGTTTTCTTTTCATTTTCTTGCTTTTGTGTTTTAAGTTCCGTGGTAATTCATTTTCTAGGAGTTCCGTGCACAGTTCACGTTTGGTAACCATAAAATCGATATTTTTCCTAGATGACTGTTCCAATGGCATTTCGTTTTCTTCTTGAATAACCATAATTATAGCTCCATTAATTAGGTACTTATAAAGTTATTACTTAACACTTTTATATAAACAATAATCTCAAATTCCCAATATTCACAGCAAGCACACCGAGGCGAATTCCGTTTCGTACGCCATCTTGTTATTGTGGAATTGTGGCCAGGGTTGCCAGATGGAATTTTCTATTTCTCCCCAAAATTGAAATTATATTTCTCCAAAACGATACTAATTTCTTAAACTTTACCCAAAGGCCCAACCGGTTTTTTTGTCCGTGTTCCTAACAGCTGATGAGCTTTTTTTTTTTTTAACATCAAATTTGAAGGAATGCAAGGAATCGAACCAGAAACGTACGAATAAATAATATTTGAACGTTCGAAAACGTACAGAGATAGCCTACGTTCGAGAACGATTGTTAAATTAAACGTCCTGCACGTTTGTAAGATGCATGTTCGTTTCATTACAATAAAGAAAGGAGGCGTCCCAAACCTAAAAAAAAATACCCAAAATTCTCCACGAGATTTATTTTTTCTCCAAACATTTCTCCAAAAATTCCATTTCTCCTAAATTTCTCCAAGAGACAAATTTTTACCCAGAATTGCGAAAAAAATACCCAATCTGGCAACCCTGATTGTGGCAGTGGCAGGCCGACATGACGCATGACATTTCATTCATTATGACTTTGACAGCTAGTGCATAACCAACAAGTTATTTGAACGAGTATTAATCGATATCCAGTAGACAAGAATCAATTAAGGTAGGTAGTAAATTATTTTGATCGGTTTACTCTCAAGATATAGAATTTGTTATCCATAGTACTTAATCTCAAATTTTATATGCTAGTAGATAGATTGTCAACTTGTAAATACGAAAATGCGGATAGATAATGTTTGTTAATAACACCACAGCTCAACAATGGGGTGGATAAACTTGTACCTACAGGGTGAAACCGTGAAACTAAAGCTAGAGTGGCATAGGGTACCTAATTTTTATCCCAATATTATCCACAGCTAATCAGCTACATATTTTCTATAGGTGGTCGACAAATCTCAGCCGAAAGACGTCCACTGCTGGACAAAGGCCTTCCCCTCCTCCCTCGTTATGGAAATCACGACCTACTAAGTATAAATTCGTATAAAATTTAGAATTGACATAGGTTCAATGTACTGCAGTGCAGCAAGTACAAACAAATACTAGGTAGGTATATAAACTCCGACTCTGTATAAACACTATTTATGTAAACATTCATTAGAATGGTGTCAATAAACATCAGTTCTGAAATTAAAAATAAAAAGACAATGTAAAAA
Source organism: Ephestia elutella (assembly GCA_018467065.1). Lineage (NCBI taxonomy): Eukaryota > Metazoa > Arthropoda > Insecta > Lepidoptera > Pyralidae > Ephestia > Ephestia elutella. Next base: position 5,485,904 of record CM031570.1, read on the forward strand.
TATTTATTTTGTAAAGTACATATTACTCCTCACATTTCTTTTTCTTTTTTTTCTTCTTTTTAGTTTTTTGAAGGCAAATATCAGCAACATTCTCTGGCACATTCTCTTGAACATTTTCCGATTCTGTTACATCTGATATATTTTTCTTATTCTTCTTTTTTTCGGAAATATTTTCTTGTTCAATTTCAGAAGGACATTCAGAATTTATCTTACTTTTTTTAGGTGGCACTACTTCTACTGTTATCTCCATGGAGCCCTCTTCAATTTCTATGTTGGTATGTTTTGATTTTCTTTTTTCTTTTTTTCACTAACTAAAATTACACAATTTTCTTTTACAACTTCATTGTGAGTATTTTGACTGCTGTTATCTGATTTTAGTTCTTTAGATTTCTTTTTCTTTTTTTGATAATTACTACATTTTCACTAGATTGTTCATTTATTTCTACTGATTTATTATTTGAACAATCTTCTGTGTTTGAACTGTAGAATGAAAATGTCTGATATCCAGAAATGTTATTTGTGTTTTGTTCAGTTTCATCGCAGCTTGTAGAAAATCCTTGAAAAACATATTCTGCATTTTCATCATCATTACTAACTACTTTATTCAATAATAATGTGTTCTTTAACTTAAAAGCTGCTAGTTTGCTTTTAAAATAGTCTTCCATACTGCCTTTCTCTGTGAATACTTTTTCTGACTCTATTATGTCTTTCACTTCCTCAGGAATAAGTTTTTCACTTTTCTCTTCATTCTTGAGGCTTTTTTTACCAAAAATATTGGCCAAATCCTTTTCACTGTAGCGGGTAAGATCTTTGCCTCGTGTAAACTTGTGATAGTGGACCCTTGCTTTACTTTTCTTTGATTTTACTTCTAATGAGATACCACTGTGTAGTTTTTCTACACTTGTGTCATCTGAAAAGTGAATGATTATTATATATTACATTTCAATTTCAATAATGAACCAGTTTAATTTTAGAAGCAAAAGTTAAATTAACAGCTATGCTTTCAGAGGCAAACTTCAAAGATTATAACTAATTTTCAGTTCCAAAAATATCATGTCAATTAAAAAGTTAAGTTGCTGGGCTTAGATGTGGTAACTATAAGAAATTAATCAACAAACCAATTAGATAACCTCAACTGGATTAATTATTATTTTTATTTATGATTTTATCTGAGATATGATAAGCGTTTTGTTTGGGTGATAAAAACTAATAGGTTATATAAACTTACCGTTAGATAAATTTGCTAACAAGGCATTAAAATCGTCTTCATGCTTGGTCCATTGGTCGTTTTTATCTTCAAACCCCAATCCTTTCTCATCGTTCTTGAATTTAGCCACAACATGCTCCACAATCCCATTTTCATTAGCACCTAACCCCTTGCCAGAGCTCCAACCCATCTTTTCCAACATTCGCTGACCGAATTTACTGCTATCATTGCTCCATGCATTATTTTTCGCACGCAGATTAATCACTTTTTGTTTTCGACGAGGTCCCGCTAACATAGACATGATTATAAAATAATTATTCACAGATCACATTGCAAACAACGTGTAATTGTCAATGTTACAAAACAAGATGGCTGATTTGACGTTTGAAGAAATGACTCCACGCAAGCAGGCAACCACGCAAACTAAATAAACTGAAGTTCGTCCGGTTTGTGCCGCATCGAGATCGTTCATTGGTCGGATCATTTGGGCGCGTTTATGTTGGTACAATATAACTTATGCGTTCAGTTTTTCGCGTTTTTGTTCATTTTTTTGCTTTACACGACTACGGCGAAGCGAAAAGGAGGGTTATGATTTTGACCGGTATATATTTATCCGTTTGCAAAAATGTTTTGCCTCGTACTTTCAATGTTAAATCTTGGAAAGAGGTATAGGGACAAATCATATCATATTAAGTAATTATAGTTTAGTGATCGTTAACTTTTTTTATGAATAAGACAGGATATTTAAACCACAGGATATTTGATATTCATTTTAAACCAAAGTAGGACACATAAGGACATAAGGTTCACATAAGGACTTGTGTACTGTACTTAAATAGCAGAATTTGCATGTTTCAATATTAAAATCTCCGGTCATATAACAACATGGCTGACCAGTTTGATCGTGGACCTGTTTGAAAGAAAGTAAAAGTCGGTAGAAAATCATATTCAAAAGTTTCAAAACAACGATTTTCTCCGCAACATCTGAGGAAGTTTGTGATATCTCAATTTATTTATTACTTGATGCGTACCTTTATGCGACTTATAAGTAATTTCGCATCCTTACATACTTACATAGGTACTTATAAAATAAATTCCCCGCCGCGTCTGTCTTTTCGCGGCAAACTCAAAAGCTGCTGAACGGATTTTGATGCGGTTTTTACCAAATTCGATGGATCCCAAAGAAAATTTTGTTAGGTAGGTATATGATTTGCGCGCGCGAAGCCGCGGGTAAAAGCTAGTTAATTATATAATATTTAATGATAGTCATGTATACAAAGTTACAATAATACTAATTATTTTTAATCGCGCCGCGGGCCTTCGCTCTCATATGGGAATTTCGGGATAAAAATTAGTATGTGCTACTATTGTTCTACCCGTGTAATATTGCGTGATGATGATACTTACATAAGTATATAACTCACAACCAAACTTTCGCATTTATAACATTAGTTTTAATTTGTAATTACAATTACAAATTATAACGTTATGTATTTTTTCTGTATAAATAATTGTACTTACTTGCTAAAGATTGCAGAGAAAATGAAGATATTTGTATTTGTATTTTTGCCATTTTATACAATGCGCGATGATTTTATGAAGTGGACGATTTTAAAATGTTTCCACAACGACAGATACAGGATTGTGGGTTGGCTCGTCACTCAAGGAACGCAGGCTGGCAAAAAACACGGAAACTTTTCCCACAGCGATAAACAAGGATGGCTGAAAGACATTTCCCATTGAAGAACTAGTCTGATCTCAAGACCAGTTATTAAAGAAAGCTGGTAGGTTCATTAAGAAAACGACTCTTCGTTTGATTTATCATACTGGAGGCTATATGTGTGTACTGTATATAGGTAGTCAACAGCACATCAACCTACCCTAGTACCGTGTCATAGAGACCCATGTATCACTTGCTATGATGTTGGCTGTACTATTGGATTTCGTTGCGAGAATTTTATTCGAGATGAAAATTGCTCTGTCGTCGGTTTCATTTTCTTAAATATTTTTCACGTTTACATGAAACTGTAAGCAAGTTTATAGCATATTATTTCTTTGGCTTATACAAATACACCAGGTCGTCGGTCCACCGGGTGGGAGGCCTGCCAACACTACGTTTTCCAGGTCGCGGGATGCGCATGGATGCGGGCAGCGCAGGCCGGTCGTTATGGAAATCCTTGGGGGAGGCCTTTGTCCAGCAGTGGACGTCTTTCGGCTGAGAGAAGAAGAAGAAGATACAAATACAACCAAACTAAGATACGAGGGAAGGATAGGAATAGGAACAAGGTAAACAAGTCATAAATTTAAAAAACTAAAAAAACCAGACTGGATAAATTAAATATTAATGGCATGATAAACACTTTTGAAATCCGTAAGATTAGCCCTTCAATTTGAAACCCATATTGCAGTAAACTAAAAAAAAATCAGTTCGAATTATATAGCTTCTCGCAGCTGCTTTGATGATCTAAGAACACTTCTTTTGGACTGTCGCCGATGCGAATCTAACGATACCTACATACATGCATAGAATCACGTCTTTATCCCTTACGGGGTTGACAGAGCCAAGAGTCGTGTGACTCGAAGGCCACGCTTAGCTAAATAGTGGGCTCTCTGATTGAATGGAGATTCAGGTATAGTGACAGGTTGCTAGCCCATCTTCTATGAGTGGAGGAATCCCCAGTTTAAACCCCTTTCCCTCGATTGACTTTTACAATCTGTGCGGGAATAGAAGCAGCTGGCACATTCTACGTTTTTTCTTCACTCCCAGACCAGCATGGAAGGCAACTTCCTACGATACCTTAAATATGAAAATCCACCCAGCCGTTCAGAGACATGAGGTAATAAAGAATATTACCCTTCCCTTGCATTCGGGTAAAAGCCCTTTGGACTGTAGGTTCCACTGATGGTTCCACTACATGGTTCCACCGTGGGTCAAAACATGTGAGTATCACGTAATTTATCCACCGTAATTTATAAACATTTATCTCCCCGTGGGTGTCGTGTGTCGTCATATTTGTCTGCATATGGTCGCCAATAATACTAGCAGCTGTGGGCACCATTTTTCATCATTGGCCGCAGAGGAAGAGGCACGCCAAGGAAGAGATGGAGGGATGACCTCAATTTTTTTTTTAATGACCAAGTGTGCGCTGTAGGAATCGGGTGAAAACACAAGAGGGAGGCATTTGACTAACGAGTGGTAAACAACATAGACTGTAAAAATCAAGACAGTTGATCAGGTGTGACCCGAATGACTAACACCATTGTTTTCTCATAAACATTTGATACACGGTATTAAATTAATAAAGTGAGTATTTATCCGTATCATTTCACTAATTTGGCAAAACGTTCATAGATTTTACGAGTTCAGTCAGAATTAGTACACTCCCTCCCCTGAGTTAGTCAAAGTGGTCATTTTGTAGACTCAGTTATTTCGAGATGAAAACGGGAAGTGTATGCGACTGGCCTATATTCATTTTGATACCATGTAATTTGAAATCTTATTTGGTCGGTCGCTGTTGATTTTACTTGAATATTGAACTAACGAAAATTTTTAAAGTCATGTTTATGTATAGCAATAAGAGCAAGGAGTCTTAGAGATAAAAGTGCAGTCAATTCAATTCAAATGTATTATTTCTTTGATTCAAATCAAATAAATTTATTGCTTTTCACATTGTACAGATAAAGGTATACATGTCTGTCATAACATCTGTGTCATAAACTCATAACCGTTTGTAAGATTGCGTAATTTATAAATAAAATAAATTAACTTCTACAGATTATTTTCTAACTGATAGAACAAAACATTTCCATTGTTGTCTTGTATGAATGGTCTTTTACAGTCAATAATAATGGGTTTTAATATTTCAATTGTCTAAAATTATACATTGGACTTAAGTACCTTATTTAAAGCGGAAATCGTATGGTCAAAGAACCTGTCGTTTTACGACGTGGGAACGCCAAAGAGTGACTCACACGCAATCCATGCATTTTTAGTTGGGTGCATGCCTCAGACATTTTATGCCCGTGCCCATCCACCCACGGAATTAAAAACAGCTCCTGGGATTTCTCAGTAAAGCAATCTAGAAAACAACGAATCCATAATTAAAGTAGTTAACGGTGTATCTTGGAGGCTGAGTGCTAAGCCCGAGGCCGCAAAAAAAGAAAATTTTCGACCTGGCCACTTTGCTGTCGACAGCTGCTGCGAATTGGCGCGAAACAGGTTTTGGCGGGAATAGTGACGTCATCTGTCATGTGCCCTCCGAATTTGGATGTTGTTCTTGCAAAAAATGGGCCTTTCATATTCCAATCGATTTTACGGCTCTTTATTATTACGTTAGTACTTTATTCGTCCTCATTGTTATAAAGGCGACAGGTGATACTGAACTTGATGCTTTGAATGGTTTAGTACGTCAATATGATCAATATAAGGTGGGCGAAAATTACAAGTAGGTAAGTACGTACTATATTTGTTATTAAATAAGTGATAACTACTTGCTAAAACACAACAATTGTCGTCGTGCCAGCCATCATATTTCGAAACAAACTCGCTCTTGGACAAACCTAGCATGCGCATAATATGTAAGTAATGTAAAGGTATGTATGTATAATATGCTTTACTGCAAGTCTGCTCTGCAACGCTACATTTCAAGGTACCGTGCACCAAAGAATTGCATCATAGTATTGGATATATGGTCATTCTTTCTAACCTTGCATTTGAATATTGAAAGTGATATTAAGATTATTGCAATCAATTTCACTAGTAGCCTAAATCTTATAGGTATAAACTGTTATACATTCTCAGTAATGATTTTATAGTATGATCATAGAAATATAAATTTATATTAGGTGCGATGGGGCTGGCATATCTCTTGTTAAGTTAAGATTGTTGTTGTTTTTTTAAATGGTATAAGAAAATTGTATAATATTTAGAAGAAACATTTTCATAGTCGATAGGCGCAAAAGTAAAAGTTATCGTTAAACTACCATTAGCTGTAATAAAAAGTAAATATGTACCATGATGTTGAATACAAAATTGTAAATCTTCTACTTTGTGATAAAGATGTTACAGACTTCTATATTTTAGCGCATTCTATCAATAATTGTTTGAAAGAATAAGAATAGAATAGTAAAACAGAACAGTAAATCAGTGTTGAGACAAAGAACTAAGTATTTCCTGATACCTATCTTTAAAGTTTAGCTAGTCTTAAACCCAGTAGGCTTTGTTAAATTTAGTAATTTAAATGCCACTTGAAATCGCCTAAATGATTGGAAAGTCATTGCACTTATTCATAGGTAGGTATGCAACAAACGTGTTTCGCCTCTTCGATACTCGGCCGGCTTACCTGCGACTGAGAGTCACTCCGGACGTGATTCAAATTATTCACTAATCCGTTGTCTGTTGCCATTGGATCCATCCTTGTAAAGTCATCATCCGAGTACACACAATCCAAACGTACACTCAGGTTTCACAGCACATTTCACAAACGAACACTTTGAAAGTCCAGAAACAGCAACTAATAGAAACACATCTAGGCAAGTATAGCCACAAGTCCGATCCAATAAGGCTTCCCTGACTTACTTTAAACTAAAGAGTTACCGCACATCGAATCAATAACTAGTAATGACATTATGAACTATAAATTTCTTAACAGGCACGTAAGTTTTGTCCGGAGCAGGGCCTGGCCGTTTCTAAGGACGCCAGGCGGCGAAAAGTTAACCGTGCGTGATTTCTGGCCGCTTTCAAAACCAAATGGTCTTAAAAGCTATCAATCTTTGCATACCAGAGTGGCTAGGTGAAACGGACAATCTCGTTTAGGTGTCTGCGGGTTGGCGAGTGAAAGGGACGACGGATCCGCAGGTAGACCGTCCCGAAGTGAGCGAACAGTATCTACAGGTTTTGCTCTCCCACTACAAGGAGGCACGGAGCGGACTCAGCTTCGAAGCTTTAAGTTTTAGTTCGAATGTTCAACAAGCGATGACCAGTCGCCAATTGACCACTTGACCACAATCATATGCCAAAATAAACTTCATTTTATGACTTTGAAAATTTCTTATACAATCAATTTTGCTGTTTGATTGGTTAAACACTTAACTTTTAAAGTACATATTAGGTATGTTAGTAAATGGATAGTTGAGCCGATAGATCGAATCGATAAATAAAACCGGTCCCAATGCATCTCTGGTGAAGGCCGCGAGAACTAACCTCCAAGCGGGACACTCCTGCGCAAGGACCCACACAGCCAAATACCCTTGTAGACGCGGACAACAACATTGAAACGATCTGTCAGCCATTGTATATGGATGATTCTTTCTTACCTGCAAGGTAATTGGTATTTTTTACCCGACTTCTATAAATGTAAGACTTGTTGTGACTAGCTGAGGCAGGTGGTCATTCTTCACAAATTGTTGTTGGTTGGTTGGTTGCACGCTCCCTCGAGAAATTGGTATTAAGTCATAAACATATAATTTTATGTCCACTGTTTTGATGACGTCAATTACCTACGTGTTTATCAAAGCTACTTTACAACTTTGATTTAGGAAATACATACGTTCTATAAGAGGGCCATATGTTACCAAAAAGTATATCAACTTACCAACTTTTTGATACGAAACTTTTAAAAATAATCAGAAAGAATAATGACAATGACATGACATTTTAAATTGCCAATTTGTCACAATTCAGAAAGCCTTGGTCATGGCTTAACATATAAGGCGATTTTAATGCCTTTCAGCCTTCAAACGCCACCACTTCTGTTATACAAAATGTAATGAATAAGCAAGAGATAATCACCATCATAACAATATCAGCAGTATTTTCATGTATAGCAACTATTTTGGACGACAGAAACAGAAATCGAAGAAGATGGCCATAATGGTAAGTATCTTTGCATTTGCATCATATTCTATTAAGTTATCCTGAATTTGGCTATCAAACATTGTTATAAACATCAGCGTGTCCAAACAAACAATAAATTATAGACAGTAAGTATAGATTTAAAAGTATAGTTTGAGTGACTGACTGATAATGATTCTTTTTGTATGTGCAAGGGTAGATTTTCTATACAAGTTTGAAATGATGTTATTGTAATAGTCTTTATCCTAATCCTAACTAACATTTGAGAAAGAGAGTTTGTTTGTTTACACTTTAGATATCTACTGAACCAATTTTCTTGTTTCGCATATACAGAAACACTGAGAAGGATATAGGCCACCTTTCATCCCGAGAAAAAACACTGTTTTCTTGTGGGAAATTCAGGCGAAGCCGTAATCAAGTACATCATGTAGATCTAGGAAATATCCGTTGAAGATTTAAATTACTTATAAGCTTAAGGTCTGGTTAATTTCACTACTTGCTCTTACACTGCGAGTCTGTGAGATTTTCTGGACAAAAAGTATCTTTAAAATCCTAGGAATATGGGAATTGTCCTTTTCTACGTCATGTAGTCGTATCAAATTGCATCGAAAGCTAGTTACATTTTACTGAAGCTATATGGAAAGACATTAAAACAAGTCCGTTTTCTTGTATTATTCCTGTAGAATTACAATTTAATATAATAAACATTATTACCGGCCGTGCGTCCAATAATATCATGTTGGCATTTACCAAAAATAGCAAAGTAGCGAGGCATATCACGCGGGCGAACCGCGGAAAAAGCTAATTTTTAATGATATTATCTTAATAACACGCTTTGAACATATTTTCAGGCATGGAATCAACTGAGAGAAACAGATTTGCTAATAAATAAACCTCAATAACATGCCACGCCAGGAAACTCTTCAAATCCCAAATCCTTTCTAAACAGTATCAAAATGAATAACGGCATTAAACCAACGCGCCTCTGGCGGTTAACCGGGATGAAGCATTACAGGAGAATGATCCGAAACAGAGAAGAAGCATTTCCTCCCCACAACCAAAGGAATAAAAGAGAAGTTCTGAGACTCCTGGGCATTTTTTCTACTAGCTTCGTTGCCTTAGCTTACTCGTTTGGATTGTTAAGCCCACCACCGGAAGATCCTTTCGTTGCAAGACCTTGCATTAAAAGAAGATAGTTGTTAAACAAGATCCCAAAGACCCATGTCCACGGGAACTGCCCTGTCCACCGCCGAAGTGCAAGAAAGCAGCAGAGGATAAAGACGATCGCCCAGTTTGCAGATATGACTGATTTTATGTAACAGAAGTGGTTGATTAAACATTTATATTGGCTGTTTGTCTTTATTTTATTTTTGTTGGATGTAGGTATGAGCTAGAAAACTAACGTGGGGGCTCAGTGAGAAGGTGGTCTGGCGAGAAGTTCACATACGGGCACATTATGTTATATAGTAAGCCCGGTCTTTAAAGTTTTTAATTAATTAATTTAAAAATAAAGTAATGAAGTACCTAATCCTCAGCAATGAAGACCCCTAGAAAGGGTAAAGACGCCAACCTGGAAGCCATATGTCAAAAAATCTCAATTCTGAATGCTAGGTATTTCAAAATCACAGACATATAATAGTAAGAAATTTTTTTTTTATTTCTGTGTTCAAAATATCATTGGGTGTGTGCTTAACACATGGAAGTAATAAGTACATGGCTTAACACCACACGAAAGAAGTGAAAACTTATTACATGACAATCTCTCGCTCTCTTCCTCCAATCGAACCGACTTTACCCGAATGAGAGTTACATAGCCGAGCGTTTCAGCTTTCACATAGTAGGTACAGTGCTCAACCCAAATAACTCGATTTTGGAACAGAGACAAATGGCTCAACCTGCCTAAAGAAGTTTTCACTTAAAAATTGTATATAAATACTAAATTCAACACAAAATATTTGTCAATGGTTTCTTAAAAAAGTATATTGGACGTCAGATTGATGTTTGTTGTTCTTGATTTTATTACAATATTTATATTTTTTAGAAATTTTATTTAATTGGTTTTATAAAAATGAATGCAATGTTAAAAGGATTAACAGTCGCTCTGACTGCAGCGACGGCCTATCATTTCTATATGAATCATTAATATGTGACAAAACTAATAAAAACCCGTGAACATAATAATAACCTGTAAAATAGTGTAATTGATATAGACCAAAGACAATATAGATATAGGGTACCACCTAGTGATAGAAAAAACTTGAGTTTTGACAAAAATTTTGACAGGAATGTTAAACATCAGGAAAAGTGAAAAATATTTTTTGTATTAATTTTATTTTGTTAATATAAAACTCGGTTATGGATATAAAATTAAGGTGGCCACATTGACATGGACCGACGTGAGCAAATAAGACTGGTTTTTATGGTGATTTCTATGACGTCATGCGTGGCTTGGTCATATGGTATGTTCAAGTTGCCAGATCTGCCAATCTTTCGAAAGACGACTCGTTTGAAGCAAGCAAAAGACAACAGGTATACCTCCATTTGTCCAATACCTATGTAGATAGATAAGACGATTCTGCAGTCAGCATCAAACGTAGATATTTGTGCTGCGCTGCTTAATCCATTGTTGTCGTTACTCAATCTCTGCATCCATCTTGCAGATGAAATAATAATAACTATAAATGATAAGTGGTTTTTATATCTTTACAAGCAGAATATTCTTTGTCCTATGCCTTATTCGACTCTTACAATGCGCGGTATATAAAGCAACTGGCACGTTCTTTTTTATTATTAAATTTTCGTTTTCTTCAGGAAGGTTTGTATGAACTTAGGGCATCAGTTTAGCATGCGAAGTAAGACCAGGTCAAACTATATAGATCTCATCATACTTCCTCATCATCTGGGGTCGGCGCGAAATTTCTTTTCTCTCCGCAATTGTCTATCTTTAGTCATACTTATATCCACTCCCAATGCCTTCATATCTTCCTTAACACAATCCATCCATCTCTTTTTAGGCCTTCCTCTCCCCCTATATCCACCTACGTTCATAGACACAGCTCTTCTTAGCAAGTGTTCCTCTTCTCTCCTCATCACGTGTCCAAGACAAGGTACTTAACTTAATTCACTTAATCGAGAAAAAGCTACCATGCTGTTTCTGTTTGCTCCTATTTTTTCAATGGTGAGATTTGAATCGTTGAAATTAAGTAATAAATTCAAAGGTTTCCCAAAACTTTCCAAAGCGAATCTTGGCCGCTGATAGGCATATCCATTTTGGTCTGCCTACCTCTTTAAAAACTTATAACTATGATCGCAATCACACATCCTAGTAACAGACTTTAAGCCACAGAAATCGGAAAGATAAAAATAACTAGATAGCATCTGCTGTATTTTGTTTGACAATGAACGCTTTGTCGCTCACTAATAACAAGAGTACGTATACAGCAAATCGTAATAAAAATTCAAATTAAAACGGAAATGGATTCTATTTAGTGCAGAGAGCTTCAGAATCCTATGCGGCTTATGTCGTCAAAATAACTATGCCTTTCTATGGTTTATCTCCTCCTGTATGTGTTGATATATTTTAAGAGTAAAACTTCGGATATGCACCTTTTGGCAATATAGGTACACTTTTAAAAAGAAAACCCGCGAGGTTAAGTTTTCAAAAGTGTAATAAAATTGTCTAAAAGTTGCATATCCGAGGTTTTCAATCTAAGTCATGGTTAGTGACGTTATTCCAGATGATAAGAAACTGTATTTTTCAGAAACGATGGTGGAACAACTTCTATGGCACATGAAAATAGGGTGGAAGCCGTAAGCAGTACTGTCAGCTATGAACGCTAAATTGGTCTAACCATAATTATCTTCGTTAAGTGTCTGTTAGCACATGCCGCAACATTGTTTTATGTAATAGATGGTTAATTTATTTTTTTACATCCACTTTCTTTTATTTTCTCGACCCTTACGAAAAATAAGTAGCACGATTATTATTTTTTTATTAAAGAAGGGTTTGCTCTTGACCACAATCTTGCCCGAGGACAGACATGAGGTCTACAGTGTAGCGAGCTTACACAAAAGCAGCCTATTCTTCTATTTTACAAATGTTCCTATTATATAAGACATAGTCTTAACTGTCTCGCAGTCTGATTAGATGGTACTGATTATTTAGACACTTTTCAATTTCATCAATAAGTCCCCTACCCCTGAAATATATGTAGATACTCTGATAATATACGAGTAAAGAATAATATGCTCATAGGCATATAAGTTTATTGATTCGTTAATCAAATTATTTTGGTTCACTTATCTGCTGTTTTTGACTTCATCGATTCGACTTTATAGAATACTACGTTCCTACGGGAACAGTGCTTTTTCTCGGGATGAAAGGTACCCTATGTCCTTCTCAGTACTTCTAACTATATGTGTACGAAATTTCAGGAAGATTAGTTCAGTCAGTATATTATAAGTCTATGGGTTCAGTAGATGAAGCGTGAAGAGGTAACAAACAAACAAACTCACTTTCGCATTTATAATATTATAGTTAGGACTAGCCAAGGAAATCTGTGAATATTTTGAAATCAAAATATCAATATTCATTACGAATACGTATAGAGAAATCTTTTGCTTGGCTATAATATAAATAGCTTGATTATTAAAGTTTTAATTGGCAAGAGTTAAAATGAATTTCTAATCCTAACTAATCCTAATCCTATCCTAATCTATACATATAATAAAACAGTAAAAATATTTTGTCTGTACATTTAGTATTTTTGACTGAAATGGATAGAGGGATACCTAAAAAGAATAATGGACAGCAAAAATATTTTTTTGGAATTTCTTGTCTGTCTGTCTGTCCGTCTGTCTGTCTGTCTGTCTGTCTGTCTGTATGTATGTACGCGTTTCACGCAAAAACTACTGGACGGATTTGAATGAAACTTTTTTTGTTGTATAGCTATTAAGCCTGAGCAACATATAGGCTATAATTGATCTTGAAAACTGGAACACCTGATGAAGAACCATAACAGAACAGCTAAACTATAAGAAATATGAAAATGGTACCTTTGCAAAAGTTTATCAATCTGACGAGCATTTTCTGTTGACGTATAAAAATCGAAGATCAGGATCATCTGATGAAGAACTCCAAGAGACCAGCTACACTATTACATATATGGAAATGGCGCCTTAGCAAAAGTCGTTCAACCTGATGAGCATTTTCTACTGACGTATAAATATTGAAGATTTAGAACATTTGTTCCCATTTATCAACATATATTCCCGTGGGACACGGGATAACCAAATGGCTGCAATGTTGAGTACTGGAGTTTAGGTTACTACAGTTTGGAACACAAAAAGATTTTTCATCTAAGCGAAACTCACGCGGGCGAAGCCGCGGGCGACAGCTAGTCCTAACTAATATTATAAATGCGAAAGTGTGTTTGTTTGTTACTTCTTCACGCTTTATCTACTGAACCAATCTTCCTGAAATTTCGCATACACATAGCTGGAAGTACGGAGTACCTTTCATCCCGGGAAAAAGCACTGTTCCCGTGGGAAATTCACGCGAGCGAAGCCGCGGGCGAAAGCTAGTTATCTATATTTATGTCTTCTGGTTCAGTTTATTCAAAGCCCCGTGAACCAATAATGAGAAAATCTATGACGATCATCTATACATATAATAAAACAGTAAAAATATTTTGTCTGTATATTTAGTATTTTTGACTGAAATGGATAGAGGGACACTTAAAAAGAATAATAGAAGGCAAAAAATTTTTTTTGGTATTTCTTGTCTGTCTGTATGTATGATCACGCTAATCTCCGAAAGTACTGAACCGATTTGAATGAAACTTTTTTTGTTGTGTAGCTATTAAGCCTGGGCAACATTTAGGCTATAATTGATTTTGAAAACTGGAACACCTGATGAAGAACCAAAACAGAACAGTTAAACTATAAGAAATATGGAAATGGTGCTTTAACAAAAGTTGTTCAACCTGATGAGCATTTTCTGCTGACGTATAAAAATTTAAGATATGGAACATCTGATGAAGAACTGCAAGAGACCAGCTACACTATAACATATATGGAAATGGCGCCTTAGTAAAAGTCGTTCAACCTGACGAGCATTTTCTGCTGACGTATAAAAATTGAAGATATGGAACATCTGATGAAAAGCTTCAAGAGACCAGCTACACTATATGGAAATGGCGCCTTAGCCAAAATCGTTCAACATGATGAGCATTTTCTGCTGACGCATAAAAATTGAAGATCTGGAACATCTGACGAATAACTCCAAGAGACCAGCTACACTATAACATGTTATATGGAAATGGCGCCTTACCAAAACTTTATTAATCTGATGAACATTTTCTGTAGACGTATAAAAATCGAAAATCCGAAACAGTTTGGAACACAAAAAGATTTTTCATGTAAGCGAAACTCACGCGGGCGAAGCCGCGGGCGACAGCTAGTTATCAATAAATCAATAATGACGATATGATAATGCCGTGGTCTTTTAATGCAAAACATCCCATGTATTTTATAAAAAAAGGTAGGGTTATTTAGTCCTAGTCTACGGTAAGCTGCAGTCAGAATCTACAAGGCAATACGATCTTTAAGGCAAGGCAATAAGGTCTTTGAGGTATGACTGCACTTATGATTCCTGACTGTGCAGAACATAAATATCGGTACTCATGGTACTTGTTATCTCTGCAAGACAAAGACTGTCGTAAGACTGAGAACGAATCAGATCCTAATTGGATGTGTTTCATATGAAAATAAATCTAATATATATATAAAGGAGTAGTCGTAGAACAGATAGCCGTTGGGGCAGAAAAGTTATCGAGTGGCGACCACGAACCGGAAAACGTAGTGTTGGCAGGCCTCCCACTCGGTGGACCGACGACCTGGTGAAGGTCGCGGGATGCGCATGGATGCGGGCAGCGCAGGACCGGTCGTTATGGAAATCCTTGGGGGGAGAGTCATGCACAGCACAATAGCACTTGCATCTTCAGGGTCTTTTAGTGGAGCAGCTCCAGTCTCCTCTGCAAAAACCTTCAATCATGTAACTTGGATACAATCGTGGTCCACCTACTTAGGTAGTTCACCTAAGTGAACCATGTTGACTTGTTGACTTTTGGACTACGGTCAACTTTTCTTGTCGGTTGTCCACCTAAATGGTAAGTACATAATATGCAAATCATAAATGACTAAAGGCCATAGTCGACTTAAAATTAATTCCACAGGATCAGGATAGCATTTGCAAAAAATCATGGGAAGTAACACCAAGTTTAACTTTGGTAACTAAAGATGAAGGGAGGGACCTTGCCTTGATCCCTTGATGCAATTTTCATTTCTGTCGGATGGTCAAGCCTTAGAAGTATAAATCTACCCTAAACTACAAGCAAATACTATATAAACTTCGAGTTTATGTAGAATTTGCCAAAAGCCTTGTAGATTTATTACTTGTCACCATATTCTATATAAAAGTTTTTATTTGTTTTCTTTCAGAACTTTATGTCGATCTTAGAAAAAATAAAAACTTCCATGATCTCTGTGGCGT